>OZ023244.1:10558272-10593160 GCA_964006365.1 Trididemnum miniatum
ACTAGAAGCAAGAACCGTGGGTCTGAAGCACAAATAAATTGGACTTACCCCATGTGGACAGGCTAAATATGGATTGTAGGTATAGGGCCGGATTTACGTATAGGTTAAGCAGGCTGAAACCTAAGGCCTCGGAGAAAATAGGGAGCCTCATCACGAACAATGAAAACCTTTTTTTTTTCTCTTCGCCGTTACTTTGAGAGGAAAACAGAACATCTGAGAACGGGTATATTTTATTGCTCTTCGCTACCTACCATTATTTTCAGGGAAAACAGGACATCTGAGGACGAAAAGACCTTTTTTGGCTCTTTTAATCAGTGTGATCAAATAGCCTAGGGCCTCTCATTGTCTGAATCCGGCCCTCAGGAGCGTATTTAGAGGTGGGACCATTGTGCCACGCCCCCCTTTTGACTCTGCTTGTAGTAAACAAGAACAATAGTAATGGTGTCAAGTGACAGAAATATGACAGATTCTTTTGATGGTTTCTGTAGTTTATGGCCAGGGGGGAATCCAGAGGGGTAGGATGAGGGATATGCATCCTCCTACCAGCCATTTTCAAAAATGTTTTTGATGCATACAATTTTTCTATAATTTCGAATCTCTTCGATAGCTATAAGTAGGGCCCGCTAAAGTCAATAAAGTCAAAAATTTTTTAGGACCTTATTACATGATAAAACGTATACTGGCGTTCGTTTCAGATGTTCAGGAGTCTGTCTAGCTAGATTTTCTAAGTCAAAATAAAGTCAAAATGTTGCACCAAGTCAAAACTTGTCAAAATTGTCATTATCAAAAATTTTTACAAAAATGAAAAAAACTTATATTTCTTTTATATTTTTTTGAATTTTTGAGATAATTATATGCGCAGTTTTATTTGATTCCTCTGAAATAGTTGCAATGGTAAAAGTGCATGCGGTAATTGAGAAGGAAACAGCACTTATTACGCATGAAATCATCCTAGTAATTATAGGTAATTGAGAAGTATAGGTGATTGAGAAGGAAACCGCACTTATCACGCATGAAATCGTCCTAGCGGTCCCCGGGGGGGCGGCATTTTGGATAAGCTTTATGTAATATTTTTTCCTAATTATTTTGAACAACCAATATGTAGGCGACTGGCAACAGGCGGGCTGCCAATCAAGGTGATTCTATTTAACCAGCGATGCCGGGGCGCAACCGGAAGACTGATCTTCTCTACCAGCAGGCCGAAAATCATAGAAACGTGAGAACTGATATAACAAATTCTGTATTATCCAAAGTCTGGGCTGTCCTGCTTAGCCAACACAAACACAGCAGAAAAACATTAATCATGAACTAGACTACTGGTCGTTAAAGCCTAATGTACATCGCCTACAAATAGAAACAAAGCACCAAAAGTCTAATAGCAAATCTACACTGCTAACTGCTAGGCGAAATCTACACTAAGCCACTAAATGAAATTTAGGCTACAAACAACTAAGCCAAACTAACAAACAACAGCTAACTGGCCTGATCAACATACAGCAATCGCAAGCATTACGCCAAAATATCCAGACGCCAAAATATGGTAATCGGTCAAAATATTAAGAATAAGTTTAAGATAACGTCGGGGACAAGCAGGACGGCGAACGACTACACAATACTTTCCTATATTGCTTACTTGCTAATCGTAAATCATCCTACTGTGTTGCTCAATACCTAGGCGCCAAGTTGCGAAAATGGGCCCGCCATCTCGTTTACGCTTTAATGTATTCCAGCAAGTACAATAAAGAATTGATTTTAATGTTTTCTTCTTTGTTTTTGCATTATTTGAATCGCCATGCCCCCCTTTGGCAATGAAATAAGGTGCTAAAATCTAACTTCAGTCTACAATTTCTTGAACTAATAATGGTTTCAGCCTCCTTTCACTTGTTTTAGCCAAGCCTCTACTTTTAGACACAAGCTGCGGAAATATTTTTCCATTGTCCATAGTGACTGCATACGAGAAGCTAAATACGCGAAAAATCATTTTCAACAGAATCGCTACAGCGACTTCAGTATAATGCGCTGAAAAAAAATCATAACCTAGGAGGGCATTGATCCCCTGTCCTGCGAGTGGGAGTCCACCACACTAACCCCTTCACCACGTCACCGTTGCCATGACATCGTAAAATTTTTGTACTTATACTTTCTTTACGCATCACGTGACTCTCAAAAACGCTGTAGCGGTTTTGTTGAAAATGATTTTTCGCGTATTTAGCTTCTCGTTGACTGCATCAATGCATGCCCTTTTTCGATAAAAGAGTGTGCTAAAATAAGTGTTTTTTTATGTGACAACCGTAATAATTCCTTCGGTTGTGGACTCCCCTTTGCCAAATTTTGGGTGCCGCACAGACATTGCATATCATTTTTGCATACTATTGTTGTGTTGATGGTAGGGAAATAAAAGACACTAACTAACTAACCTTGCTAATACACACTAGCTTCGTAATCATTGCTGTAGTTTGCCAGTTAGCGTGCTTTTAATTGACGCATATTTTGTCACGCAGAATAGATGACCGCATTTGAAGCCGATTAATGCTTAAAAAATTATTGCTCATTTGGGGGCGGCAATTTTTTGGGGGCCAGGCGGCGGAACCTCTAGCTACGCCTCTGAGTGGGCTATAATGAAGATTTGATTTTTTTTTGACACTATAAGTTGATACCAATACACACCATGGCTCGTTAACCTAGGTTTTGACGTCATGCATCACTTTGTTGCATTAGCTTCAAGACTGAGTGAGTGATAAAATGTTCAGAGTAGGCTTCCTTCTTTTTTAAAAATTTATGTCAATTGCAGATTACAAAACAAGTGTACACTGCATAGTAGGAAACAAAACATTTGTAGTGAAAAAAGTGCAACAAGACATAAATAATAGGCGAAAACGGTTGGGTCAAAATAAAGTCAAAATTTTGCAAAAATAAAGTCAAAAATAAATTTTTTTAGGTCAAAAAAAAATGGCCCTAGCTATAAGCCTTACGGCTTAAGCACGCATAATTAAAAATGAGCGAACAAAATGTATCTTATTTGGCAAAGCACTCAGAATTAAGGTCAAAAAATTTAAACACAGTTTGCCAGAAAATTATTCAAAACGCACTAAAATAGCCATTATAGCATGTAATTTTTCAAAAATTTTCCGGGGAGCATGTCCCCGGACCCCCCAAGAGCCTTTCTTGCTTCTCAATCAGCTTCAAATTAGTTCTGTCAAAAAAAAGACGCTGAAAATAAATGTGGAAATTATGCCCTCCTCTTTTGAAATTTCTCGCTACGCCACTGCCGGTTCTGGTTGTAGGTGAAAAAATCTGGTCATTGGTTTTGGGCCTCCCCATTTTAGAAATGCTTCCGCCATCGCTGCTATTTTCCAATTATAATCATGTCACGAAATAGATGGAGTGCTGTTAGGAGGGTATTAGGGGGGCTTAGGGGGACGTTGTGCCATCGTACCATCTTCTTTTCCTTCCGCCCTCCCCCCGGTCCTCTCCACTTGACTCTGTCTTTTAGTAAAAAAGAACAAAACTTATGGTGCCTAGTGACTGAAATATGCCAGACTCTTTCAATAGTTTTTGTAGCTTATGGCCAGGGGCTGATCCAGGGGGTAGAGTGAAGAGTATGCAGGGCCAGCGCTAAGGGGGGGCCAGGATGCTTGGCCCCCCCTCCCCAATTACAAATTTTCTCTTTTGAGTATAGCGGCTTTTGTGCTTAACTTTAAAATTTGGACCCCCCTGATAAACGCTTGGCCTCCCTAAGTCGACTGCTCTGGCGCCGGCTCTGGGGGTATGTCTTCTTCCACCAGCCATTTTCAAAAATGTTTTTGCTGTGAACAATTTTTCTATAATTTTGAGCCTCTTCGATAACAATAAGCTTTACGTCATAAGCACGCATAATCGAAAATGTGCGAACGAAATGCATTTGGCGAAGCACTTAGAATTAGGGTCAAAAAATTTAAACACAATTTGGCTTAAAATTATTCAAAAAGCATTAAAATAGCCATTAGAGCATGTACGTTTTTAAAAATTTTCCGGGGGAGCATGCCTCCGGGCCTCCCTAAAGCCTTTCTTGTTTCTCAATCACCTTCAAATTAGTTCTGCTGAGAAAAAACGCTTAAAAACAATGAGGAAATTATGCCCCCCCCCTTCTTTAAAAATTCTCGCCACACCTCTGAGTGCTGTGTATCAACATTTTCCAAATGAAAGGAGTAAGTTTCGTAGTAAAGTTCTAGTAAAAGACTCCCAGGATTGTGACGCAATATTGTGACTGAATCATTCCTTTGCATTTTTGTTTGCTTTTTGCAACTTATTATCTTTAAAAAAACGCTTGCTAAAGTTTGACCAAGAGCTTTCAGCGTGATGGAAAAAAAAGCTACGGTTTACGCTATCGGCTACCAACGCACTGGGTCGTATTTTACTAGCAGTTAACCATTTGTTACAGCACCAACTTTGTGTTCACGAGGTATCGAACCTGAGTACCTGTAACGGCTCTCAGGTCTTTATGATGTTGCGTAATCATTTAGCTTCTTCGTCGATTAGCGACAGAGCGCTTCAAACTGCACTGCAGGTTTTCCGTTGTTATGATGATTGCTCTGAATTCCACCACCTTTTCACGGCTGCTTAAAGCAGTTTCCCCCTTTTTTTTTTTGTTTCTTTAATTTGTTTGTTGTTCTGACTGGCGTGTCAAGTGAGATCAAATCGTGTAACGCCGAAGTAAGACGCGAAATTGCTTTGGTTATTTTCAGTTCATTTTTAGTTGGGAAACCTTCAGTTATTTTTTGCCGCCCTACCGTTATATTGCCTCGCCATTCTGGTCGAGTTTTCAGTTTTACTCTGATTTTAATTCAATAAAGTCTCGTCTGAAAAGTTAAGTGCTTTTAAGAAGAAGTCAGATATACTGCCAGGCGGTGAAGGTCCACTGGCTCCCAGTGGACACCGACAATCTGAATATTCCCGTCGTTGTTAACACCATTATGTAAATATTGTAAAACATAATTATGCGTTCCCACACTACTTTTTTCCAGTGCGTCGAACCTAACCGGAACGTAAACCGAAAACCCGTATTAGCCGCCTCCTTTCATTGAACCCAAACCGAACCGTAACTCTTATAATTGAATAGGTGTAAACCGAACCCGAACGTGAACCCAATGTCATCCTAATTTTTGAACCTTAACCGGATTTGAACCGTCAACATAGTTTTTGTCTAAACTAAACCTTGTATAACCTAACGTCAGTGAAAGCTTTGTTGGGTTATTTTCTAAGTTTGGACTAAAAACGGATTCGTTACGATGATTCGTGGGTGTTCTTACAAAGATTTTTCTTAAAAATGACTGTTATGGTAGCTATGTCAGCCGTTAAGGACATCTGAAGTTAATCTGAGATCATTTTTGCATAAAATTACCTAACTGCGTCGGTACGTCCTCTCCAGAATATACCACCCAGAAGGCTTGCATTCCTTTACTTCCTCTCCTACATAATATATCTCCATAGTGATCTTAACGCATCTTCCAATTTCAACGTCACATAAAAAAATACTAAAAAGCCAAATTACGTTAGCCACAGCAAACTATCCATACCGGTATTAAAAGAAACTATCTGTAACATTATTTTGGAGTTAAGTTTCACACGTTTAATTGCCAAAAACTTAGTCGTTTGGAGGTTATATTCAAGAGCTTTAAGATTAGCACTTTTGACCATGACCTTGTTCATGCAACGCATATTTTACCGACTCGTTATTTGTCACAGGATTACGTCGATTACCAAGTATTCGGGAATGCAATGAACTGGGTCCTTTGTTGTGCGACAATTCGACTTGTTTTCAAGCAACTACCTTCAGATGTGCACACAGTGACTGTGACGATACAGAGGTGATCTGCACATCCCATTGCAATGCCTACGAAAGTAGCAGATGCCAGCTTGGAATGCAATGTGCAGATGGGGAGTTGATACTCGCTTCTCAGTTTTGTGATTTTTCCGTGGACTGCGGTGATTATAGTGACGAATACAACGTCATCGGTGTTAAATGCAATGGAGCAAGAAGTGATTGTTACTTGCCTCAAATTAATCTGTTCGATGACGCAGCACATTGTAAAAACGGTTTCGATCTTGGCTTTAAAGACAACACTGCCGTTTTTTCTCAAAAGGTAACAATTCATGTTTTTGAGATAATCGAGGTTTTGTGTTTTTCTCAATTGCGCAAAATCCTGATTGTCAATTTTTGTTATGACGTTGTAAGAAACCTTGAGAAATCTCTTTTGTGATTTTATGATATCATAAGAAGACATGGTAATAACAATGGTAGTTATTACCAGCAAAAAATTTTTTGCGTGTAGTTATTACCCCTTAATAATTACGAAAGTAAATAAGGTATGAGTTTGGAATAGAATAAATATGGGACGAAAATAGCTTAAAAAGGAAAAATAAAGCCGCTGTAAATCTCAAAACTGGACGTTTCGACAACATCATATCAGCTGTCATCATCAGCAGTGTATGCAAGGCAGTACAAAACTGTAAGAACTAGAACTATTTTGACCCGTTGCCTGGGTTATGCTATTACTTGTAGTTAGAATTGTAAATTCTAGTTCTTACAGTTTTGTACTGCCTTGCATACACTGCTGATGATGACAGCTGAATTTATGTTGTCGAAACGTCCAGTTTTGAGATTTACAGCGGCTTTATTTTTCCTCCTTAAGATATGAGTTTGATTTTTACACAGATGATGAAACATCAATTTTTGAGTCGAAAACTGTAAAAAAAACATTTTTGAAAAATTTGTAGTTATTACTTTTTGAGAAAAAACGGCAGAATAGTACTTGGTTTGAATGTTTCGATAACTTGTTTATGATATCATCAGAACAAGTTTGTGACAATTACATCAATTGGTTTGACGTTTCAGATGAAAGGTTTTGTGATGGCAAAGAAGGATCTAATTTATATTCAGCGGTAGCTAAATTGATTAACAGCGATTTTCTTTTATCTGTTTTTTGGATTACTGGTTCAATTGTGATTATAGGAAACCCAGTAGTAATAACCACAACCATCAAATTTTTGCGGACAACCAAAATCACTGATTCTCTTAAACCACTGATTCTCTTCAATTCTTGACCGTTTTAAATATCGCATGTGCCTACTTCATAATGGGGATGTATTTGCTCACAATAGTGTATTATCTGGGAAGCTTTGTTGGGATTATTGTGTTTGAATGGCGAACAAGCCTGCGTTGTTCAATCATTGGAAGTTTCGCAATAATTTCCAGCGAAGCTTCTTGCTTTCTCATGATAATTTTGACGTCTTTCCGTTTGTATAAAGTATGCAAGCCTGCGGCATCACTGACGTCATCTACGTTACCATGGAAACTGAGCTTGTGTGTAGCTTGGTTAATGGCCATCATAATTGCAACGATACCGATAATACCGCAAACATTGCATTATTTCGGGGACTTTTATCAAATTTCAAACTGGTATTATCCAGGAAGAATTCACCAAACACGACTGAAATTGGCGAATGTTGCTATCAGGTATGCTATTCTGAGCAACCAAGCCATTCATATAGACCTTGATGATTTCAGTTCCATTCAAAACTTTTTTGATACAAATTTCCCGAATGGTTTTGTTAGAGAACAAAGTTATTACAGTGATACGAATGTTTGTATTCCAGCGTTTTTTGAAGATTTTGGTAGCCTTTTAAATATCTTGGAATATACGATGGTCATTATCACGATCAATTTCGTTGCTTTTATTTGGATTGCTATTGCTTATTTCTTAATTTATGTGAAATTACCTACGCATCGAAGGATTTGCGCAGAGGAAATTCGTCTAGACGCGAGAAAAGGATGCAGAGACGCATCGCTCGAATTATCTTGACAGATTTTTGTTGCTGGGTTCCTATTTGTGTTTCTCCTACGTGAGCATAAATGACAGATTCATTATGTTCAACTTAACTGTTGATCATAAAATTGACAAGGAATTGCTGCATCAAATAATTGCCACATCTCTCCTGCCTTTTAACAGCGTTTTGAACCCATTTCTTTTCTCGTCATTAGTTGATAAAATGTGGGAGAAATTTCGTTGTTGTAAGAAAGCAAACTGAACTAACGCAGTTGGCATCACTGATTTCATGGCCAGTTTGTGCCCCTCTTCACATCAGACGACATAGACAGGCTGTAAAAATTTGGTTAATATTTTTTAGAGAAAAGCGCATAGGCTACTGAAACATTCCGCAACAACGAACTCACAAGAATAACTTGAACTATTCGCGTATTTTTACTCGGCAGTCTTCAAAATCATTTTGCCTGAAACACAGGATGCATGGTGTCTTGTGTGGGGTGCCATTCGTAAACCTTTACTTTCCTATGCATTATAGCGTTTTTAACGATCCCATGTGCTATATCACGTGGGTATGAACTAACTTTTCATTCCTATGTGATATATCGCATAGGTATGAATTGACTTTTCATTCCTATGTGCTATATCACATAGGTATGAACTAAGTCTCGTTTCTATGTGCTATATCACGTAGGTATGAACTAACTTTTCATTCCTACGTGCTATATCACGTAGGTATGAACTAAGTCTCGTTTCTATGTGCTATATCACGTAGGTATGAACTAACGTTTTATTCCTATGTGCTATATCACATAGGTATGAACTAAGTCTCGTTTCTATGTGCTATATCACGTAGGTATGAACTAACTTTTCATTCCTACGTGCTATATCACGTAGGTATGAACTAAGTCTCGTTTCTATGTGCTATATCACGTAGGTATGAACTAACGTTTTATTCCTATGTGCTATATCACATAGGTATGAACTAAGTCTCGTTTCTATGTGCTATATCACATAGGTATGAACTAACGTTTTATTCCTATGTGCTATATCACGTAGGTATGAACTAAGTCTCGTTTCTATGTGCTATATCACGTAGGTATGAACTAACGTTTTATTCCTATGTGCTATATCACATAGGTATGAACTAAGTCTCGTTTCTATGTGCTATATCACATAGGTATGAATTAACTTTTCATTCCTACGTGCTATATCACGTAGGTATGAACTAAGTCTCGTTTCTATGTGCTATATCACGTAGGTATAGCACATATATATCACATATATATACATATATATACGTATAGTATACACATATATATACACATATATACACATATAGTATACACATATATATACACATATACACATATATATACGTATAGCACATATAGTATATATCACGTAGGAATAAAACGTTAGTGCGAAACTCGTTTCTAACTAAGTCTCGTTTCTATGTGCTATATCACGTAGGTATGAACTAACTTTTCATTCCTATGTGCTATATCACATAGGTATGAACTAAGTCTCGTTCCTATGTGCTATTGTTGTTATCGCACGATCTTTTGTTTGTCGGCACGTCGGAGATTCGATCCTTCACTCGCTGTCTTTACGAGGCTTGTCATGTATAGTTTCCATGTTGACCATTATGTAACCTCTGATAATCTCGTTTCGCAATTCTTGCACGCTTTTAGTTTTAGGCACTTAGTCGCATGCGATTGTCATGTATAGTTTCCAAGCTGGCCATTATGCAACCTCTGATAATCTCGTTTCGCAATCCTTGCACGCTTTTAGTTTTAGGCACTTAGTCACACGCGATTTCTTGCACCCTTTTTACGCCTTCTTATGTAACGGCTGCTAATTGGCTTTTTGAGTTGACTCAGTTATACAAGCTTGTAACATTGGACGGCAAGCAGCATTTTAGCGACTCTTAAGCTTTAATTTGTTTACAAGTGGATTCGCTGGCAAAAATATTCGCGATTAAACTCCGAATAATTTTAGCTCAGGTGGTATCTTTTTTATTTGCTCAATACATCTATTTGATTCTTTTGGATTGGTTTTCTTTATAAGACCAGTTGAGTGAAGACCCAAGAGCTTCCCTTGGGACAACAAAGGAATCGGCGCTGGGTCCGGAAGAAGTGAGAAATAAGTTCAAAGTACTGACTTAGTGTCGAGTTCTTAACAGCTATATCACATATTTATGAATTAACTTTTCATTCCTATGTGCTATATCCAGAGGTGGACAAAGTAGTCAAAAAATCTATTTGAGTAAAAGTATTGTTACTCACTCAAAAATGGGGGTCAAGTAGAAGTAGAAGTATGGCGAAGCATTTCCACTTAAGTAGAAATAGGAAAGTTGTCGAAATTTTTTCTACTTAAGTAATGAAAGTAGAAAGTAATTTCGATTTTACGTGTTTGGTGATAATAACAATGTTTGCTGTTGTAACGCTTACAATCGTTAATCAGTAGTACTCAAGTAAAGCAATGGTGCTCATAAAATCAAATTTTTATTGTTCCTTTAGATTACATCGAAGCGTGTTACGATTTAGTATAAGCGACCCTTGGGCCTTCCAGGTGCCTGGACAACACAGTTTCAGATGAATCGTCGCAGCGATAGCGAGTCGTTAGCAACATTGTTCGTTAACCGGCTCGGGAATTGACCCCTAACTGGTCGCACCTAACGCAACGGTCCAGTAACGACGTTTACCGCTCATCTTTTTCATAAACCCGAAACACTACAGCGCCAAATCAGGGTTTGTTATGCTTTTTAGTGAGACTGAACAATGAGTTACCACGATGGGTAAACACCGCCTGTTTGGGCCCAAATCACATGCGTCATGAAAGGGACCTGGTGAATATCGAACTCGCAAACCATTCCGCCAATGATAGCATAATGTGACTTCTTAGGGTATGGTATCAAATTCCAATCGATATTTCTAGTAGATTACATGAATGGCTATGGTTTGGACTATTTTTAATTCAATTATATTGAGTGACTCAGATTGAGTAATAAATTTCTTCAAACTGAACACCTGGTATTTGATGCAACACAAAAGCGCATTAGCCTGGATAACCTACGCATGAATCGAAGTGCATACTAATTTACTCAATAAGTCACACCAAAAACTTTGCAATTGATATTCACTGCTTGACAATGTAAAAAAAGCAAACAATAAAAATTACACTGCTAATACCCTTGCACTGTAATTTCTTATAAGCAAGATTAAAACAAGAAATCAATTTTACAATGGATAGCAAGATAGCCTGCTTTTAAAAATAGCAAGGATGAAAATAGAATAAGAACAGCTAGGAATGAACAGTTAAAAACTTTGCTGGCAAACTCAAAAGTTGTTTACAACGAGTGTCCTGGAAACCCACTCTGCTATTTACCGGTACCTGTGCGTCAACTACAGCTTTTCACTCACGGATTATCCAGGCTTGACGCTTAAAGGTGCAATCACACTTACTGAGACGCTGAGAATTTTGAGATATTGTGCAGGTTTATCTCATTACGATTACGACATCACATCTGGGCAGATAAGTTGTCATAATAGCATAAACCTGCACAATGTCTCAAAGGTCTCAGCGTCTCAATTAGTGTGAACACACCTTAACAAGGTAAGGAAACCGGAAAAGTCTTTCTATTCCATATTCTTGGCATTCAACTTCAGCAATAACTGGTTTTCAAAACTGCTTGAGCCAATGTTTGCTCGCTTGGGGGAAAATATCAAACCAGCACAACTAAACAGTCTCTCACAAGCTGCAGAAGCTGGCAACGGTGTATTGAGTTTGATAAACAGTTTCTTCAATTTGGGAAGAGAATTGAAGATGCTTTTATCTTCATTTGCCATCCCTAAGTAGCTATCCAACTCGGAGGTCACTTTTGTTGAGGACCTTTTAGCCATTGAAGAAAAAAAATCATTTTCTTCTGAAGCACCGTTGCTATCTTCAGATGATTTATTTTCATTGTCACAGATATCTTGCAGCAATCTCCTCAGGTATTGAAGACCTTTAACATACAGTTATCATACTTAAAAATATAATTATATTGGTGCCCAAATTAAACAGTTTTTTTATCGGAACGAGCCGCTGACATAAAAAATTCGTGAAAATCCTTTTTAAAAATATCTCGTCCAAACTCAAAAGCTTACAAATGATTTAATGTACATACTGATAACATGTGAAAATGCAAAATTGTAATTTAAGCACATTAGTCGTTTTTACTTACCGTCTTCTAGCACTTTTTCCTCACTCGTCCATTGGTTTTTAATTTCGGGACAAGTATCGATGATGCCATCAGCTCCGGGTCTTTCATCATTTTTCCAAAACGCTTCTCAATCCCATCGATGATAGCCGATGCTAACGCATTGCAGTATTGCGTGCTCCTCCTTACTTTCTTCATTTTTGAATGGAGCTGGTATACAGTTGGCAACAGCCAACCCATATAAACATTTTTTTCACATTGAAGAATATCAATGGCCTTGCTGATTGGCTTCATCGTTCCACAATAATCATGCAAAAAGTCTTGTTCAACTGCAGTCAATCTACAACATAATTGTAATTAAACAAATATAGAAAATTGCTTGTAATTGATCTTTGAATTAATTGTAATAGATCTACGATTTTCGAAACGAAGCTTAAAAACTAATATTACTAAATTGGCAATTAAAAAACAATTCATTAATTATCTTCACACATTCAGTTTCCGCCTTATGACGTTGGTTTTTAGAACGTTTATGTGACAAGAGAATAAATATAAACATATTATTATCGATTGAGCTGGTGGTCATAAGTTTTGCAATCAACTGGAACAGCCCTGCATTAAACAGGTAATTGCTACTGGCAAAATGGTCGCCAGGACTGATTCAACTCTCAACTTAACAAAAAGAAAACTTCAAAAGCTTAAATGACTTACATTTGGATATTAAATAAACGAAATACTTGGTTTAATGGTTCTTCACCCTTTTCTTTTCGAATAGTTACGATGCGCTCAAAAGCCAAATAGAAAGAATTCCATCTGGTTTTGCATGGTCGAATTAACTGCCTGCCACAAGTTTCTTCCATAATTTCTGCAGCTGCAGTAGAACGACTGGATCTGTTCCACAATGCAGATAATTTAGCAAATGTGGAACGGTACAATTTCTTGAAAGTCACATCTCTATCAGCATTTGCTGTATCTTTGCATGCACTGAGATGTAAAATGTGACAAGCGCATCGTTGATGGTGTGGCAGCTTATATGTGAAACTTGTTGATGTTTCAATCATGGAAAACGCATCTTCATATTGAATTTCCGTAGCTATTTCTTCTGTATCTGAGTCTGCATCAGAACTAGGCCTCTCGAATTCAGAACTAGAACCAGCGAAGTCAACGTCGCTACCACACGTTGAAATGTTACGTTGGAACTGACGCACGGAAAATGCTTTGAGAAAGTTAGAACCATTGTCGGTTGTAGGTTTAATCACTTTATCACGTATTCCAAAACTCGCATGAATTTCATCAATAGCAGAAGCCAAAACGTCAAAGGTGTGGGAACCTTTCAAGCGTTTGCAAGCTAATGCAGCAGAATGCCTTTTTAATGTGGTGGGATCAATCCAATGTGCTGTTAGTCCAATAAAACTGCGACGTCTGGCTGTCCAACAGTCCGTTGTAGTAGCTACATATTCAATACTGCTGACTGCCTTTTTTATTTTCATTTTTATGCTCTCCGCTTCTAGGGCTAACTTGCGTTTAACCGTTGGTCGAGAGATTACATGCACACCTGGTTGCAGAACTTCAACAAATTTTCGAAACGCAGGTAGCTCGACCATTCGAAAAGGCAAAAGTCCTTGGCATATTAACTCAATCAGGTGCTTATCCACAGCAGCTTGAGATGGCTTCCTTATGGTAACATCAGTTAACTTAAGTTGTTTTGATGTGGATGAAGGTGGGGTGGAACTTGATAGCGGTACCGTGGATGTTGATTTTCTTTTTTTTGCTAGAGAGGTCAACTGTTTATACTTTTCCATGTGACTTCCATGTTTACTCTGTAAATACATCGATCATAATAATGTAAATTAATTGCAGAATTGGGCAGCAACTCTTAGCTATAAATAAAGTAGTTTTCCATTGCAAACTTAAACAAGGTAATTTCCTTATTGGCTACCAGAATAGTCTACCGGTACAACAACATTGCACTGCACACAGGAAAGAGGTCAAAACTTACACTAACTGGAAACATAATAGCACTAAATGACAAAACCATACCCTATTGATAGTATCAAAAGCCAAATCACCAGCCCACTATTATATTCAAAATTACAAAATGAGGTACCGGTATGACACTGATTGGTATTGGCTACTTACAGCATATTGATATTTACTAACCTTGATGTATTTTTGAAGGTTTGATGGAGAATTAATGTATGCAGAAATTTCTACACTACGAGGCTTGCAAAGCAGGCACTCAAATTTCAAGGTTTTCCCTTCTTTGAATTTGCATCGAAAAAATTTATCCAAATATGGCCAAGGACTTTCAGGGCAGGAAGTGAATGGATTGTTAGAATTGCCTTCGTCATCAGACAAAACAATTGCAGCACCAGTATCATCACATTCACCAACAAGCACAGCGTGAGAGCCAGTAATGGTAACATCTGTTGCCGCAGGTCTACTAGCATCATCATGTAGAGCACTGGTTCCACAAGTATTGGTAGTAGCAGCAGCTTTGCCACTCATAGTCATTAATAATAGTACCGGTAGCAAAAATGACCCAATAATAAGGCTTGTCATTTAAAAAAAAAAACAGGACCAAGAAGGTATACTTGTAAGTGGTGTATTATCTGAGCTAATCTTGCAATGCTAAATTCTGTGCTACAAAAAAATCTTTAAACATATATACCACGGCAACTGGTACATACTGACTAGTAAGCAAACAATAATGACCAGTCAACTACAGCACTAGGTAGTTTTTTTAGTCGCGGGTAGATTTGCATCCTGGTAGTGGTGATTATTCTGCTATCACAAGAAAGCGATGAAGGCACTAGAACAAGCTTGCTTAGGAGTTCCTATTACATGATTAGGCTACTAAGGTTTCAGATATACCCTAGTTTAAATCCTATACAGCAGTGGTTCTCAAACTTGTCGGAAGTATCGAACTCAACAGGTGTCATGCAAGCATACATCGAACCCTTAATTATAACCAGGAGCGGATCCAGAAAATTTTAGAGGGGGATGCAGTTTTGAATTAGGCTGAATGTTAAATGAGTGCAAAGACGTTAGACGTCTAAACCGGAAAAAAGCATAAGCTCTTTGAAAATGTTTCACGTCAGGGGCGTATTCAGAATATTCTTAAGGCGGTGGAGGGTGGCATAAAATTTTTACATTTTTTAAGCGTATTTTTTTCCGGAAAGTTAATTTGAAACAAATTGAGGAACAAAAATATGGTTCTAGGGGGTCCGAGGGTATGCTTCCCCGGAAAGTTTTCAAAAATTTAGACACTGTAATGGCCATTTTAGAGCTTTTTGAACAATTTTTATGGCAAATTCTGTTTAATTTTTTTGCCTCTAACTCTACGTCCTTCACCAAATATGATACATTTTGTTCGCACATTTTTGATTTATGCGTGCTTAAGGCGTAAAGATGATTGTTATCAAATAGATTTGAAATTATGGAAAAATTGTATTCATCAAAAACAGCGTTGAAAGAGTATGGTGGGGGATGCATCATTCCATACAGAGATAGTCATTTACTACAACTGTATGCCTTTTTGCAAAAACTTATTCTGATCTTAGCCGAACCCCTGCTACAGCCTCACCGAACCCTTGGGGTTCAGTCGAACCCAGTTTAAGAACCACTGCTATACAGTATACCGCTATCTATCAGTGATGGTACTAGTAGCCAAATTGCAAATGCTTAATCTGTACTGCACCGGTAGGCTATATACCACCACTCTGTACTGGTAGCAAGGACAGAATAAGGAAGGCTTTAGCTATCTATCAATAATTCTGTTATCCTTCTTTCTGTCTGATCTTTTCAAAGGAACACCTAACAAGCAATAAAATATACAATAATATACTGCTCTCACCAAAAAAACAACAAAATTCAATAAAATCTTGCCAGATCCCCAGTTGCCAATGTACAAAAGAGCCTGCCTACATTGACTGTCCACAACACTGCAGACTTCAGTTTTGCGTCCTGTCCGAACATGTTTTCGATAAGCAGAGTTGCCAAATATTTACACACAAAAAATTCAAATCGTAGTCAAAAGGAATGGCTATAGGTACCAGTATCTACTTCTACTTAGCATAAAATTTATTTCTACTCAAGTAGCGTTACTCCAAAAAAATTTTACTTAAGTAAAAGTAGAAGTATCAGAAATGAAAAACACTTAAGTAAGTCGCTCGTTACTGAAAATACTACTTAAGTAGTCTACTTAAGTAGAACCACTTCGTTACTGACCACCTCTGGATATATCACGTAGGTATGAACTAGTCTCGTTCCTATGTGCTATATCACGTAGGTATAAACTAAGTCTCGTTCCTATGTGCTGTATCACCATGGTAACACATTGGTATGAACTAAGCATTGTTCCTATCCGCTGTATCACCATGGTAACACACTGTTATAAGCTAAGTCTCTTTCCTATGTGCTGCATCACAATGGTAACACATTGGTATGAACTAAGTCTCGTTCCTTTCTACTATAGCGGTCATGCGTGACGATTGGCGAGAATTACTCAGCATTTATATCTTGAAGTTGTTCCAGGGATTGCTGGTAGTGTTCAGTTCCCGTAAGCGAAAAGATGGAAAATGCTTGAAATGTAGGCTTAATCTAGGCACAGTGTATCCATTATTACTAACAGTGGAACCACTCTCTGTGCTCAGGGTTCCGAACGAAAAT
Organism: Trididemnum miniatum; assembly: GCA_964006365.1. NCBI lineage: Eukaryota > Metazoa > Chordata > Ascidiacea > Aplousobranchia > Didemnidae > Trididemnum > Trididemnum miniatum. The sequence continues at coordinate 10,574,950 of OZ023244.1, forward strand.
CTCAGCTAAGGTAGGCCTATAGTTTTTTCATGATATTTACAGGGAGTTTTTAGTCTAGATCATTTGATTGTGACAATAAAAGCGAGCAACGTCATTATCTATTGGGCTGTGAACGTAGCTCGGTAGAGCTTATCTTTACTTATATTTCGTATAAGCAGTTCAACCAGTTTAACAATTTTTATTAGTTTTTTGCAAATTGCAAAAACAAAAAATTTAAAAGTAGCAACATGATTTCTGATTTTGTTTCTGAAAGCAAGCAGCATTTTTGTGGACATACCGGTACGTAACAACGCTTTTTTGTTGAGTGGGTCCACTGTAAGAATTATATATGTACACTGTCCTCTAGGTGTGATTTCACTGGCAAAGCAGTGACAGGTGTAGGTTAAAATATCTTTTAGTTTTAAGTCCAATGCAATACTCGACCTATCTTCCCTATTCTAAGCCTACAGATCAATTACTGGTAACTCTCTGGTATTGAACTTGAAACTAAAAGGTACTTTAACCTTTACCTGTCTCTGCTTTGCCAATGAAAACACATCTAGACTAAGCCTACATTTCAAACATTTCTCAACTTTTCGCTCACGGGAACTGAACAGTACCGGCAATCCCTGGAACAACTTCAAGGTAAAAATCCTGAGTAATTCCCACCAATCGCGCATTCGTCACGCACGATCGCTATAGTAGAAAGGAACGAGACTTAGCTCATACCTATGTGTTACCATGGTGATGCAGCACATAGGAACGAGACTTAGCTGATACTAATGTGTTACCATGATGATACAGCACATAGGAACGAGGCTTAGTTCATATCTATGTGATATAGCACATAGGAATGAAAAGTTAGTTCATACCTATGTGATATAGCTCATAGGAACGAGACTTAGTTCATACCTATGTGATATAGCACATAGGAATAAAAAGTTAGTTCATACCTATGTGATATAGCACATAGGAATGAAAAGTTAGTTCATACCTATGTGAAATAGCACATAGGAACGAGACTTAGTTCATACCTATGTGATATAGCACATAGGAACGAGACTTAGTTCATACCTACGTGATATAGCACATAGGAAAAAAAGTTAGTTCATATCTATGTGATATAGCACATAGGAATGAAAAGTTAGTTCATACCTATGTGATATAGCTCATAGGAACGAGACTTAGTTCATACCTATGTGATATAGCACATAGGAATAAAAAGTTAGTTCATACCTATGTGATATAGCACATAGGAATGAAAAGTTAGTTCATACCTATGTGATATAGCACATAGGAACGAGACTTAGTTCATATCTATGTGATATAACACATAGGAACGAGACTTAGTTCATACCTACGTGATATAGCACATAGGAACGAGACTTAGTTCATATCTATGTGATATAGCACATAGGAACGAGACTTAGTTCATACCTATGTGATATAGCACATAGGAACGAGACATAGTTCATACCTACGTGATATAGCACATAGGAACGAGACTTAGTTCATATCTATGTGATATAGCACATAGGAACGAGACTTAGTTCATACCTATGTGATATAGCACATAGGAATAAAAAGTTAGTTCATACCTATGTGATATAGCACATAGGAATGAAAAGTTAGTTCATACCTATGTGATATAGCACATAGGAACGAGACTTAGTTCATATCTATGTGATATAGCACATAGGAACGAGACTTAGTTCATACCTACGTGATATAGCACATAGGAAAAAAAGTTAGTTCATATCTATGTGATATAGCACATAGGAACGAGACTTAGTTCATACCTATGTGATATAGCACATAGGAACGAGACTTAGTTCATACTTACGTGATATAGCACATAGGAACGAGACTTAGTTCATATCTATGTGATATAGTACATAGGAACGAGACTTAGTTCATACCTATGTGATATAGCACATAGGAACGAGACTTTGTTCATATCTATGTGATATAGCACATGGGAATGAAAAGTCAGTTCATACCTATGTGATATAGCACATGGGATCGTTAAAAACGCCATAAAACATAGGAAAGTATGAGTTTACGAATGGCACCCCATAGTCTTGCGCATGGGGTGAGCGCTTGAATGACGAATCAGATGTATTGTGGTACCTCAAATCTATGCTGTGCATGCTGCATCTCTTCGTTTTCACAAACTCTTGGGTAAAAACTTTTTAAGTTCTTGTTTTGTAGTTTGGTCACTTTCCAGCTCAACTTCATGGCGGTCCGAAAATAACTCCAAAAATTTTTCATAGTTTAGTTTGTTGACCCATTCAAAATTGTGTAGTGGGTCCAATTTGTGAAGCTCAGCCTAGCCCAGCCCCACTTTCTACTTCGTTTTTGTCCGTCTTTTAAATGCAAAAAATCGTTTGTTCAAATATAGCTTGTTTAGTATTGATGGTATACAGTAGCCTATAGTGATTAACAGTAAAGTAGGATGCAAAGTTTGAAGACAATCAAATCAATATGCAATACGTTTCAATTCAAAGTTTTGCTGCAATATAGCAACAAGATGCGATCAAACAAAATGCACTTTTAATGTGATGTTGTTGCCGTACGAAATTTCATTCGATATTGATATATAAAGTTTAGGAAGAGTTGTTTTCCGTAGTTCAAAGTCTTACAAACAAGTTTTTTATCCGATATTTCGTATACGGCACCCTACAGCTGTTTCCTGCAAAACTGTACAAATGTAACGTTTGCTTGCATATAGCCTTCAGCTCATTCTTTCTACGTTGGAGCAAATGCGAAAAGTCGTATCACAACTTGCGTGAACCGACTCCCTGAATCGCCAAATTTTTATGCCAAAAAATCTTATAATTGATACGCTGGTGCATTTTATTGTGTTTGAAATATTTGAAATACGGTTACTTGACTGGGGTAGTCCAACTGTCTTACTTTGAAAAAAAACAGAAATATTTTCCTAACAAAGTCGTAAAAAAAATTAAATTTTGTTTTCTTTTTTATACAGAAATGTACATATTATTTGATGCATGTTTTACTTCGTGTTTTGTATCCATTGTGTTCTCCAATTGCGATGTCATTAGTATGAACAAACAACTGGCTTATACATAGTTTTTATAGTATAAGAAAGTTTATTGCAAGCCTAAAAGCCCAATCATGCCAAATAGGTTTCCCTTTTCCCCGGCTTGTCAACTTGATGCACAACTCTCACAAATCCTGGTAATTTCATCAACATTAACTTCTTTACAGTTTTGGAATGAAGCGAAACTAAGCTAGAGTAAAGTCGATTAATGAAAGAAAGGGACAATTTCATTAGCTCCTTTCAGTACCACTAAAGTTATTTTTCTTCATACATAACTCATCGCATTGTGTTACCACAAATATTATAGCTGCCAGCAACATAAAGTTCCTTGCACATGCACAGTATCGTCGGTATAGTTATTTAATAGTCCAAAATCATTACAGGTTAAATAAAAAATCAAATCTATACAATCCAAACAGCAAAAACTGAAAAACTTTTTCTTGTTTCTTGAATTGTGGTAGCACGAAACATGGAAATCACATATTGACCAATTGTGGCTGATTATTTTCCCAAAATACGTCATTAACATTATCACGTCGCTTGCTTGATTTGCACGCAGTAAACAAGAAAAAGCAAATCCAATCATTATGAAATATAATAGGCCTTTTCCGAGAAAAAAATGCCAGTTTATAATCACAATGTGTTGAGCATGCAAGTTCCTTAGAGTTTGAACAGGTTTGATGGAAAAAAATCAGAAAATAAAATTCCATGCTTTTGATTTTAACAATAGATATAACGCGTCAAAATAGAATCTCAGTTGAAACAGCAGAGCTAAGCAAATGATAACGGAAGCGGCGAAACCACGTTTTCTCATGCGATTTCGAATATTGTGTTTTTTAATTTAACTCAATCTTTTGTGTGTTGACATCTGAAATTGAAGCATTACAAGAAGTGAAATGAGCTGGTCTGATGTGTATGGCAAACTAATGTCCACACCAATGTTTTTCGTTAAATTCGAATTACATTTCCGAATTAGAAAGTCAGTTATTTGTTGATATTGTGTAAAACTTTAGTTTCAAACCGTTTTGTTCCAAACAAGATCATCACTGCTTTGGTTATGCTTGGAAGTTGGACAAATACTCTGTATTTTATTGCTGTCATTCATGGCAACTGCAAAGATGTTGATAAGTTCAAGTTTGGTTAAACAGTCTTTTCCTTGATCAAAAAGATGTCTTCATTGCGCGGCGTATCTCTAGTATGTGCATTATTGTGTTTCAAAGCTGCAGTTTGAAAACGGTTTTTCATCTCTTGCACCAATGCAAGACTTCGTTGCGGAGTAGTGTAACCTCGACGTTTTAAACCATGGGTTCCCAACCGGTGAGGAACTATCCACAAGTAACGAATTTGGAGTTTTCAGGTGGGGAATTACACACCCCATGAAAAATAACACCGTCCTGTCGCGGCTGAAGAAATGTCCCGGAATTTTACTCCCAACGGTGAAGACTTTCTTTTTTTGCTTTTTGCAGCAGAATTTTGATTTAGAACAGAGATGACCGATATTTCCACTGGTATGCAGAACATCTGAAAACTTGAAAACGTGTAGTAGATCTTTTTTATTTCTTTATTTTTTTGCTCCTCACTGATATTATCACTGGAATGCAGGACATCTGAGGACGTTTAGACCATTTTTTGCTCCTCCAATCATGGCGGCCCTAATCTTGGCATTTAGAAAAGTTGCCCACCTGTTTTTGTGGGCCATGAGCAAAAATGGTTGAAAAGCCCCGGTTTACAACATCTATGTTTTGGGTAATTAAGGGTCCGTCACATCAAAAGTGGGTAATGAAGAAACAACGATTGGGCACCTCTGTTTAAAATCAAAGCTCGTTTGCTCTTTGCTCACAAAATGATCAAGTCAATCCGAAGCGTTGTAGAAAACCCAGCCAATGATATTGATCGCGTAACGTAAATTCCACTCATGCATGATATGTTACTGGAATGTACTACAACCACTTCGCTGTTTCGGCTTCAACAAACATCACGCAGGATATCTTGTGCGAGCAACAAATATACTTGCCATTCCGGTACTACTTCATCTCCTCGATGCAGCAATGCATGTATTCTTTGGCATAAACACGGCGATAGATTTCTGAATTGTCTTGATGAAAGTGATGAAACTCATTTTTCAAAACTGTGTCGTGCAATGAATGCAATGTCACGATACGTCGATTAACCGAGACTAAGATTTGAGAATGCCATGAACTGGGTCTCACAATTCAACCTGTTATCAACTGCCTTGAAGTGTGCTCCTAATCCCTGTTATGACACAGAGGTGATTTGCACATCCCATTGCAATGCCAGCGAAAGTGGCAAATGCAAGCTTGGAACGCAGTGTGGAGATGGAAAGTTGATACCTGCTTCTCGGTTTTGTGATTTTACCCTTGACTGTAGTGGTTATAATGACGAATACGATTTTGTTGTCACTGGCATTCAATGCAATGGAATCCGAGGAGTATGTTATTTGCTTTAAATTGATCTTTTTCATAACGCAGCTCATTGTGAAAACGGTTCCGATCTTCGTTTTAGGTTTAATGGTTCTTGGTTTGAATGTTTCAATAAATTGTTAATTACATCATCAGAACAAGTTTTCGACAATTATATCGATTGCTATGACAGATCAGACGAAAAGTTTGGTGATGGCAAAGAAGGGTCGAATTCATCTCCATTTCTTGGTGAATTGCTTGATCGCCATTTCCTTCTCTTAGCGTTTTGGATCATCGGCATCATTGTTATTTTAGGAAACTCAGTTGTGATAATCACAATCATCAAGTATTTACGGACAACAGAAATCACTGATTCTCTTAAACTTCAATACTCGATCATTTTAAATATCGCATGTGCCGACTTCATATATTTGCTCACAATAGCTGCTCACCGTGGTTATTATTCGGGAAGTTTTGTTGGGGTTCTTGCATGAGAATGGAAAACAAGCCTGCGATATTCAATCATTGGAAGTTTGGCAATAATTTCCCGCAAAGCTTCTTGCTTTCTCACGATAATTCTGACGTCTTTCCGCATGTATAACATGTGCAAGCCTGTGGCATCACTCACCTTATCTACGTTGCTGTGGAAACTGAGCTTGTGTGCAGCTTGGTTAACAGCAGTAATAATTGCCACAATATCTATACCAGAGAAGGGCAACCCCTGGCACTCGTGCCGAACAAGGCGTGCTAGCTCGCATATCTGGCACGCGAGCATGGCCACGGAAACGAGTCAACGGTAATGCACGGGTCAACATACGGCTCTTTCATTTTTGTTTTTATAGGACTTCATTTTTTTTACAGCACATGTTTTTGCTCTCCACCGATACTTTCAGTGAAAACACGAACTGTTAGTGGGCGCGCGGAAATTTTTTGGACATTGATTATAGCCGATTTTGGCACCCATACCAAAAAAGGTTGCCCACCCCTGACCTATAATAATGCAAACATCGCATTATTTCGGACAAGTTTATTACTTGCTGCATCGGACGGCGCGCAGGATAAAAAGGTCCGCGTTCGAGTTTTAGGCAGAGGGACTCGTTCGAAAAATAAGCTACAGTCTCCCCCACAAGCTGACCGTCACCGGAAACCCACCAACGCAGTCGCTAAGCGTTTGGGGAGGCAAATGGGGGCAGCGCACAGAAAACGTACTCGAGTTGGACCAAATTGCCGGAATCTAGCTATCGGGAACTGGAACGTTTCGTCACTGACAGGAAAAGAGCAGGAGCTTGTTTGCGAAGCCCAACAGTATCGCCTTGATGTTGTGGGAATTTCATCAACAAAGCGCCGGGGTTCTGGAACTGTCGAGTTGAACGATGGGTGGAAAATTTTCTACTCAGGTGTTGATGCAGCAATGTCTGCTCAAGCTGGTGTTGGCTTACTTGTGAGCCCCAACATAGCTGAATGTGTCGTTGACTGGGTACCACTAGGAGGAAGGGTTTGTCTTCTAAAGCTAAGGCTGCAGGAGCGATCTCTGTGTATATTGCAGGTGTACGCACCTAACATAGAATCACAGTACGAAGCCTTTCTGGAGGAAGTTGAGGTTGCATTGGGAAAAGCAACTTCATCAGAATCCCTTGTCCTTTTGGGCGATTTCAATGCACATGTGGGCATCGACAATGCAACCTGGAAAGGTGTTATTGGGCAACATGGTGACCCTGACATTAACAAGAACGGAAGGTGTTTATTGCAGTTCTGTGCCACCAATGGGCTGTGCATAATGAACACATTTTTTCAGCACAAAAGAATTCATAAGTACACCTGGTACAGAGACTCTCTGGGACAACGCTCCCTGATTGATTTTTGTATCGTTTCGGCGGACTTGTTTTCTACCGTGTCTGATGTCCGTGTCAAAAGAGGGGCTGAGTTGTCAACTGATCACCACCTAGTTGTCTGCACTTTGAAAGCTTTGAAACCCTTGAAAAAACGAAAGACTTTTCGACCACGAGAAACTTATCGAATCAAATGGGAATCATTGGCTGACAAAGAGGTACGAACTGCATTTGCAGACAACATTGCATCTAAGTTCAAAGAACTTCCGACCTCTACTGAAGACATTGAAACTGAGTGGTGTTTGTTTCGAACAGCAGTCATTACGTCCGCTACTAACTGTTGTGGACGTAAGCGTGTTGGAGGGACGAAGAGTAGCGAGAAAAGAACTCCTTGGTGGAACCAAGAAGTTAAAGAAGCTATTCGTGCGAAAAAAGTGGCCTATAAGGCCTGGCTTGCAAATAAGTCATCACTTGAACTACGTTCGCAGTACTCTGAAGCACGTAAGACGGCAGCCACAAAAGTTAAACTGTCTAAGGAAAGGGCCTGGAAGGAATTTGGAGAAAGGTTAGACGATGATTTCAAAACGGCAAACAAAGTGTTCTGGCAGACCATTCGCCGTTTGCGTGGAAAAAGATCTCGAGCCGCTCTCTTTATCGAAGATTCAAATGGTGTGACTCTGAAAGATCAAGATGCTATTTTGAATCGGTGGAGAGAGTACTTAAGTGATCTTTTAAACCCAGTTGATGCTACACCGATACAAATTCACGAAGAACAGGTTGGGGAAGATATTCAGATAACCGAAGCAGATGTGAATGCAGTAATCAAATCATTGAAAACTGGAAAAGCACCTGGTGAGGATGATATCAGACCTGAAATGTTAAAAGCAATGAACATACATGGTGTTCGTTGGCTGACTCGTGTTTGTAAGGTGGCGTGTAGTACTGGGCAAGCACCAAAGCAATGGCAAACTAGTGTGATAATACCTATCCACAAGAAAGGAGACAAGAGAAAATGCACCAATTATAGGGGCATATCTCTCATCAGTGTCCCGGGTAAGGTCTATGCCAAATGCCTTGAAAAGAAATGCCGTGAAATAGTCGAGCCTAAGCTAACAGATGCTCAGTGTGGCTTTCGTCCTGGCCGAAGCACAATGGATCAGATCTTTGCCTTGCAGCAAATCTTTGAGAAGTCGTGGGAATATGCAAAAGAGGTCAATGCATGTTTTGTTGATCTTGAAAAAGCATATGATCGCATTCCTAGAGACAAGCTTTGGGCGGTGCTGTTGCAGTATGGCATTGATGGCCAGTTACTAACTGCCATTAAGTCGCTGTACATGCATTCCGAGATCTGTGTTCGTGTTAACAGTGCAACGACGAAACCTTTCAGAGTAAGTGTGGGACTACGGCAAGGCTGCTCTCTTTCACCCATTCTGTTCCTTATTTATATGGATAGAATAGTTAAGAACAGTGAGTCTTGTGGCGGAGTAAAGATCGGTGAATGCACTGTACAACGTCTGTTATTTGCAGATGATCTTGTGCTACTCGACTCTACCCAAAATGGTCTCCAGCAAGCTCTTGACAGGTTTTCGGATGCATGCTCTGTTGCCGGAATGAAAATCAGTACAACAAAAACAGAAACCATGTGCCTGTCCAGACAACCAAAGCAGTGCTCTCTCCAAACTGATGGAGTACCACTAAAACAGTCAGAGAAATTCAAGTACCTCGGCGTCTCATTCACAAGTGACGGCAGACAAAATAGCGAATTGGATATCCGCATCGGAAAAGCAAGTGCAGTAATGCGCCAGCTCCACCGATCTGTGGTACTGAAACGGGAGCTTTGCACCAAGGCAAAGCTATCCATTTTCAGATCGGTCTATGTTCCTATTTTGACTTATGGCCATGAGTGTTGGATCATGAATGAGAAAGTGAGGTCTCGAGTTCAAGCAGCCGAAATGGGATTCTTGCGAAGAATTAGCGGTTTGATCTTGTTGGACAAGGTTAAAAGTGCAGATATTCGTGAATCTCTAAACATCGAATCGCTGCTTCTCCGACTAGAAAGATCGCAACTGCGTTGGTATGGACATGTGACACGAATGCCCCAGGAAAGAACAGCCAAAAAACTGCTCTGTTCAACACCGATTGGTCGAAGGCCTAGAGGCCGTCCCAGAACTCGATGGCGAGATTACGTAGAAGATCTTAGTTGGTCTCGCCTTGGCATCCCAGCAGAGCATCTATCCTTTGTTGCAGAGGATCGAGATGCTTGGAGGCTCCAACTTGAGCTGCTGCCCCCGCGACCCCCCCAAGGATAAGCGGGTCCATAAAATTGATTGATTGATTGAAGTTTATTACTTTTCGAACTGGTATTTTTGTAGGAGAACTTTCGAAACACGATTGGAGTTGGCGAATGCTGCTATCAGGTTTGCTATCTCTGAGCAACCAAACTATTCATATCGACGATTTTGGTTCAATGCGAAAGGTTTTTGAAACAAATTTTTCAAAGGTCTTTAGAGAAGACAAAGTTATTACAGTGAAATAAACACCTGTCTTCCAGGTTTTTTTTACCGATATGTATAGCAGTTTAAACGCATGGGAATATACATTGATCGTTACTACGATCAGTTTCGTAATGTTGTCAAACGTCAAAACGTAATTTGTAGCAATTTTAAATTCTACTCCTTTATGCCTTTTAGTTTTTCAATTAACATTAAAAAGTTGCTTTAGTACCCAAAAAATTGTTTTGTGGTGATTTAATACTGGCGCAACAAGTAATACATCAAACTTCTCACTGGCTGCATGGAAATCGAAAAATGGTATTTTTTAAGGTCGTATGATTTGCCTGCGCTGTGCACGAAACATTGGCAACATTTAATCTCTTCTAACGTCAAAAGTGTACTTCTTTGTTTGCGTGCGATTGCGTTCAAAGTTTTCCAGAAGTTTCCTGTGTTTTTCCAAAAATGTTTCTGGTCTTTCAAACTACTTTCATCATTGCCAATGAACTACCTAAGTTCCCTCCTTTTTTTTTTTTTTTTTTTTTTTTTTTTTTTGGAAAAACAGTTCAGTTCGTGATGGTGCAGCAACGTTTCACGTTGAGTCATGATGTGATTGTGGGGCCTGACTTTGAACATAGTGTCAGAAAAAAACTAAAATATCTGATTTTTACTCGTCCCAACGAAAACAAAATCTTTATTTCATAGCACGTCAAAAAAGCGACACAGGTACTTTTTGTTTAATCGTGGTATAATGTATCACAATGGAAGATAACAAGTAAAAAGATATCCACAAACGGGAAAGAGAGCGTCAGTGTTTGTCGCATCATTAAGGGAGTGTGAGAATTTTTAAATTCACAACCAGGTAAAATGAAATGAGGAATGCTAAGAAGATGGAGAACGAAGTTAGTTCGAGAAAAATGGAAAAAGTTAAATCTAAGGAGGAAGATGAAGTGCATTCGGCAAATTGTAAAAAAGAAATGCAATGTTTCTTGATAAAGATCGGATTGAACCCAGGTCAACTCACCACTTGCTGAAAAACAATTAACTGTGATATCATTAATCCCATAAAAAACTAAAAACAAGAAATCGCTTTTTTTTTCAAAGTCAAATCTTATTGCCCTCTTGGTATTACACCGAAGCGTGTAACCAGCGCTATGACGGAGTCCATCTTTGCGGCCTAGCGCTTGGGCAATACACCTTTAAACTCCGAAGAAACATGGCAGCGATGGCAAGTCGTTTGTGACACTTACCCAGCCCACTTGACTAGTTTGAGTGGTTCCGAAAGCCCACGGGCGTTTGCGTCACAATTGAATTTTTGATGTCATAATCACTTATCAAAGGATTGATCATGATGTAGAAAGTAGGGATGTGCCGAGTCGAGTCCGAGTACTCGGCCGAGTATTAAGGCATTACTCCAACTCGGCCGAGTCCGAGTATTAATCGATACTCGGCCGAGTATTAAAGCATTATCATTTTGACCTTGGTTTTGGTTTTTATCCGAATTTGAGTCGAAATTAGGACTTCTACGGACGTGATGACCCTTTTTTTTGCTCTTCACCTGATTTTGAGTTCATATCTTAACGTCGTAGATACTCGGACTCGGCCGAGTAATGTCGTGAATACTCGTTACTCGGCGAGTCCGAGTAATTTTCCTTCCGGCACATCCCTAGTAGAAAGCTCGTGGCCTTTGAAACCACTTACACTGGACATGGGAACAGGGTAACCATGTCCAATGTGGCTCCCGGAAATTGATCGCTCAACCTTCTGCGCCTACAGCAATGTTTTTAATCACTCAGTTAACCGACTGCCATAGTTTTTATTTTTTGCCGGAATCAAAGCTGATTTAAACTTTGTTTATCGACCTTTGCAAATCGTGAAGTTTTCTAACTGGACCGATCCTAATTATAGTTGAGCAGCCCTGGCCTACATTCTTCCACCATTTAGGTTTGTACATTTTTTGCCCTTACAATTTATGCCAACGCGTGCCTTCAATACAATCCATGAATTGGTTTTATTTGCATGCTATAAAATAGAGCCTTGAAACAAATCCTAGGTATAAAGAAAATTTATTCTGAGAAAAAATCCTGAAATTAAAGGAAATTCATGTATGGAAACAAATGTCGGTTTTGAATGTCTTGAATTTTAAAGTCATCGTGCCGACTATTTTATGAATGCTGACACGACACCAGGCATTAAGAAGTCCTAGGCCTCGCGTATATGCATAATCTATTAATGACCTACATTAATGCTGTACTTCTGAACGCAAGATGAGCATTTTTACAATTCTAGCTTCCATAATTTTTTTGTGTGGTCCATACCTGATGACAATTGTACAGTACAGCGTTTTTTTATTTCTGTACTGTAAAGGCAATAAAGAACTTGATTAGGCAAAAAACATTAAAAAGCCGCGGTAAAAGAAAAGAAAAATAGCTACAAAATAAATGACTCGCCGATAGGAAATTGAGAAGAGAAAGACCTGGAAAGGCAATAAGACTGCACCGAGCTCGAAAGTAGACAATCGTAAAAGGTTATGAGAGAGGCGTAATCCTTAGCGAAGCTTTTCACAATTCGTAAAATATAAATTTAAGGCCCAAAGCTAAAGTTTAAAGACAGTTCAAGTGTCGCAATTATGCTGGATGTTTTTCGTGACTAAGCCTCCCCATTTTTTTTACATTTACTGATAACTTCTACCATAAAATAGTCGTTTGATAAATTGTTGCTAAAACCATTAAACTGTCACTTATAGTAACTGGTGTCTGAATTTTGCTGCTCTAAATACCAACAATCGCGGTGAACATGCAACCTTACTGTTTTCGATGATTAAGAAGTCGGAAAAAGTAAACTGTAACTGTTCTTTGAGGAAGAATTTACAGTCCGCCGATGCTTCTGTGAAGAAAGGAAAAAAAAACAACTCGGTTGGCATAGCAGTAGCCTACAGTACGGTAAAAGACATCGCTATCGGTTCGGAAGGTTCTGGTTTCGGTCCTCTGACCTGTCAAATCGAACATAGAATTCCTACAGCTCGCTACCGCTGCGACGGTTCTTCGGAGTTCGAAGTTGTGTTGGCCGGGTGGTAAGCCGTGGAGGAAGACCCCGCCACTCGTAACCAGCTTCAGCGCAATACGGCGAATATGATGAAGATTTGATTTGAACTCTTCTCATCGAGAGGATTTACAGCATTAATATAAGAAGATATTAATAAGAAGTTCCAAATCCTGGTTGCGCCCTGGGAGAGCGCAGACAATGGTGAAAAGAAAGACGAAACGAAATTTATGTGAATCACATACGGACAATTTTGGCCGATTTTTTTTTGAAGAAACGGTAATTACCTGAACATTTTAATCTCGCGACGCGTATATCTATATTTTGCACGCAGTGAAAGAACGCAATAGCAACTGAAATATCATCATCATCATAATCGTTCTCAGCGAAAATAAGTTTGATTATAAGAAATAAAACTCAATAACCTTTAGTTTCACTACCAGCTACAAAGCGTTGAAATTTGCAACAGAATAATTAAAAGATTCAAGGTAAGTTACAATTACACCAGATGAGAGTGAAAAGGCTGAAACTAGAACCACTTTTGTACTTTCTTAATGTTGTACACTATTGTTTCACTATTAGAAATATAAACATTGCGACAAGTCACATAGCAGACAGTTCGTCGAATGCGTTGAGACTTTGGACCAGAGGAGTCCAACTTTTTTGAGAGACGGGCCATACCTGTTTTTCAAAAATTTTGGGCCATAATTTAGTACCATGGCGACAATGCATAAGCGATTATAAAAAACGATTTTATATCATACTTTTTTGTTATTTTTCGTTGCTTGCTTACCATACTCAATGCTAAATTTAAAATGAAAGGAAAGTGTCACAGCACGTGCAGAGTGCGCAGAAATACGAACGCGCAATCGTGTAATCATAAACAATGCGCATTGTGTATAGTTTTCTAGTTCATTATTCAATAGTAGTCCGTGGTGTGACAGCATGTATCAGTATGACGACATAATAAGTGCAAGTTTAATTAAGCAACAAGACAATCGAAACAATACAGTGTGCGTACACGTACACGCTGCATTTTCAATATGATTGGTGGGCCACTTAAGCAAAGGCTGTTTAAGGACTCACATCTATAACTTAAAATATCGTGTCACCGCGTGAAGACAAATTAAGTAACCAATGTAGAAAGTTTAACGGGCCACTTTGAAAGCTTTGGCTGGCCACAAGTGGCTCGTGGGTGGGACGCCCCTGCTTTAGCCAATAAATCAGACCTACGTTTTTCGCTGATCTGAGATTTATTTTAGATTGAAAAATCATAAGCTGATATTGTGTAGCCTACAACTTAATTTTTAAAACATTTTGTCGAAAACAAAATTATTACTTCCATCAGTATGCTTGGACGTTGGATTCATCTTTTGTATTTTGTTGCTGTCATTCATGCCAACTGCAAAGATAGTGGTAAGTTAAAGTATGGTCAGTGGCGTACGCACGGGGAGGGGGGTTCGGGGGTCAACCCCCCCCCTCCATTGACGATTGGAAAAATAAAAACCGCTCTTTTCGAACCGATTAGCCTTTTTTCATACAGAGATTGTGTTTTTCTGTGCTGTATCAAATTGCCTGAATAATCTCGAGAAACTTTCATTGTGATGCAATAATACCGGTAGTCAAACTTTTCTGGTGTGTAGCGCTTGAACCAATGGCTGGCTCAAAATGCAAGCCTGGACAAGGTCAATAGGCAGTTGGGCACTAAAGGTGGAGTCGTGTTGTGATGTCATAAAGACATTGATCTCAACGGCTGTGGTTGGACAAGACAACGTTTCAGCGCAGAAGGCATTCTTGGAAGAGAACGGTTGCAACGCATGCAGATATTCCGCTTGCGATGTCATAATTTTGAGCCAAACCGGCCAGTTGGCGTGAGGTTAAACACATCGCTATCGGCGCGGGAGGTTTTGGGTTCGATTTTTGGGCCCGCACCGGCCGTTAGCTTAGTTGTTAAGCGCACAGGTTATCGGTGCGGAAGGTCTGGGGTTCGATTCCCAGGATGGTCAAATCTGCACAGAGTCGCCTACGGCTCGCCACCGCTGCGACGTTTCTGTGTTACCCAAGCGCTAAGAGATGGGCCCCAGTGACGTTCGCAGAGGTCGGGAGTCAGCACTCCCCTTCCCCTTGACAATTGCAGAAAAAATGAAACCTTTCTTTTATCAAATGAACCGACTTTTCTTCATGCGGAGCTTGCCGAAATTGCTATCATGTTTTCATCCCAAACAACATCATTCCCCACAAAACATTTTAGCGTAAACCATTCCCTTACAAGTACAATGATCATCCCTCCGTACGTCTGCGTGAAAAGTTGTACCATCCCCCCGTAAGTGTTTTTACAACTCGATCACTGATTACGATGCAGTGCTACAATACCGGTACCCGGTAGTCCAACTTTTCTGTTGTGTTTTGCTTGAAGTGCATTTTTGTCATTGATGTTGCTGTGAAACAATTAAGAAGTAAGAGTTTCCATAAATGCGATGTATCTACAGTACCTATGGCTGCACACAAATTTTTTTTTAATTAAATCAAATCTTGATTATACTCGTTTCATTAAATTCGTTGTTGTACCGAAACGTGATAGCGAGTGGCAAGGCCCGACCCCGCGGCTTAGCGCCTGGGCAACGCAGCTCCAAAGAAAACGTCGCAGCGGTGGCGAGCCGTTGGCTACACTGTGTCCAGTTTGACCGGCCTGGGAATTGAGTCCCAAACCTTCCGCATCAACAGCGACATCTCTTAACACTACGCTATATCGCCCGGTTTTTTGAGAAATTTTATTAAAATATAAAAAACTAAATTGACACTGCTTTAAGTGTACAAAAGTAAGATAAAAATACTGCCAAAGACGACCATAGACCAACGAAAGATTTGAAGAGGCCTAGGGACGGAGCGAGGGGAGAGACAACATTGTTTTTTCGTACCGTAAGCTGACTATCTCAGGAGCTAGAGTTCTTCATTTCCCATAGACACCCCGATTAGGTGTTTGAAAGCATCTGATATCGACGCTGTGATTTGGCAGAAAAATGCTTAGATAATGCTTAGATAATGCAGAAAAATGCTTGCCCCCCCCCGGATTTTGGATGGGCGTTATTAATTTGACTAACTATGCAACATACAGTAATTACGTCAAGATTGATTTTAGATAATTGTTTTCTGTAATAGTTGAACCATTTGTGATGATGTGAAGACAGATTAAAGTAGCAAATTAAAGTATTTAAAGTCAAATTTTGTACATTATAAATAAACAAAATTTATTTATGCTTATCTTGATTGATTCCTTCATTTTTATCCTTCTGTCACGAGAAAGCGAAGGAAGCGCTATGCATAGGACGAATCCAGACTCGCTTACGAGTGCCTTTGTTTCCGAGTAGTTTTCCGCTCGAGTGTTACTTCTGACTGTTAATTTTCAGCTTGTTAGATTCCACCAAGCAGACACCATTATCGTCACAACAAAATATGGGGGAGAGTTAAGCCATCAGCCTTTGCTCCAAATAACTGCGCCACGCTGCCGAACAAAGCTTCATTACCAGTTTATTAGTTGTTAAAGCGCGGAAAATTATGCCGTGTGTTTTTTAAGGTTTGATTCTGAGGTTGACTATTTAATTTAGTGTTTGAAATACCATTTTACAGTTTTTGCTGGTGTGATCACCGACACAAAAACAATTGATTTTCATGCTGTGGGTCCAATAACCTTAACCGCTCTCCACGAAACTGTTTTACCGCATAGAGCCTACAGCAGAACATAAACGCAAAACCATACACAACGACAAGCCCGGTGAAAGCAAACTTTTTCCCATCTGCACTTAGATCCATCCTTATTTGTGAACCGTGAAAATGTGTTAGCATTTAAGAATATAGCAATCTTTTTTTTTTTTTTTGAAGTAAAATTAGCATGTATTGCACGATACTGTGTTATAGCAACGCAAACTCATAGAGTCACCACTTGCCTTTTAAATTATACCCCCAAATTATAATTATTCGCTTGTTGTGTTAAATCGATGACTAACTTTGGCCTTGCTTGCTCAATGCTTTGCTGCTGGGTTTGGCTGATTGTACCGCGGACCGGTAAAGCAAAATTTGAAGCTAGCGGATGAAATTGTGCAAATATGAAAACAATCGGAATTTTTCGACTATAACCAAAGTCTCGTCAGCCTTGCTACGCACAGCCAATCCAGGCTAAACTCATTCCAGACTGCAAAGACTCTGTTTTTGCATTGCTTTACCTGTACATCTCGACTTCATCTCTTTTCTAGGTTGTGTCCTATTTTTGGCAGGCGACTGGCCCCAAACAACGATACCCAATGAAAGAACCTATAACCACTAACCCACAACTAAGTTACCGGTAGCCTAACTAGTCCACATCACTAGAAGCCCCCATGGCAACCCACTCATTTGCAGCTGCAGACGCGTTTCGACCTTATTATGGTCTCATCAGTGCAGCATAGCAACCTCCACCTTCCTGAAAAAAAAAAAAAATTCTAACCTTCAAAAAAACTACACACTCCAAATCTAAGCCTCTACTTGTTCTGCTCAAGGTAGAACATTTGAAATAAAACCTTCAAGAAAATAATACAGGCTGGATTATGATGTCACAGATTCCCTGTAAACAATCGATAAGAATAGAAAAGTCCGTTAAGAATAGAAAATGCCAAAAATAGGACACAACCTAGAAAAGAGATGAAGTCGAGATGTACAGGTAAAGCAATGCAAAAACAGAGTCTTTGCAGTCTGGAATGAGTTTAGCCTGGATTGGCTGTGCGTAGCAAGGCTGACGAGACTTTTGTTATAGTCGAAACATTCATTTGTCCCTTGCAATTTTTTCATCTAACTCGTAATTGATGACACAAATGGATGGTTCAATTCCCACCTGTATGGGGGAGTACCATTTTCCATTCCATTAAAAGACTGTACTCTTATTGCTGGACCTATTCTTACCCTGACACATTGGGCTTTGTTGTTGCCTGACTTTGGGGGTGCCTATCGCAGAAGTGTAGGAAAGATGAATTCTATTTGACTTACATATCCTTCTTTGCATCATCTTGCTGGATCCTGTAACTGTACATGCGGTTCGACAAACGTACCGGGATATTGATGTTTAAACCACCGAGAACCGCTGACGTTCACTGTGTTTTCTGGGCTGCACGCGCAGACACAGTGCCTGCCTTGTCCCCCGCTTTTTCATGGGCGAACGGGTTGGGCAGAGAGGTTTTTTGTAGGTTTTGGTAACTGGTATAGTTACAAACCTTAAACAAAAAATTCCTTCTCAGATTACCGGGAAAATAATGTTTAAACCAACCGGACTTTTCTATTCTTATCGATTGTTTACAGGGAATCTGTGACATCATAATCCAGCCTGTATTATTTTCTTGAAGGTTTTATTTCAAATGTTCT
>OZ023244.1:10593360-10914227 GCA_964006365.1 Trididemnum miniatum
TCTTTATGTTACACTGAGAGATGCTTTTTTACCCATATTTCCCTTTCAATTTTTCCTCCTCTTTTTCAATTAATTCAACAATGCCGGTTGGCGTTACAGTAGATATAAGTAACTTAGGGCACGAAAGCTATTGCAGAGAATATACAGAAGCGTGGCAAAGGTCCTTTAGCTATATGATGGCTCAGAAGGCACTATTTTATGACTAAAGAGATTAGAATATAAAGTTTGTCCTTTTTGCTTAGTGGTCTTAAACTTTTGTACGAGGGTGTATATAAAAAATATTAAGTGAACAAATTTTCAAAAGTACAAACACTGGCGTGTCTCATGATTTCTTCAGCATTTTCAGCACCCCCACAGATTTAGAAATGCTGCTGAATATCATGGCAATTAACGAATTCTTACTGTCAGAGGCAGTAAAAGGTTCATACCGGTTGTCCCGTGTGAGCTTTTGGCCTGCCAAGATAATTGGTTCAACAATAAAGACCAAAAGTCGTGTAGACGTATGCAATGAAGCAAAGAAAAACTTGCCTTTGCCGAGTATGCCAACAGACCTAATAACTGAAACAAAAGGTAGGCTATATTTGGAAAACAGTACAAAAGCCTTGTTATGGAACGCAAGGACACAGTTTAGTGTGAGAATGCTTTGGAACCACGACCGGCCGTTAGCTCAGTTACTAAGCGCACTCTCTTGGTGCGGGAGGTCTATGGTTCGATTCCCGGACCGGTCAAATCGGCACAGTGTCGCCATCGGCTCGCCACCGCTGCGACGTTTTTTCGGAGCTGTGTAGCCCAGGCGCTAAGCTGCGGAGATGGGTCCGGCCACTTGTTACACGCTTCGGCGTAATGCCGCGAGTATAATGAAGATTTGATTTTTTTTTTGCTTTAGAACCAAGCATAATCACATGTTATACTGGCGGATCCAAGTTAAATGGAAAAGCCGGTGCGAGTTTTTACATAGAATACCCATTAGGCTCTCACACAGATCAAAATTCTTTCCACTTGGAAAGATATGGTAGCCTACCGTCTTCCATGCAGAAGTCTTTGCTATAGCTGAAGTAGCGAAGAAACTGATCATGAAAAGAATTCTAAATGAAAATATAATAATTTCAGTGCATAGCCATGCAGCGATTCTGGCAATCCAAAATAATTTTGTGAAATCTAACACTATTAACGTGCATCAAACACCTGAATATATTGGGTAAAGGCCATTACGTCACTATTGCCTGGACGCTGGGCCGCACCGGCATCCAGGGTAATGTGAGGGCGGATAATTTGGCTAAATCAGGATCAGCATTAAACTGCTTGGGGCCTGAACCTTTCATTTCAATCCCATATGCTTGTTGTCGCGCTGCGATAAAGGATTGGAGTGTTAAAATATGGAAAACATCTTGGATAGAACGAAAGGACTGATTGAGAACAAAAGAAAATGTACAGTGAGCTTTGCCCCGGTTAACTCAACGAATATTGAGAATCAAAAGACCTAGAATAAATGAAGTGTTGCAAGTCCTCACAGGTCACTGCAACTTACAGAAACACAGGAACGCCATTGGACATGACGTATCATCGACATGTCTAAAATGTAACCAGGAAGAAGAAACTCCAAATCACCACGTTGGAAAATGCACTTACTACCAAGTCGTACGAAAGAAGGTTTTTGGTAAAGAAAAAAACACAATGAAGTCGGTGGTCAAAAAACTTAATACAGTATAAACCTACAGGCAAAGAATCTGCACCATGCCGGAAGACTTGCTGAAAACGGCCACTCGGCCAGTAGCAATTTTAAATAAACGAGAAAGCGGTGAAAGTTGTAATGGACCTAAATAATTAATGGCCTACACAATGTGCCAGTGAGGATTGAACCTGGTCAGTCTTCTCTAGCACTACCGACCTTATGATAGTAATATATATGACCTTAAGATAAATAAAATTTATTCTTGGCTACAAACGCACTACACGGTGTTTCATGCCACGTATGGCAATCTTCAGGTGCAAGCTACAAAATAAAAGAAAACATTAAGGTTATACGCTTAACAAACGGTACTTACAGTTTTTTCCAAATAATGAGAGGTGAGGTGGAGTTATCTGTACAAGTAGAGAAGATTATGCGAATTTTGTCTGTATTTGATTGACTATACTAACTAAAAAGATGAAAAAACTTGGTGAAAAATTATAGGAAGGATTTATGACGCAACAATCGTGGTAAACATAAAACATTTAAGAAAATGAACGGGGCTAGCGAAAGAGGAATAGTTAAAAATCAATCAATCAAATTAACCAAAAACGAAAATAATAATTAGGCCTACAAGTAAAGATAAAAATTATAGATTGCACTGTTTTAATTTAAATTTGTTTTTATGGCGACATTTAGACAGCAATTCGTCTCTTGTATTTAACAAATCTTCGTTCATGCACTTGTTGATGAGTAATTTCTCCGTTAGGCACAGATTGCAGCGTTTTCCTTTGCAAAAATTTGGGGATACTTGGGCTATGACGGACCAGGAAATTTTGAATTCTGAGTTATTTTCCTTTAAATTCCAAATATGCTTTGAGAGTGCTGTTCTTGTGGAGTAGGTTTTCTTGCTAAATGAAAGTTTGTGGTTACTGTATCTAGTTTTGAAGGCCGTTTCACAGCATCCTATATAAGACTTCGTGCTCTTTTCCGTTTTTACAACCGCTTTGTAGACCAAGCATTTTTCCAAACAATTGCCTTCCAAAGGGCATTGATCTCTATTTCTGCAGTTGCATGACTTAGTTGCTGATGGTTTTGCTAATGTTTCATTCAAAATAGCTTTGTTATGGCTTTTGATAATGGCTGCCGTGTTCGGCATACAACTGTAACTTAGCTTCAAGTTTCTTCTGTTAAAAATTCTGTGATACTTATGTGCAGGGGGAAAGTGCTTAATAACCAAATTCAAAAAAATTTTGCCAACATTTGTTTCGACGCTTGAACTGAACGGGGGATTAAACCACGTGACATTACGTCTGCGGTTTCGTCTTTTACCATTCTCGGGAGTGTAGTTTAAGTTAATTTTGAAACCGCTGTTGTCCAATGCTCTTTCATAGTCAGGTTTAGCCTTATTAAATTCAGCTTTGTTGCAAGACAAAGAAGATACTCTCTTTTGGATCATCTCTGGTATTTGTTTTAAAATAGAAGGAGGGTGATTGGAGCTCTTATTGATATAGAGGGGATTGTTGTTAGGTTTTCGGAAAGGTTGGAAAGTGTTTCTGTCAAGATCAAGCGTAATATCAAGAAAATCCGTGCAAGAAAGATTTGTGTTGGAAGTGATTTTTAAATCGCATTTTTTTAAAATCTTTATCAATTTTTTTCTGCATTTTTCGTTATCTGGGCCAGATAGATTTTTAAGGCAACCTAAACCATCATCTCTGTATAAACCAAAACAACCAGCTCCAAATTCTTTTTCAAGTAGATGCAAAATATAAAGACCAACAAGTTCACAAATTTCTGCACCATCATAACTTCCCATTGCTACATCAAAATCAGGTTCATTTTTCTTAATCCAAATGTTACCAAATTCAAAAAGAAATGATTTTCTGCAGTGTAAAATGATATTGATGACACTTTGTGGAACAGTAGTTATGGATTTGGCGAACTCAAAAGCTTGCAAAAGAAGATTCTTAGATATAGACGGATAAAATTCGACAATATCAAATTTGATGAATTTGCACTTTTTCTTGTCTGGAATATCGTTGAACCAGTTTATAACAGATTGCGTGTCTCGCCATTGGTTTAGATTAGTTCGCCAAATCCATAACTACTGTTCCACAAAGTGTCATCAATATCATTTTACACTGCAGAAAATCATTTCTTTTTGAATTTGGTAACATTTGGATTAAGAAAAATGAACCTGATTTTGATGTAGCAATGGGAAGTTATGATGGTGCAGAAATTTGTGAACTTGTTGGTCTTTATATTTTGCATCTACTTGAAAAAGAATTTGGAGCTGGTTGTTTTGGTTTATACAGAGATGATGGTTTAGGTTGCCTTAAAAATCTATCTGGCCCAGATAACGAAAAATGCAGAAAAAAATTGATAAAGATTTTAAAAAAATGCGATTTAAAAATCACTTCCAACACAAATCTTTCTTGCACGGATTTTCTTGATATTACGCTTGATCTTGACAGAAACACTTTCCAACCTTTCCGAAAACCTAACAACAATCCCCTCTATATCAATAAGAGCTCCAATCACCCTCCTTCTATTTTAAAACAAATACCAGAGATGATCCAAAAGAGAGTATCTTCTTTGTCTTGCAACAAAGCTGAATTTAATAAGGCTAAACCTGACTATGAAAGAGCATTGGACAACAGCGGTTTCAAAATTAACTTAAACTACACTCCCGAGAATGGTAAAAGACGAAACCGCAGACGTAATGTCACGTGGTTTAATCCCCCGTTCAGTTCAAGCGTCGAAACAAATGTTGGCAAAATTTTTTTGAATTTGGTTATTAAGCACTTTCCCCCTGCACATAAGTATCACAGAATTTTTAACAGAAGAAACTTGAAGCTAAGTTACAGTTGTATGCCGAACACGGCAGCCATTATCAAAAGCCATAACAAAGCTATTTTGAATGAAACATTAGCAAAACCATCAGCAACTAAGTCATGCAACTGCAGAAATAGAGATCAATGCCCTTTGGAAGGCAATTGTTTGGAAAAATGCTTGGTCTACAAAGCGGTTGTAAAAATGGAAAAGAGCACGAAGTCTTATATAGGATGCTGTGAAACGGCCTTCAAAACTAGATACAGTAACCACAAACTTTCATTTAGCAAGAAAACCTACTCCACAAGAACAGCACTCTCAAAGCATATTTGGAATTTAAAGGAAAATAACTCAGAATTCAAAATTTCCTGGTCCGTCATAGCCCAAGTATCCCCAAATTTTTGCAAAGGAAAACGCTGCAATCTGTGCCTAACGGAGAAATTACTCATCAACAAGTGCATGAACGAAGATTTGTTAAATACAAGAGACGAATTGCTGTCTAAATGTCGCCATAAAAACAAATTTAAATTAAAACAGTGCAATCTATAATTTTTATCTTTACTTGTAGGCCTAATTATTATTTTCGTTTTTGGTTAATTTGATTGATTGATTTTTAACTATTCCTCTTTCGCTAGCCCCGTTCATTTTCTTAAATGTTTTATGTTTACCACGATTGTTGCGTCATAAATCCTTCCTATAATTTTTCACCAAGTTTTTTCATCTTTTTAGTTAGTATAGTCAATCAAATACAGACAAAATTCGCATAATCTTCTCTACTTGTACAGATAACTCCACCTCACCTCTCATTATTTGGAAAAAACTGTAAGTACCGTTTGTTAAGCGTATAACCTTAATGTTTTCTTTTATTTTGTAGCTTGCACCTGAAGATTGCCATACGTGGCATGAAACACCGTGTAGTGCGTTTGTAGCCAAGAATAAATTTTATTTATTAATGCTCTGACTAATTTTTGGACATCGAGCTCTTTGTTGAGATTCAGACATCATTACTTGAATTTGTATGACCTTAAGATATATAATAATGGTAATAGGCTACGGATCAGATTATGGTTTGTGACGTAATCACTTTGCACAACATTCTAGAAAACAATCATAGAATGCTTTGCAAAACAACCGATAAAAAGCAAAACCCTCTGAAAAATATCTCCGCCCACTGCTTACGACAAAAATCGGAAGAAATTTTTTTGCTGACGACAAATATGGCATTGAGTTTAACTTTAAACAGATCTTAATCCTTAAACTATAGCAGTTGAGCGGTACACTTATATTTTATCACTGACAAAGGCTATAACATTGAAGAAGAAACTCTGGATAACCCGATAGATCTTTTCTGCACCACGATAGCTAAAATTTTTTACACAACATGTTTACACTATATAATAATAGCGGAGTGGAACAAGTTTGACGTTTTGAACGGACTCAACGGAGCGCGTTTACTCCGAATATAATTTTTACAAGAGCTTTAAGATTAGCACTTTTGCCCATGACCTTGATCAAACACTGCATATTTTACAGACTCATTATTTGTTACAGAAATGTTCCACAACCAGCTTGCTGTTTCGGCTTCAGCAAATATCACCAGGATTTCTTGTGCGAGCAACGAATATGCTTGTCATTGCGGTACTACTTCACCTCCTCGATGCATGAATGCTTGTATTCCTTTGCATAAACACGGCGATGGATTTCTGGATTGTTGCGATAAAAGTGACGAAATCCATTTCGTTAAAACTGTGTCCTGCAGTGAATGCAATGTCACGATACGTCGATTACCAAGTATTCGAGAATGCAATGAACTGGGTCCTTTATTGTGTGATAATTCGACCTGTTACCAAGCAACTACCTTCAGATGTGCTCATAGGGACTGTGACGACACAGAGGTGATTTGCACATCCCATTGCAATGCCAACGAAAGCAGCCTGTGCAAGCTTGGAATGCAGTGTGCAGATGGGGAGTTGATACTTGCTTCTCAGTTTTGTGATTTTACCTCTGACTGTAGTGATTATAGCGACGAAAACAAAACCCATGGTTTTCGATGCAGTGGAGTCCGAGGAGTTTGTCAATTGCCTCAAATTAATTTGTTTGATAACGCAGCACATTGTAAAAACGGTTCCGATCTTCGTTTTAACGACAATGGTTCCTGGTTTGAATGTTTCGATAATTTGTTTGTAATATCATCAGAACAAAAATGTAACAATGACATCGACTGCTATGACGGTTCAGATGAACGGTTTTGTAATGGCAAAGAAGGATCCAATTCATTTTCATCGGTTGCTACATTGATTGAAAGCGATTTTATGTTATCTGTTTTCTGGATCATCGGCGCAATTGTGATTGTAGGAAACTCGGCCGTAATAATCACAACCGTCAAGTTTTTGCGCACAACCAAAATCACTAATTCCCTGAAACTTCAATACTTGATCATTTTAAATATTGCCTGTGCCGACTTCATAATGGGAATATATTTGCTCACAATAGCAGCTCATAGCGTGTATTATTCGGGAAGTTTTGTTGGGGTTATTGAACGGGAATGGCAAACAAGCTTACGATGTTCAATCATTGGAAGTCTTGTATTAGTTTCCAGCGAAGCGTCTTGCTTCCTCATGGTTATTCTGACGTCTTTCCGATTGTATAACGTGTGCCAGCCTGTGTCATCACTCACGTCGTCTACCTTACCATGGAAACTGAGCTTGTGTGCAGCTTGGTTAATGGCCATCACAATTGCGACAATACCCATGATACCGCAAACATCGCAATATTTTGGACGCGGTTATCACCTTTCGAACTGGTATTATTCCAGAAATGTTTTAGTAACCTCACGGCTGGAATTAACGAATGTTGCTGTCAAGTATGCTACTCTGAGCAACCAAACTATTCATATAGACCCAAATGATTTTAGCTCAGTTCAAAACTTCTTTCAAGCAAATTTTCCAAATGGTCTAGTGAAAACACTAAGTTATTTTAGTGAAACGAAGATCTGTCTTCCAGATCTCTTTACCAGTTGTTTTTTCTTTTCAAACGCAAGGGAATATGCGTTGGTCATTATTACGATCAATTTCGTTGCTTTTATTTGGATTGTGATTGCATATATTTCAATTTATGTAAAATCCACCTGCGCAACGAAGGATTTGCGCAGAGGAAATTTGTCTCGACGCGAGAAAAGGTTGCAGAGACGTATCGCTCGAATTATCTTGACAGATTTTTGTTGTTGGATTCCTATCTGTGTTTTCTCCTACGTGAGCATAAATGACAGACTCTTTATGTCCAACTTAATTGATGATATAATTGACCCTGAATTGCTCTATCAAATAATGGCCACATTTCTCCTGCCAATCAATAGCGCTTTGAATCCATTTCTTTTCTCGTCATTGATTGATAAATTGTGGAAGAAAATTCGTTGTTGCAAGAAAGCTAATTGAACTTACGCAAATGGCACTAGTCTACAGAGAGAGAGATTTTAAGGCCAGTTTGTGCCCAGATGGCCGAGTGGTATAGAGCGTCTGTCTCTTGAGCTGTAGACTCGGCTTTGATTCCGAGTAAGGCAAACCAATGACTTTAAAATTGGCATTCACAGCTTCCCTGCTTGACACTCAGCATTAAAGGTACAGTGCGGAGAACAAGCCGGCAAGTTTACTTGCTGTGCCGTTGGGAAAGGCACTTAGCGGGATTCCCCCATCTTGGTGTGGTAGACAGATGGCCGGCAACTCCTAAGCGAGCTCGTATAGCGCATTGATCGCTTTCTCGTGATAGGAGGATAAATATGCAACTAAAACGAAACTTATCAAGCAAATATATACAAGCTGTAAAAAGTTAGGTTAAAAATTCTTAGACAGGTACGCATACTGATGTATTCCTCAGCTACGAACGCACAAGCAAAACTTGAACAATTAAAAGTATTTTTATCCCGCGCTCTTCAAGATCGCTTTGCCTGAAACACAGGATTTGAAACCATTTTTTTGTTTTGTGTTTTCTATGCAGTAAATGTACACTCAATATGCGTTGTTTTGTGTTGCGCTTTCTTATGGGGCGCCGTGTGTAAAGCTACGCAATATAAAATTTTGCATCATTTTTTTTGTTAATTTTGGTTAAATTACATGCAATATCATATATTGTTGCAATTTGAATTTATCTACATTGCTGCAATATGTGTTAAATTGTTGCAATTTATCTATATTGCTGCAATTTGTGTTAAATTGTTGCAATTTATCTATATTGCAAAAAAACACTTAAATCGCCTTTTAATTGCCATGGTGATATGCTAACTAAAACAGTCAGTGTTGCCCTTTCCCTTTTTCCATGAACTCATGTAGTGTACTGGCCTGAGGCGCTGTTGTACTTACTGTGCAGTGTGCGCTTGTTGGTTTGGCTGAAACATTTTGAAATAAAGTGGCTTGGAGTTTGATTGTTGATATTACTGTTGTGGTTGGTAGATACAATTGCGGACATATGCAAAAATATTGACGTATACGGTAGGCAAGTTATGAGCAAGCTACCTGTACCAATGCAGGTATCGGTACCAGCCATGTAGCAGTTGCAGGGTATGGAAAGTTGTCAGACTAGATAGCTAGACTCCCACGTGGTTTTGTGCTTATTATTCTTTTAGGTAACTTAATAAAATTAGTAATTTTGGTTTACCCAACCCATTCATCAGTAACTTGTTTCAGTGGCAGCAAAAAAGTATGGCTACTGTTAAGCTACTGGTACCGGTATCCTTTGGAATGCCAGCAGCTAGACTAGACTAGACTGCCGGTATGGGGTAACAACTAGTATCAGCTCCCAGGTGCAGTTGGGTTAGGTTAGGATTAGGTTCAGTTAGGGTTAAATTTAGTTAGGGTTCGTTCAGTAACAAAATATTGGTATCGGTAGACTAGTTTGACATTTTTAATTTTACAGTTTACCGTATGTCACTGGCTACTGGTGTATCGATGTGCTGATCTGCTGATGTCAGGATGTAGCTTAACTGCTTTCTGTGGACAGATCACAGAAGTTACTGTAATCTGACATGTTTCAGCCATACAGCATAAGCCATTCTGCATTAGCAACGAGATAGTAGTATGTCACAAAAACTTAGGTTGAGGTAGCTAGACTAGGCTTAATGTCGGGTTACTGGTACTGTACTGTACTTTAAAACAAGATTTTTCAGATATCGATATTTTGTTACTGAACGAACCCTAACTAAATTTAACCCTAACTGAACCTAATCCTAACCTAACCCAACTGGACCTGGGAGCTGATACTAGTTGTTACCCCATACCGGCAGTCTAGTCTAGTCTAGCTGCTGGCATTCCAAAGGATACCGGTACCAGTAGCTTAACAGTAGCCATACTTTTTTGCTGCCACTGAAACAAGTTACTGATGAATGGGTTGGGTAAACCAAAATTACTAATTTTATTAAGTTACCTAAAAGAATAATAAGCACAAAACCACGTGGGAGTCTAGCTATCTAGTCTGACAACTTTCCATACCCTGCAACTGCTACATGGCTGGTACCGATACCTGCATTGGTACAGGTAGCTTGCTCATAACTTGCCTACCGTATACGTCAATATTTTTGCATATGTCCGCAATTGTATCTACCAACCACAACAGTATTTTATCAATCAAACTCTAAGCCACTTTATTTCAAAATGTTTCAGCCAAACCAACAAGCGCACACTGCACAGTAAGTACAACAGCGCCTCAGGCCAGTACACTACATGAGTTCATGGAGAAAGGGAAAGGGCAACATTGACTGTTTTAGTTAGCATATCACCATGGCAATTAAAAGGCGATTTAAGTGTTTTTTTTGCAATATAGATAAATTGCAACAATTTAACACAAATTGCAGCAATATAAATAAATTGCAACAATTTAACACATATTGCAGCAATGTAGATAAATTCAAATTGCAACAATATATGATATTGCATGTAATTTAACCAAAATTAACAAAAAAAATGATGCAAAATTTTATATTGCGTAGCTTTACATGCGGCGCCCCATACTTTGTGCCTACAGTATTTCGTTCTCCAGTTACGATGTTATCAGCACGAATACACATGTGGTTTGTGAAAAGCTTTTTCAAACAACAAATCAGAACTTAATTAGAAGCATATTCTCCGCAACATCAATATACAGTATTAGCTCATTGTTGCTGAAGAGCCTAGGCCAATCCTTGTTATTCGAAACTAATTAAATTATGCGTGAAACAAAGAAAATATGAAGTGGTTTCACGTACCACATTCATTTCCATTCTTATCAAATAATGTGAAACAATGAACGAATTCGGAAATACAACACCGCTTTGCCGCAATCAACCGTACGGCTTAAACAAGTTCCTTGACGCACAATTCTCACAAACCGTGATAAGATCGTCAATAGTAAGTTCTCTGCAGTTTTGGAATGAAACAAGAGCTAAGCCGGAGTAAAGTCGATTAATGAAAAACGAGAAAAAATTCATCAGCTCCTTTCCGTATCACTAAAGTTATTTTTCTTCATGGTTGCATAACTCATCGCGTTGTGTTATACAAATATTATAGCAAACTTCATAAAGTTCCATGCGCAGTGTCATCGGTTCTTACTCAATAGTCCAAAATCATTACAGGTTAAATCAAAATATCAAATCTGTACGATCCAAACAACAAGAACTAAAAAACTTTTCCTTGTTTCTTGAATTGTGGCAGCAAAAAACACGGTAAAAAGGAGAAGTGAAATACGAATGAAATAATAAGATGTGAATCACATATCGGCCAATTGCGGCTGATAATTTCCTCGTAACACGTCAATCAACACCATTACGGCACGTGCTTATCCATGATTTGCACGCAATAAACAAGAAAAACAAATTTAATCATTATGAAACACACAAGTCTTCCCTAAAAAAACTGCAAGTTTATAATCACATTGCGTTAGTTGAGTTATCTGATCGTTGAACAATGAGCATGCTAGTTCTTAGTTTAAACAGATTTGATAGATAAAGACCAGGAAACACGACTCAATAGTTTCGACTTTAACATTGGATATAACGCGTCAAAATAGAATCTTAGTTGAAATAGTAGAGCTAATCTTATGAAAACGGAAGCGGTAAAACCACGTTTACTTTTGCGGTTGCGAAATTTATGTTCTTAATTTAACTCGCTGTCTGGTATGCTAACAGGCCTATGATATTTTCATTCGTAACTAAAAGGGCTGCTTGGTCATAAAAATACCATGTGTTATTTTGTAAACCCGTGAGTGCTCTTGCCATCAAGTCACGAAGATCGTGAGTGGGGTTCAGCTTATTCCTAATCGCTTCGATTATTAAATTGATTTTACTATTAGTCTAAATGGAACAACCTATAAAAACCGAGTCATTGCATTTTTAACAGCTCACATGGCCGAGTGGTATGGAGCGTCTGTCTCTTGAGCTGTAGACTCGGGTTTGATTCTGAGTCGGGTCAAACCAATGACTTTAAAATTGGTATTTACAGCTTCCCTGCTTGACGTTCAGCATTAAAGGGACAGTGTGGAGAACAAGCCGGCAAGTTTACTTGCTGTGCCGTTGGGAAAGGCACTTAGCGGGATTCCCCCATCTTGGTGTGGTAGAAAGATGGCTGGCAACTCCTAAGCGAGCTCGTATAGCGCATTGATCGCTTTCTCGTGATAGGAGGATAAATATGCAACTAAATAAAAAAAATAAAAAAAAAATATTGTGTCTTACAATAAGCTATTTCAGTAGTCGAATGCAACAAAATTTGAAACACTTATGATGAGCTGAGACTAAGTAGTGAAAACCATAAATACTTCTGCAAAAATATCTTCTTACTTTGTAAGTAAGAGAAGCTAGGTTTTGTGTGCATACTGTGCAGGCTTATGTTCACAAATGCGAATCAGGGAAGGGAAGAATTACGTTTTAAGGCTCAACTTTTTACTTTAATAATTTTAGATACACAATAATGTAAAGTGGCATATCTGAAACTTGCTAAAGAGTATTTTTTGCGCAAAAGTTGAAAGGTGTTTTTTATTAGGTTTGATATTCTTGTTTGTACGATTAGAACTGCAAGCACAGATCTATTCGATTTCCTTCGTTGCTTGTAAAAGTTTTTATGCGCTGTTTACAACAAGTTATTACAACTATGACGTACCCTTAGTAATTGCAGTAGCGTTGTTTTGAGTTCATTAATGAACTATAATTGGGAAAGACATGCTGACATGGATTCCAAAAATTTCAGATTAGCCAAAATTGCATGTGTTTAGAACAAAATATTTATCACATCAAAAAGTAAATACTTTTTCCGAAAATTACAACAGTGTATGATTTACCTGCATGGACGTCTACGTTCCCAACATACCTAAACCAGTGGCGTAGCAAGAGGTTCTGCCGCCCGGGGCGGTTCAAAAAATTGCCGTCCCCAAATGAGCAATAATGTTTTAAGCATTAATCAGCTTCAAATCCGGTCATCTATTCTGCATGACAAAATATGCGTCGATCAAAAGCGCGCTGACTCGTTAACTACAGCAATGATTACAAAGCTACAGTGTGTACTAACAAGGTTAGATAATTAGTGTTTTTCATTTCCGTGCAGTCAACACAACAATAATACGCAAAAATGATATGCGATGTCTGTGTCGCACCCAAGATTTGGCAAAGGGGGATCCATAACCGGGGATCTGGGGGTGAAACCCCCAGCCTCCGCAGGCCAAGGGGGTCTTGGGGGCATATCTCCCAGCCGCCAATGAATTTTTACGATTTTCACATAAAAGAAAACACTCATTTTAGCACACTTTTTATTGAAAAAGAGCATGCGGTGATGCAGTCACTGTGGACCAGTGGCATAGCAAGGAATTTTGAAAGAGGGGGCGGCAATAATTTCCGCCTTTTTGTCAAGTGTAAATTTTTTTCCGCAGGACAAATTTGAAGCTGATTAAAAAACAAGAAAAGCTCTAGGGGGATCCGGGGGCATGCTCCTCTGGAAAATTTTTGAAAATTTACATCCTGTAATGGCTATTTTAGTGCTTTTTGAATGATTTTCAGGCAAATTGTGTTTACGGATAATTTTTTGATTCTAATTCTGAATGCTTCACCAAATATGATGCCTTTTGTGCGCAAATTTTCGATTAGGCTATGCGTGCTTAAGGCGTAAGACAAGAACAGAACTTTTTTAGTAGACGCCGGCAAGACACACACTTTAATTTAGCTATTAAGCGTATGAAACAATAACACGGGCGTCGAGGTATAGCAAGAAAGACCATTACTCTGCAGCCAAAGGCTGCATGGTCGCCGAGTCTGCGCCTCCTCATAACAAGGCTTATCGCTATCGTAAGACTTATCTCTATCGAAGAGGTTCAAAACTTTGGAAAAATTGTATACATCAAAAAAAATTTTTGAAAATGGCCGGTGGGAGGATGCATAACCCTCATCCTACCCCCCTAGATCCACCTCTGGTCATAAGCTACAGAAACCATCAAAAGAGTCTGGCATATTTCAGTCACTTGGCACCATTAGTTGCTCTTTTTTACTAAAAGACGGAGTCAAAAGGGGGGCATAGCCCAATGCCCCCCCCCCTAAATGCGCTCCTGCTATGAGCAATGCAAAAATATTTCCGCAGCTTATGTCTAAAAGCAAAGGCTCAGCTAAAATAAGTGAAAAGAGGCTGCAACCATTATCAGTTTAAGAAATTGTAGACTAAAGTTAGGTTTTAACACCTTATTACAGGGCCAAAGGGGGGCATGGCGAATCAAATAATGCAAAGACGAAGGAAAACGGTAGCCTACGCAATTGTGACATAATAAACATTGAAATCAAATCTTTATTATACTCGCTGGAATATATTGAAGCGTAAACGAGATGGCGGGCCCATTTCCGCAATTTTGAGCCTGGGCATTAAGCAACACTGTAAGATGACTTACGATTAAGCGATAAAGCAAAGTAATGGTTGTTCAAAATAATTAGGAAAAAAAATTACATAAAGCTTATTAAAAATGCCGCCCCCCGGGCGTGCCGCCCTGGGAGTGAAACCCCCAGCCGCCGGAGGCCAAGAGTGTCTGGAGAGTAGCCCCCATCCGCCGACGAATTTTTACGGTTTTCACATAAAAAACACTCATTTTAGCACATTTTTTTATCGAAAAAAGGCATGCGGTGATGCTGTCACTATGGACAATGCAAAAATATTTCCGCAGCTTATGTCTAAAAGCAGAGGCTCGGCTAAAATAAGTAAAAGGAGGCTGCAACTATTTTTAGTTAAAGAAATTGTTGACTAAAGTTATGTTTTATATCACCTTATTACAAGGCCAAAGGGGGGAGGGGGCATGGCGAATCAAATAATGCAAAGACGAAGAAGAAAACAGTTTGCAATTGTGACATACCGGTAATAAACATTTAAATCAAATCTTTATTATACTCGCTGGAATACATTGAAGCGTAAACGAGATGGCGGGCCCATTTCCGCAATTTTGAGCCAGGGCATTGAGCAACACAGTAAGATGATTCACGATTAGCAAGTAAGCGATATAGCAAAGTAATGGTTGTTCAAAATAATTAGGAAAAAAATTACATAAAGCTTATCCAAAATGCCGCCCCCCGCCCCCCCTTGCTGCGCCACTGACCTAAACACCAGGGGCGTAGCCAGGGGGAGGGCAATTGCCCAAAATAGTTTCAGTTACCACTAGCCTACTTAAGTTATATCATTCGCTCGTCTCGGTGTAGGCAGGCAAGGGCTCACCCAGGGGGGCATCGTGTCATGGCCCTACGCACCTACCACCCTTTGGCCGTAGCGTGATCAACAAAATTAAAGCTTTTTGCATAAAATGCACTCTTAATTGGGTCCGACTGACGATGGTCCGTCGTAGGCCTACTTCTCGTTGCTTGTCACTGCTAAAGTATTTATCATCATAGAACAACCCCGATGGATTAACCAGATAACCAAGATCCATGTTTCTGTTACGTGTTGAAGGTATTTTTGCAATAAATAAAGATATCTTTTTAATAAAAAGTGTGAAAAATTACATGTTTTGTTGTTGAAAAACCGCAAATATTCGTCTGGAAGCTTCGCATCCAGTCGCCATCAAATTGTTACGGTTTTCACATAAAAAAACACTCATTTTAGCACACTTTTTCACCGAAAAAGGGGATGCAGTGAGTGCAGTCACTATGGACAATTCAAAAATATTTTCGCAGCAGGAGCGTTTTTAGGAGGGGAGTGGCATTGAGCCATCCCCCCCCTCCTTTTGACTTGGCCTTTTAGTAAAAAAGAACAAAATTAATGGTGCCAAGTGACATACATATACCAGACTCTTTTGATGGTTTCCGTAAATTTCGGCCTGGGACGGATCTAGGGAGTTAGGTTGAGGGGTATGCAGTCTCCCACTAGACATTTTCAAAAATGTCTTTGATGTAGCCCATACAATTTTTCCATAATTTTGCATCTCTTCAAAAGCGGTAAGCCTTACGCCTTGAGCACGATTAATTGAAAATGTGCAAACAAAATGAATCATATTTGGCGAAGCACTCAGATTAGAGTAAAAAAATCTAAACAAAATTTACCTGAAAATTATGCAAAAAGCACTATAATAGCCATTACAGTATGTAAATTTTCAAAAATTTTCCGGCGGAGCATGCCCCCAGACCCTCCTAGAGCCTTTCTTTTTTCTCAATCAGCTTCAAATTAGTTCCGCCCAAAAAAATACGCTTGAAAAAAGTGTAGAAATCATGGTCCCCCTTTAAAAATTTCTCGCTACGCCACTGTTTCGCAGCTTATGTGAAAAGCAGAAGCTTGGCTAAAATAAGTGAAAGGAGGCTGCAACCATTATTATGTTGAGAAATTATAGACTGAAACTTAGGTTTATCATCTTATTACAGGGCCAAAGGGGGGGATATGGCACCGTGCCCTCCTGCGTGCGCCTATGCCTTCAAACCTCCACCACTGGGACAAGCCTATGAAGTTTGGCCCCCCCCGAAATTTTTGGCTGGCTACGCCACTGCTAAACACCCTCAAAAGATTACAAAACAAAGCATAAGAATTATCACCAAGTCTTCACTAAGAGAAAATATGACAACTCATTATTTCAATATTCACGTTACAAATTCTAAAACTGGAAGATGTATGTAAATTTGGAACAGCTGAATTTATGCACCAATATACTCAAAATAAACTGCGGACTTGATTTCGTCATTATTTTTTGCATCACTTTGATATTCACATTCATTCTACTTGCCATTTGTCAACTAAAAATTTTTCTCTAGCTCGTTTCTCTTCTGCTAAAACTCAAAGGTCCATGAAATACATCGGTACAAAGATCTGTAACATTCGCCTCAACTTAAAACAGCTTTTGTATAGTAAATTCAAATTTAGTTGCAAGCAACTTCTTCTAAATCAGTAGGCCTATAATTGATTATTTCTTCTAAATCAGTATAAGTATAGTGATTAGTTCAATCATTGGAAGTTTTGTATTTGTTTCCAGCGAAGTTTCTTGCTTCCTCATGGTTATTCTGACGTCTTTCCGTTTGTATAACGTGAGCAAGCCGGTGGCATCACTCACGTCATTCACGTTACCATGGAAACTGAGCTTGTGTGCAGCTTGGTTGACGGCAGTCATAATTGCCACAATACCTATAATAATGCAAACATCGCATTATTTCGGGCGCTCTTATCACCTTTCGAACTGGTACTTTTCTAGGAGAACTTTCATAACACGACTGGAATTGGCCAAACTTGCTATCAGGTTGGCTACTCTGAGCAACCAAACTAGTCATATCGACGATTTCAGTTCAATTCAAAAGCTTTTTGAAACAAATTTTTCGAATGGTCTTGTGAGAAAACAAAGTTATTACAGTGAAACGAACATTTGTCTTCCAGGTTTTTTACCGGCTTTTATAACAGTGCAAACGCATGGAAATATACATTGGTCACTATCACGATCAATCAAACACTGCATAGTAGGAAACGTTTGTTAGAGGATTTTGTTTATCGGGCATAGCAGGCTAGGCTAACTATTTCAGAAACTTTGCTCTTTCGGTAATAATCAAAGACGTAGGCTGTACTTTGGTAAAATTTTTGGTACTCCCATGGGTTCTTGCATCTCCCCTATCATCGCTAACATTTACATGTAACATATCGAGCACATTGCCGTTACTACTTTTCACATTCCACCTTCTCTGAGGCTGAGATATGTAGACGACACGTTCTGCATCCGCGACAAAGAACATGTCACCGCATTTCATTCTCATCTTAACTCTATCTGTTCTAGTATTCAGTTTACCATGGAAAACGAAAAAAACTCCTCTCTCCCCTTTCTTAACGTTTTGGTATCTCGTGAAGTTGGCAATGAGAGTAACACTACTGATATACCACTCACCACTTCCATTTACAAAAAACCTACTCACACTGACAGATATTTGCACAATACATCACATCATCCCAAACACTAGAAGCTCACTGTGGTCAAAACACTATTCAATCGCGTTAACACACACATCTCCGACAACAAACTTAAGCACCGTGAGCAACTACACATACGCTCTACATTACAACTGAACGGGTTTCCTACCAGGACCACTTTTTTCTCGCCTAGGAAGGCATGCTCTCAGGATTTCCCTTACAAACATTTCACTTCTATTCCTTACGTTCAAGGCACATCAGAAAAAATTAGAAGAGTTCTAAACGAGGCAGGGGTCAACGTTGCCATGAGACCTGTGCATACCATTCGCCATGTTTTGCCATTACCCAAAGATCCATATACCTCCGAAGATATGGGCTGTATTATCTACGAAATCCCCTGTTTGGATTGCAACTTTGTTTATATTGGACAGACGAAACGAGGCCTTAAGTCACGTTTGGCAGAACACAAACGGGCCACCCTCAACCAAAAGCCAGAACAATCTGCCCTCTGCGTTCACGCAATGGAATTTGAACACAACATTGATTGGATAAATGAAAAGATTTTGAAGGTGGAAAACAATTGCTCCAAACATCTTGTTTCTGAAGCTTGGTTCATTAACTCCCGACCCAATGTTATGAACAGGTCTGATGGTGATAAGCTTCCACAAGTTTATCAAATATTGTTTTAGTAATTCTCATGCCAAATTTGCAAGGGACAAATTAATGTTTCGACTATAACAAAAGTCTCGTCAGCCTTGCTACGCACAGCCAATCCAGGCTAAACTCATTCCAGACTGTAAAAACTCTTTTTTTGCATTGCTTTACCTGGGCATCTCAACTTCATCTCTCTTCTAGATTGTGCCCTATTTTTAGCAGGCGACTGGCCCCAAACAACGATACCCAATGAAAGAGCCTATAACTACTAACCCCAAACTAAGTTACCGGTAGTCTAACTTGCCCACATCACTAGAAGCCTCCATGGCAAATGACTGTTTGTACATGTTTAATGCGATGTTTCACGTCGTGTTTTGCATCTATTTTGTTCTACAATTGCGATGTTATTAGTACGAATAAACAACTGGCTTAAAAATATGTTTATAGCAGGGGTGGCTCGTCTAGAGGAGCTGCGGAGCTGCAGCACCCCCAAGAAAATCCAAACCAAAATTTATGCATTTTAATAATTTTTTTCAACATTATCATTCAATGTTTATGTGCTATTGAAGTTTTCTTGAAAAAAAAAAGGTGGATGGGGGTACATCCCGAACCCTTTTTTTGAAAAACGAATAATATTTTTATTAAAAATGACAACACTGCTGCGGCTGCAATGGAAACATTAATTTACTCAACACCAACTCCCACGCTTTCATGCTGCCATTTCAAAGCAAGATAATGCTTGA
The DNA here is from genome assembly GCA_964006365.1 of Trididemnum miniatum. Classification (NCBI taxonomy): domain Eukaryota; kingdom Metazoa; phylum Chordata; class Ascidiacea; order Aplousobranchia; family Didemnidae; genus Trididemnum; species Trididemnum miniatum. The sequence goes on from OZ023244.1 coordinate 10,612,608, forward strand.
TTGTTAGTTTTCTATTGGATTGACCTTTTTTTTTTTGTCACTTAAATGCAATAACAAGATCAATATTTAACCAAATTATTTTCAAAAAGCATTAAATGTTATGCCTAGTGGCTTTCTTAGTAATGCCATGAATTTTCAAAATGTAGAAGGAAGCTTTAGTCAGAATGTACTTCTTTCTGCTATATTGCAATACTGGAACTGCAGAAGCATTTTCCGACTTTGCAGCGACAATGCAATTACAACATTTCGTACAATCACAGATATGTAATAATGGGTACAATACGTTAGTTAGCTGAATGGCAGGTGCCGCTATTAGACGACATGAGATTGTGAGTGAGAAAACGTTGAACAATTGAAAGGCTAGGTTTTTGTTAGCGGTGCTGGTTTAACCGTTAAGCTTAAGAAGTTAGGTACTGTAGTTCCAGCAGGTGCATGTTCACTTCAGTGTTGCCAGGAAGTAAGATTATCTCATTATCTGTCTGCTTGAGGTCAGGGAAAACATTACCATATAGGCTAGTCTGCTAGTTTCTCAGGTACCGGTAGCTCCGAAAAAAATGTAAAATTTGAAAATTAATTTACCGTAAAACCTCTATTTGAGCGCCACCTCTATTTGAACGCCATCTCTAATAGAACGCCACTTTTAAGGAAGAGTTGAAAAATAGAGCGCCTCCCTCTATTTGACTGCCACCTCTAATAGAACGCCACTAACAAAGAAGGGTTGAAAAATAGGGCACCAACCTCTAATTGAACGTCACCTCTAAAAAAATGCCATTAGCATTCATTATGCTAATTGGTAGTTAATGGTTTCCTGCATCACAAAATAATTTTTGATCACTTACCAGTAACTGTGTTACGTCTGATGTTTTTTCTTTTCATTTTAAAATTCTAACCAGCTAGTCGAAAAATAGAGCGCCGACTTCCAATTGAACGTCACCTCTAATTGAACGCCACTATAAGAGAAGGGTTGAAAAATAGAGCGCCATGGCGCTGAAATAGAGGTTTTACGGTAAGTGTTATACAACCTGTTAACTGCTGGTAGTTCAAGTAGGTAAATTTACAGATCTAGGCCTAGTCGAAACAGTAGAAGCTGTAATTTAGACTATAAAGTGAAAAATCGCTTAGCTGCTTAGTTCCTACGGGTGTACTTGTCCCACATGGTCCAGTAGTTAAACTAAAAAGTTCAACTGCGGACTTGTATTTGTGGGCTTACCGGTACCGATGCTGAATAGGGTATGGTATTCACATGTAGCTACCGTCACTAATTTGGGAATAATACTAAGCGTATACCACTGACCAGTACAAGACCTGTTGGTATAATTGAAACTAGGCTTGGTATAGTTGAAGCTATAGGCTATCTAGCGATACTGTACTTATAATAGGCCTACCGCCTATGTGGAAATGTTACTTAAAAGCAATACCACAGGTACCCATTTGTGCTCGGAGTGATTATTGCAATAATTTCATTTTATCGACATTAGTTGCATGCTTTTCGGTTTTAATGATTGTACTAATGTGTGCTGATCTTCACTAGTGAAGCAAAATATGTTGCACTAGTTATGCAACGTGTAATCGTCATTGTTGGTGGTTTGGTGTAAAAACGTTAATTTCACGTCAGCCTGGTTTATTGTTTTACCTACTTCGTTGTTCGTCATTTCGTGAAACGTTCCATGATTACTTCTACTCAGCCGAGTCGGTTAAACAGTTAATTAAAGACGTAAAATTCAAATAGAATTTCAACATAAGTTCGAGCCGTGCTCGTGACTGCTAAAAATCCGGTTAACTTTTGTAGATTCATAAACATGTTTTTAGACCGCTTAATTTCGTTAATATTTTTAAAATGTGCTGTTATTTATGAATGAAATTGTTTAACCATTCTTGTCGAGTATCCTTCAAATGCTAATTGTTGTTATTACCTAAAAAGTGACCAGAAGATACAGCGCACAGCACGTGAAGACGGTTGCTTTGCGTGTATAAAATGTTGCTGTTTTACGTTGAATGTAATTCTTGCAGCACCCCCAAGTTTTTACTTCAAGAGCCGCCACTGGTTTATAGCATAGGAAAGTTTATTGCGAGCCTAAAATCCTAATCATGCCAAATAAAGTTTCCCTTTTTCCCGGCTTTTCAACTTGATGCACATTGCACAACTTTTTAACTTAAAGCGGTTTAATCAAGTTCCTTGATGCACAACTCTCACAAATTGTGGTAAGTGCGTCAACATTTAGTTCTTTACAGTTTTGGAATGAAACAGAACTGAGCTAGAGTAAAGTCGATCAACGAAAGATAGGGAAAAATATTATCAGTTCCTCTCAGTATCACTAAGATATTTTTCTTCATACATAGCTCAACGCATTGTGTTACCACAAATATTACAGCCAGGCTCATAAAGTTCCTTGCTCAGTATCATCGGTAGTAGTAATAGTGTCTTTTATTTCCGTACCGTCAACACAATAAAGAATACGATAAGATTAAGGAAATATATCGCGGTACAAGAAAAGGAAAGAGGCAACAAAACGATTTAAGTTATGGCATGCAGGTAGGAGAAGGGAAGTTAACAGAATACAAGAGTGGGCATGGTTGCAGGTTGCAACACCCAGATCGGGAGCAGAAATTTCAAAAAAAAAAAAGGAATAAAGCAAAGGCGACAAAAAACGACGGTCAGACAAGACTTAATAGTCCAAAAATTATCTTGTAGTTACTTAATACTCCAACATCATTACAGGTTAAATCAAAAAACAAATCTACGCGATCCAAACAACAAAAACTGAAGAACTTTTCCTGGTTTCTTGAATTGTGGCAACAAAAAACGGGTTAAAAGGAGAAGTAAAATATGAATTGCATTAAAGATGTAAATCACATATGACCAATTTTGACAGATTATTTCTTCAAAACACGTCACGTCCCTTGCTTATGTATTATTCGCACCAATAAACAAGAAAAACAAATCCAATCATTATCAAACGCATTGGCCTACCCTGAAAAAACTGCCAGTTCATAATCAGTTTGCGTTAGTTGAGTTATCTTGTCGTTGAGCATGCTAGTTCCTTATAGTTTTTGCAGGTTTAATGGAAAAAGATCAGAAAATACGACTCAATGCTTTCAACTTTAACATTGGATATAAGCGAATGCGGTACCGTACGGAAAAAAATTGTCGTTTGCCGCGGGTTGGGTTGCCGCCAATCGCATGCCCGTAAAAGCGGCTTGATGTTAATTTTAAAACTTTGGCTAGAAAAAAATTGCCGAAAAATACTCTTAGGAATGTTAATGTTATTTGTGCTGTTGATGTGACGACTAAATTTTACTCTTTATTTAGTGTATGTTGCCCCCTCCCCCACTTTTTTTTAAAGGAGGACTCTGAGGGGGCCCTAACTTACGCATTTATTTCTACGGAAATACCTCTGCATGAATGTATTTGAAAATTAATAGGCCTACCAACCAAATTAAAACTTTAAAATATCTGTTTTTTACTCGTCCAAACGAAAACAAAAACCTAATTTTAAAGTGCGTCAAAACAAGCGACCGCAGGCACTTTTTACTTAATCGTAGTATCATGCATCACAATGAAAGATAGCAAGTAAAAAGATATCCATAAATGCGACGGAGAGCGTCAATGTTGGTCGTGTTTTAAGGGAGTGTGAGAATTTTAAAATTCAGGACCAGGTAAAATGAAATGAGGAATGCTAAGAAGATGGAGAATGAAGTTAGTTCGAGAAAAATAGAGAAAGTTAGTCCAAGGAAGAAGATGAAGTGCTTTCGGCAAATTGAAATTGTTAACGAGAAACGCAATGTTACTTAATAAAGATCGGATTAAAGCCTGGTCAACTTACCACATGTTGAAAAGCAATTAATCGTGATGTCACTCAGTCTATAAAAAAAACTAAAAAACAAGAAATTGTTAGATTAACTTGTTTCTATACATTGAGCACTTGACTGTAGGTCTCTACTCTATTATTAACAGTAACCAGTGATCAATGTAACGTGACTGCGCATTTACTTTATTTTCCAGTTTAGATAATCTTGCAACAGACAAGGCCAGTAGCGTATCATCCGCAAATAGGGTTGTCGAAAATTGTGACACTAACGGCAAATCATTTACGTGAAGTAAAAACAAAAGTGGGTCTAGTGACGACCCTTGAGGAACGCCGCAATTAATTTGTCTTTGTCTTGATTTTGGGTCACCGATTTTGGTGTATTGATAACGGTTAGTCAAGTAGCTTTCCATCAGACTTAATGCACTTCCACAAAATCCATACATTTTTTTCAAGTTTTTGCAATAGAATTGAACGATTAACCGTATCAAAAGCCTTGTTTAAACCTAAAAAGATACAGATTACGGCAAGTGTACACACTTTGATCAATGTCATTGACGAGATCATTATATATTTTATTGATAGCAAAGATTGTAGAGCAATTTTTTCTAAAACCAAATTAACAATCACTAAACATATCACACCTAACTAAATAGAAATAAATTCTAGAATACAATAGTTTTTCAAAAATTTTGTTAAATTGAGATAGAAGTGAAATTGGACGGTAATTAGTGGTTTCGTCGTGATCACCTTTTTTGAAAATTGGAATAACTTCTGCCACTTTAAACGAGTCAGGATACACGCCTTCGCTTAGACAGTAATTAAAAAGATCACTCACATACTAGGATATTACTGGATTTGTGTACTTAATGAATTTAGTTTCGATATCGGAAGTCCTTGCAGCTTTCCTGTTTTTTATATTTTGTTTTTTAAAAGCTTTTTAAAAGTGTTTTTTAAAAGCTTATACAAAATCTATTAATAACCTACATTAATGCTGTACGAAGTTGTGTTGTGCGTGGACGCTAAGCCGCGAAGATGGGCCCCGCCTCTCGTTACACGCTTCAGCTTAATGCGGCGAGTAAGATGAAGATATGATTGGAGAGCGCAAACAATGGTGAAAATAAAATGATAAACGAAATTTATGTGAATCACATACAGACAGTTTTGGGCCGATTCTTTCCTAAAGATACGTTGATCATTTCAATCTCGCGACGTGCGTAGGCTATTTATATTTTGCACGCAATAAAAGGACACAATAGCAGTGAAATATCATCACGATCAATCTTAGTAAAAATAGGTTTGGTTATAAGAAACAAAACTCAACAATCTTCAGTTTCGCTATTAGCTATAAAGCGTTAAAATTTGAGAAGGCATGATTGAAAGATTCAAGTTGAGTTACAGTTACACCAGATGAGAGTTAAAAGGCTGAAACGAGACACACTTCTGTATTTTCTGAAGCGGTAGCAATGGCGTGGCAACGCAATATGCCGCTCTTGGATTTTTGCGCAAAATGCCGTCCTTAACACCATCATAGAGCTGATTAAAGTTCTACACAACAGCAGAATTGAAGTAGCGTTTGTTTAATTCTTATCGAAAGTTCAAAATTGAATACGTCGACTTTCATTACAGCAAACTCAGATATTATATCGTCAAAAGATAATGACTCGACTAAAACACTTTCAATGGACAGTATTGCTAGCGCAGACAGCCTGTTTTCTCCCATCGTCGATCGCAAGTAAGATTTTTTTAACTTAAGCTTTGAAAAAGTTCTTCCGCAGCTTGCGATGGAAACTGCAACAGTGAGGAAAGTTTAAGACTCATAAATAAGTTAGGTGTAGATTCACATAAGCGGTGTTTGCTTAACCACTGCAGCACGTCCAGCGCCGTAGCGTCATTTTTAAATGTAAAACCACTGGATTGCGCTAACGAATTGAACCTAGCGATTTCTAGATTTAACTTGGTAAAATTAACATCATCGGCATACATCAGTGCTATTCAACCGGGTATACTGTATATCCAAGTCCCAAGTATATACTAAATCAAAATCAGGGTATACAACTGAGAATTGGTATACCAAGGGTATACCGTCACATCACGCACTATGAACGCCTACCTAACTTTGAACAAAATTTCAAAAATATATTTTACTACAACATCAAGCCAAAATTTTCACAAACTTTGTAGTCACGTTAGCGTAAAAACTGCCTAACTCATTTTTTTTTTTTTTTTTTCGGAGAAAAATGCAAAACATGAGAATGCAAGTAGGCTATCTACTATTGCGTCGCAAGTGAAATAAAGACAGACGAGAGCTACATGGTGTACAATACGTTATTATGATTTATTTATATTCGATTCAATGTGCTGACTTTAGCAATTGTGGCATAACTTGCAAAAGAAGTCCATATTTTTTTCCAAAAATTGTGTCAGGCGATAGCGCTGACCCAACGGAACAATATAATGCAAAAAAATCAATTGTGCCAAAAAATGACTTGGGCAGTTTTTGCACTAGTGTGACGATATAGCCTACTTTTAAATGGAAGTAATACCAAACAGCTCAGTGTTACTCTCCTTTTCAAAATCTGTAAAAAATTAATAAACTTACCCTAAAAAGCGCCATGGAGCTCTATTTTTCAATTTTTTTCGCATAGTGGCGTTCAATTACAGGGTGGCGCTCTATTTTTCAACTAGCTGGTCAGAATTTTTTAGAAAGATAAATTTTAATAATGAAAAAAACATCTAACAAATAATTAAGTAAAAAAGGACATGAATACAGGGTGATTACTGGTTACTGGTAAGTAATCAAAAATTTGCTTGGGAAAATCAAATTAGCATAATACGAATGTCTTTTTTGAGTGGCACTTAATTTGAGGTGGCGTTCAATTAGACATTCAGAAGGTGGCGCTCTATTTTTCAACCCTTCCCCTATAGTGGCGTTCTACTAGAGGTGGCGTTCAAATTAAGGTTTTACGGTATTTGGAGATGTTTAAGCCTTCTTGAGAGTTTGAAATTACTTTTTGCAAACGGATCAATTTCGCGAAAAGACTAGTTTGAGAAGCAGGCGGAAAAATTTACATCAAAGCACTGCGACTATATTATTTGAAGTTTAGGAACCAGTTTAGTTTAAATTGTAAATAATTTAGCAGCTAACAAAAATCTGTCCAAGAAACTGTATTCATGCTACCCGTACTAAAAATATATATCATAGCATAACAGTAGATTTTCTGAAGTTGGGTAAAATATTTTCCAAAATCGTCTAATTTTGAACACTGTTCAAAGCAGCCCGCACTTTTGTATTTTCTGTAAGCACAGTGTTTATGAATGCTGAAGAAGTCAGAGAAACTGTAGCACAGTGTTCATTTATTTATATAATACATATTTTCATATTCACACTGATATTTGAAACTGAAAGGTAGCTTATATAATATTTTTGAGAAATTTGATTTCTCATACCACGCAGCGATGGCGGAAGCATTTCTAAAGTGGGGGGCCCAAAACCAATGACCAGATTTTCTTCATCTACAACCAAGGACGGCAGTGGCGTAGCGAAAAATTTTAAAGGGGGGGGCATAATTTCCACATTTTTTCCAGCGTATTTTTTTCGGCAGAACTAGTTTGAAGCTGATTAAGAAACCAGGAAAGTTCTAGGGGAGTCCGGATGCATGCTCCCCCGGGAAATTTTTGAAAATTTATCTGCTGTCATGGCTATTTTAGTGCATTTTGAATAATTTTCAGGCAAATTGTGTTTTAATTTTTTGACCCTAATTCTGAGTGCTTCGCCAAATATGATGCATTTTGTTGGCACATTTTTAATTATGCGTGCTTAAGGCGAAAGGCTTATAGCTATCGAAGAGGTTCGAAATTATAGAAAAATTGTATACATCAAAAACATTTTTGAAAATGGCTGGTGGGAAGATGCATATCCCTCATCCTATTCCTACCCCTCTGGATTCGCCCCTGGCCATAAGCTACAGAAACCACCAAAAGAATCTAGAATATTTTAGTCACTTGGCACCATTAGTATTGTTCTTTTTTACTAAAAGGCAGAGCCAAAGGGGGGGCATGGCACAATGGCCCCGCCCCTAAATACGCTCTTGTGGACCGGATTTAGGCAATGAGAGGCCCTAGGCTATTTGATCACACTGATTAGAAGAGCAAAAAAAGGTCTTCACGTCCTCAGATGTCCTGTTTTCACTGAAAATATCGGTATAGTGAAGAGCAAAAAAAAGGCATGCGCGTACTCAGATGTTCTGTTTTCCCATGAAAGTATCGGTGAAGAGAACAAAAAAAGGTCTTGATTGTTCGTGATGAGGCCCCCCATTTTCTCCGAAGCCCTAGGTTTCAGCCTGCATAGCCTATACGTAAATCCGGCCCTATGCCTACAACCCATTTTTAGCCTGTCCACATGTGACATGTCCAATTTATGTGGGCTTCAGATCCACGGTTCTTGCTTCTAGTTTCTGTTACCCCATCGCACAAACAAAATTTTAAAGAAGACATCTCTGGATTTAAGCTCTTTCCTGGGTTTTAATTTCGATGGTAGGCCTATTAAGTTTCAAATACATTCATGCAGCGGCCGCATTGTAGAAATAAACGCGTAAATTAGGGCCCCCCAGGGCCCCTTCTGAAAAAAAAGTGGGGAGGCCAGGGCCTCCTCGGCCCCCCGGTTCCGCCACCTATGATACCACGGAAAAAAGGTTGAAGAGCACTGGCATAGATAATATTTTCAAATTTGCCCATGTCTGACTCGATACTGTCACGTCGCAACAAGGTGTGAGGATTTAAAAAGCCGAATACCTCATTTAGCAGACACATTTCGCTGAACCGCTTTTCCGCTTCACTTCGAAATCGGTCCATAGCCTCTAGCATGCACCTCTTGATTTCTTGAACAGCCGAGAGACCTACATCTTTTGCATTTTCGCCAGGCATCCTTTTCTTCCTTCTGATCCGTCTCTCTTCAATCGGCATTTCTTGTTCTTTGCAGATCTTGATCGCTCTTTCAATGCATTGCTTAACCAGCGCATCCCGTTCATTGATCAAAAAAGCAATAAATCCATTCATCTTGTGGGTACAGTTTTCAAGAGACAGACCTTTTCGCTGTAAATAATTTTGGTGTCATAAGATTCTCTTAGGACTTCCAACCAAAATTGTAAAAAAGAAACAAAGGAAAAAAGCTGAATCGCATCCAAGATGCCACGCGCTTGTCCTCGACTATCAATCAATGTTTTCTTTTTGATCACAAAGTTCGTTTAACGCACCACATCAATGAAACATTGCTGAAGCGCTTTTACGGCTTCATAATGCGCACTTCATCGTGTGTCAATCAATCGTCTTGTCACATTAAGCACATGCTTAAGCAATACCTCCCATCTGTGAGTAGAGGCAGAAAAGAAGAAATAGACCCTTTCCACAACAGCAAAAATGTTTCAGAAATTTCCGACGATCCCACTGCGTGAACTCCCGCAAGGTTAAGCGAGTGGTTTCCACATGGGATAAACCAGGCCTTAACTTGGGTCCCAAATTTTTAGCATGGTTTTGCAGAAAAGTATGTTTAAGAGCAGAAGAGGCGTTAAACTTGGCATTTACCTTAAGCAATACATGAGTGTTCCAAAATGGATACTGAGGGGGTAATGACGTCAAAGTAAAGGTGATGACGTTACTTTGATGCAATTTTAGCGTAGTTTTCTCAAGCTATCTGTGCGTCTCTTCTTTATTTTTTGATGTGCTTTGGGAGCTCAAAACTTTGTCAGTAGCTAGTTCTTTCGCTGTAAAAAATCCTTTGGCGAACAGACCCGTAAAAAGCATAAAAATTGAAGGGTAATATCTGCTACCCCTAAAACTTGGATAATAGTATATAACTCATTCGTTTGCAACTAATGTAAAATTAAAACTTCATTTTTAAACTATCTTTAATCTTATCTTACCTTACCAAGAAAATCAAAGGTAGATGACGTCATAAAGCGATGATGACGTCACTTGAAAACGAATATTGTCATAATTTTACATTTTTTTCCATTCTCTGTTAAGTTTTCAGATTTAACTCAAACTTATCACGTTTTTTGGACTCTAACGTTCTAAAATCACACTACCGGGTTGAATTATGCAGTACTTTATATAGGCCTAACAAACTCCTTTTTCTGCTCTGAATAAAGTAGCTTATATTATTAAGATATTGCCTATTATAAATGCGGGAACTTTAAAAACACAAAAAAGTACTGATTACCATGTAGAAGGAGGCTTGGCAAAATTAAAATCAATCAATTGCTCCTACCCAATATGTGGGCCTATGCGTGACACATAAATAAATTCTGAATGAAGAGCGGCAAACATGTGCCACACAAGGGTGGAAACTCAAACCTAAACCGAAATCTGAAAACCCGGCTTTAAAGGAAATTTTGGAAACCCAAACTGAAACTGACACCTACTTAGCCCAAATTTTGAAAACCTAAACTTGAACCCAAACCGTTTTTTCTTGAAACATCAAAACCGAAACTGAAACTAAAACCTGTTCAAATGTTTCTAAGGCTTTAGGTTTTAAAAATTGTCATCACTATCCTTACCAGCACAGTTCCTTTAACGCTGAGCGTCGAATAAAGAAGCTGTGAATACTAATTTTTGAGTCTTTGGTTTCACCGGACTTTGAATCATACCCAAGTCGACAACTTCTGAAGCAATTGCTTCCTCACTCGGCCATCTGAGCTGCTACTTATCATCGTAATAAAACAAAAACGCCAAGAAGTAGAGGATTTTAACAGCTCAGATGGCCGAGTGGTATAGAGCGTCTGTCTCTTGAGCTGTAGACTCGGGTTTGATTCCGAGTCGGGTCAAACCAATGACTTTAACATTGGTATTCACAGCTTCCCTGCTTGACGTTCAGCATTGAAGGGACAGTGTGGAGAACAAGCCGGCAAGTTTACTTGTTGTGCCGTTGGGAAAGGCACTTAACGGGATTCCCCCATCTTGGTGTGGTAGACAGATGGCCGGCAACTCCTAAGCGAGCTCGTATAGCGCATTGATCGCTTTCTCGTGATAGGAGGATAAATATGCAACCAAATAAATAAAGATTTAAATAATTTGTATTCACAGTAGAATGAATAACTTTCTTGGATGAAACTTAAACCGAAACTGAAACCCAGAAACCGAAGCTACGCGTTAGGAAAACTGAAACCGAAACTGGAGCCGATTTTTCAACAGCCGTGATACCAAACCAAAACTGAAACCTGACATCTGGGTTTCAACACACCGAAACTGAAACTGACACCCTGAGGCGAAGTAGCCAGGTTTCCACCCTTGGTGCCACATAACCACTTACTGAGTGAAGTACACTATTCGTTTGAAATGATCTAACCTAGTGCAAATTTAATTGCCAAGTTTCTCTCTCCTTCTCAAACACCCAAGCTGTTTTTCTCTATCACTCTTGTCCAACCTAAATTTCGGTAGATCACATACTAAACCAGTGCCAAGCTGTGTTTACTGAGTGGGCCTCCGCAACATGATGTAAGAGGAAATGTTTCTAATATTCATTAAATTTCTCTCGATTTGCGACAAACCAAGCAATAAATAATACCGTTTGTACTAATGGCATTGACACTTCATGCAAAAGGTTGCTAGGTTGGGTTTTCTGCATTATTATCAGCGAAAATTAGGTCAGTAAAATTCATTGAATTCCGCAATGCAATGAAAGATGGAACTGCACAAAGGCGAATTGGCGCTTTTCTACAATATAATGGAATTGGCATAGGTGAAACAAGCTATTATGACATCATTAAAATGGTATCAATATAAAATGGTATCAATATCATCATTAAAATGGTACCTAATAATGACAAATTTTTGGTGTGTTTTAATTGGGAATTCGGGTCACTTACCCAAGTCCAATCAACCTCGAATTTTCAGAAACTGTGTGTGAATAAATTACAGACGTCGTCAGAAAGTATAAAAGCAAAAGCTTTAAAACAGGGAGTCGAACCGTTTAAAATATCGCTCCGGTTCAGGTTCAAGAAATTGTATTTTTAACGATTCAGTTCCGGTTCAGGTTCAAAACTTTTCAAAAATTTGGGTTCAGGTTCGGTTTGGGTTCGGTTGCACCAAAATTTAAAGGTTCGGGTTCGGTTCGGGTTCATCGAAACCAAATTTTTAAGGTTCAGGTTCACCGAAAAAAAGCGGTTTTTACCGGTTCGCGGTTCAGGTTCGGGTTCTCTTCAAAATCTTTCATTTGGCCAAAAACTAAATTAGGGTTTTATATCGTTAAAATAACGAAATATAAATTGCATGTCCGAATCAATTAAGGTTAAATAAAAATGTAAAAATTCATTAAATTTTGAAAAGCAGAAAGAATGTTGCAAAGGTTGGAATAAGTCAGTGCTTTATCGTTCTGATGATGTTGGTCGTCAGTACCAACGAAACGTCAACAAATAACAAACCTGACTAGATTTAGTTGTAATTGTAAAGTTAACGGAAAAACGAGAAAAAACTCCAAGTAAGCAGAAAGAATGTTACGCATCGCAGCACATGTCTAGAGATTTTTATTAATATTTTTTAAGAATCAGCTCAGGTTCAAACATTGTTACTAAACAATTTCTGTTCTGGTTTATGTCCACATAATATTACAGGTTCGGGTTCGAGTTCGGTTCGGGTTCACTTGCATAAAAATTTGAAGGTTCGGTTCCGGTTCACAGATTTGAAATATTAAAGGTTCGGGTTCGGTTCAGGTTCAATGATCCCAAATATTTTATACGGTTCAGGTTTGGTTCGGGTTAACCGAAAAAAAGCGGTTTTTACCGGTTTGCGGTTCAGGTTCGGGTTCGACTCTCTGCTTTAAAAATCTTGGAGAAACATCAAAATAACTTTCGGAGACCCAAGTGAAAACCCGAGTTTGCTAGCTGCTAGTCCTTCTAATCAAGGCGTCTATGCGTGAAATACAAAGAAAATAATTATGAAGTAATTTGCAAGGGACAAATTAATGTTTCGACTGTAACCAAAGTCTCGTCAGCCTTGCTACGCACAGCCAATCCAGGCTAAACTCATTCCAGACTGTAAAGACTCTTTTTTTGCATTGCTCTACCTGTACATCTCGATGAGACCATAATAAGGTCGCTATGCTGCACTGATGAGACCATAATAAGCTTCTCATCAAAAAGATTATACGAGGTTACTATGTTGTTATAGGAGGTTGCTATGCTGCACTGATGAGACCATAATAAGGTCGAAACGCGTCTGCAGCTGCAAATGAGTGGGTTGCCATGGGGGTTTCTAGTGATGTGGACTAGTTAGGCTACCGGTAACTTAGTTGTGGGTTAGTAGTTATAGGTTCTTTCATTGGGTATCGTTGTTAGGGGCCAGTCGCCTGCCAAAAATAGGGCACAACCTAGAAAAGAGATGAAGTCGAGATGTACAGGTAAAGCAATGCAAAAAAAGTCTTTACAGTCTGGAATGAGTTTAGCCTGGATTGGCTGTGCGTAGCAAGGCTGACGAGACTTTGGTTATAGTCGAATTATGAAGTAGTTTCACGTACCACATTCATTGCTATGGTTATCAAATAATGTGAAACAATGAACGAATTTGTAAATACAACACCGCTTTGCCGCAATCAACTAAACGGTTTAATCAAGTTCCTTGACGCACAACTCCCACAAACTCTAATAAGATCGTCAACAGTAAGTTCTTAACAGTTTTGGAATGAAGCAGAACTTTAAAGATAGAGAAAAGTCGAAAGAAAGAGAAAAATTTCATCAGGTGATTTCAGTATCACTAACGATTATTTGTCTTCATACATTACTCATCGTAATGTGTCACCTCAAATATTACAGTCATAGCCTCAAGTTTCCTGCACCGTATTATCGGTAGTTACTTAATAGTTCTAGACCGGTGGTTTTCAACCGTTTTCAAATCGCGGACCATTAAGTTAAGCAATTTGTTGTTTAGTTTAGTTTAGTTTAGTTTAGTTTATTATGTTTTACACAAAAGTACAACACGATAACGCAAATACAATGATACAAAAAAAAAAAAAAAATGCAATCGTGCAGGAAGCTGCGAAATGACCACTTGTAAGTAGTCTTCAAGTCAAGCAGCCACCTAATAATTGAAACAGTTATTTAAGATTGATGATCAGAGCGTGTTAACCATAAGTCGAATAAACTCTAAAATGAATACAAAAATAAAAAAATACCAATTTAAAATAATTAGAATCCCAAGGAAAGTACCAAGGTGCAGATCAAGAGGTTAGATCAAGAGATCAAGAGTTTCAATCGTAGGATTGAAATAAATGCTGTCTGTACTGATGTACAAACCCACGAAGGGTGCAGCATGTTAAGTCATTAGGGACATCATTCCAAATCTTAACGCCTCTGTATCTGATGGATCTTTGGAGGCGGTTAGAGCGAAGGTTGGGCAAATAAAGCAAGTTATTTAGGGAAGAACGAGTAATACGAGAATGAATGTTAGACACTTTGGTGAAAAAGGAGGAAAAAATACCAGGTTGCAATTGCGAACCATTCATAAGTTTAAACATGAATTTAGAAGTTTCAAGATTAAGCACGTCTTCTAGTTTTAAAATATTTAAGTGCTTATAAATCGGGGTAACTCTGTCGCACCATTTCCTATTATCAATAATTTTAATAGCCTTATTCTGTAGAATGTTCAGAGGTTCTAAATATGATTTGAAAGTAGCGGCCCATATAATGATTCCATAGAATAAGTGAGGATGGAAAAATGCGAAGTAGAGTTGTTTCAATACATATGCGGGCAAAATATGTTTCAATTTATACATTATTCCAACAGCTCGAGATAGCTTAGTGGAAATCATACTAATGTGTTGCTTGAAGAGCAATTTGGAATCAATTAGTACACCTAAGTATCTGACACAATCAGAAACTTCAATTTTACATGAGTTCATCTGAAAGTTTACTGCTGACGGTATTTCACTGAGCACAGGAGGGACTACTAATGCGTGGGACTTTAAGGGATTCACAGTTAATTTATTTTTTAACATCCAAGTGTAAATTCTAGCTAGTTCTTGATTAACTTTGACTTGAAGTTCCGTAGGGGAACTAGCATCAACTAAAATTGCTGTATCATCTGCAAAGAGCCTAGGAGTGCTAACAGTGCAATTATTTAAATCATTGATATATATCAAGAACAGTAGGGGACCAAGTACAGATCCCTGAGGAACACCCATTTTTACAGTTTTGTAATCAGAACTTACATTATTCAAAGAAACGTATTGATATCTATTTAATAAATAGGACTCCATAAGTTTAAGCGCAGTTCCTCTTACACCATAATTTTCCAATTTAATAAGTAGTCTTTCATGACTAACAGTATCAAATGCCTTGGTTAAATCTAAGGTAACCAAAGCTGTGTACTGTTTTATATTAATATTATCATATATGGCAGTAACAATATCAAGAATAGCATGGAGAGTTGATCTATTAGAGCGAAAACCATATTGACAGGAAGCCAAAACAGAATGTTTATCAAAGAAGTGAGACAAACGATGAAATATAACTTTTTCAAAGATCTTTGAAAAGCAGGACAATAGAGATATGGGACGGTAATTATTTCTGTCTAGCTTGTTGCCAGATTTAAAAAGAGGGATAATTTTGGCAAGTTTTAGGTCATCAGGAAATATACCTAGACTTAATGCCGAATTAACAAAAACTGTAAGAATTGGAATTAAAATTGAAGCAGATATTTTAATGAAGTAAGAGGAAATTTCATCGTAGCCCCCTGCTTTCTTTACATTAAGCTCATTAATGATATTGGCAATTTCAGTATCTGTAACAGAATTAAGAAAAACAGAGGAAGATATACGGTTACTCAAATATACTTTAACTTCACAGGGATTGTTGATAGGTAATTTACTAGCAATATTAACGCCAACTTCCGAAAAATGATCATTGAAACTATTAACAATATCACCAAGTTCATTTATGTCTTGACCATCAACGCATAGATTAGTAGGGGTGCGGTTGACATTGAGTTTAGAATGTAGTAAGGAGCTAATTGTTGCCCATGTTTTGTGGGGATTATTACAGTTAGTTTTAAATATGTTATAGTAAAAATTTCTTTTGGCTTTTCTTATATCTTTATTAAGCTATCCAAACTATAAAAACTGAAAAACCATTCCTTGTTTCTTGAATTGTGGTAGCAAAAAAACATGGTGAAAAGGAGAAGTAAAACCAGAATTGAATGATAAGATATAAATCACATATCGACCAATTTGGGCAGATTATTTTCCCAAAACACGTAAATCAACATCATCACGTCACTTGCTTCATTGCCACGCAATAAAAAAGAAAAACAAATTCTATCGTTATGAAACATATAGGCCTACTCAGAAAAAACTGCCAGTTTATAATCACATTGCGTTAGTTGAGTTATCTGATCGTTGAGCATGCTAGTTCCTTGTAGTGAAGTATAGTTTAAACGGAAAAAGATCAGAAAATACGACTCAATGCTTTCGACTTCAACATTGGATATAACGCGTCAAAATGGAATCTTAGTTGAAACAGCAGAGTTAATTAGACGAGAACGGAAGCGGCGAAACCACGCTTATTTTTGCGATTTCGAAATTTATGTCAATAATTTAACTCACTGCTTTGTGTGTAGACATTTGAAGTTGAAGCGAAATGAGCTGGTTTGACGTGTATTGCAAGCTAAGTTCCACCCCAATGTTTTTCGTTGAATTCGCGTTATATTTTCGAATTAGAAAGTAGGCTATTTGTTGAAATTGTGTAAAACTTTAGTTTTAAACCATTTTGTCGCTAGCAAGATCATCACTGCTTTGATTATGCTCGGAAGTTGGATAAATATTCTATATTTTGTTGCTGTCATTCATGCCAACTGTAAAGATGGTGGTAAGTTTAAATTTGTTTTAGTAATTTTTGCAATGTTCGAGAAGGCGTTTTCATTGCGCAGCGTGTCTTTATTATGTGGATGACGTATTAAGACCCAACTAGAAAACCGTTTGCAATTGCTGGCACCATTGCGTGACACATTTACAGCTGTGGAATGGTGCAACTTGAACAATTTGAACCAGGGGGTCTTCAACCTTTTTTGCACAATGGTTCCTATTGGAAAAATGCGAGAAGAAATCGCCCCCCGAGCGCATTGATGTAGCCTAACTTTTCCACTAAAATCAGGTGAAGAGCAAAAAAAAGATCTGCGCGTTTGCAGAGCCCTATTTTTCCACAAAAATCAGGTGAAGAACACAAAAAAGGCCTTCACGTCCGCAAAGCTCCATTTTTCCGCCAAGATCAAGTGAAAAGCATCCGCAGAGCTTCTGTTGGAAATCATTGCATACGTTGTTGGATATTCTGAAATCGCCCCCCAATTTCAGCAATTGCCACAATCGCCCTTTTGAAGGCCGAAATTGCCCCCGTTGAAGAACCATGATTTAAACGGAGCACAGCATTTGCTCGCCAAAGAACCAGAGCGTTTCAAAATTGATATCATGACTAGGGCAACCAGATTTTGACCTAAAAATTTAAAAATTTTGACCTAAAAAATTTAAAATTTTGACGTTGTTTTTGGCATAAAAATTTTATCACAAAAAAAGCGACAACATGTTTAAGCAAGTAAAAATAATGCTGAATAGTTTTCTATGAACAAAGTACAACGAAACCAACATAAACAACGAACAAAATAGCACTAAAATTGTTTCAATCAAATTAGTCCAAAGGTATAACAACATAGTTTTTTCGGTCCAAACAAGTTAAAAAAGGTCCAAATTTTGCGAATTGGGACCTAAAATAGTCCAATTTGGCAACCAAGTTTTCCTACTAGAGATGGCTCGGGCTGACTTTTTTGAGGCCCGAACCGCCCACGCCCGGAACCTCCAGCCCAGTAACCGTAACCGACCCGGCAACTCATACCAAAATTAAGCCCAGCCCGCCCAAAGCCCATTCTTTTTTTGAATTTTTAATCATATTAATCACGCTTAAAGGGATTTCAAAAAGTGTTAGCGACTCGTTAGCGGCCCAGTAATAAACAAAGATAGAACCGGGTCGTTAGCGGACCAGTAAAAAGACCAGTTAACGGCTCGTTGGCGGGTCTCTTAGCGGCCCATGCCATCT
This sequence comes from Trididemnum miniatum, assembly GCA_964006365.1. Classification (NCBI taxonomy): domain Eukaryota; kingdom Metazoa; phylum Chordata; class Ascidiacea; order Aplousobranchia; family Didemnidae; genus Trididemnum; species Trididemnum miniatum. The sequence continues at coordinate 10,630,486 of OZ023244.1, forward strand.
CTGTTTCCTATACACTGTTAGAATTAAAATAATCCTCAAAACTCGATTTCCGGCCACTGCGATACAACAATGAAATTCTGGAATTATTTGAAAACGATTGTCTCGTCATGAACACAGTTTACTACTTTTATACCGTACTTGAATGCTGTTTCAATGCGCTTATGTTGAAAAAGGGACCACCGGTTTGCTTTCCACAAGCTGGCAACCAATGATTACGACGTAATTTGTTTGATCTATTACTTAAACAATATGAACGACGCAGATTTTGCATTTTGACTTAAAAAGCAGATTTTGACCTTATTTTGACCCAACGCAACATTTTAACCTTTTTTTACCCTAATAACTTTTAAACTACGCCTAGTTTGAAGCTAAAACATGCTTAGTAGAAGTTTAATGGCTTTCTGAGCCAGATAAAAATATTTGACTTTATTGACTTTTGGTTGCCCTAATCATGACCTTGATTGTGTAATGCAAAGTTAACAGACACGTTATACTTTACAGGAATGTGCCACAACCAAACCGCTGTTACAGCTTCAGCTGATATCACCGGGATTTCTTGTGGGAGCAACGAGTATGCTTGTCATTGCGGTACTACTTCACCTCCTCGATGCAGCAATGCCTGTATTCCTTTGCATAAACACGGTGATGGATTTCTCGATTGTCCTGATAAAAGTGATGAAACCCATTTTTTGAAAACTGTGTCCTGCAATGGATGCAATGTCACCATACGTCGATTACCAAGTATTCGAGAATGCAATGAACTTGGTCCTTTATTGTGTGACAATTCGACTTGTTACCAAGCAACTACCTTCAGCTGTGCACACAGTGACTGTGACGACACAGAGGTGATTTGCATATCCTATTGCAATGCCAGCAACGAAAGTAGCAGATGCCAGCTTGGAATGCAATGTGCAGATGGGGAGTTGATACTCGCTTCTCAGTTTTGTGATTTTTCCGTCGACTGCAGTGATTATAGTGACGAATACGAAGTCTTTGGTTTTAAATGCATTGGAGTAACAAGTGATTGCTTTTTACCTCAAATTAATCTGCTTGATAACGCTGCACATTGTAAGAACGGTTCCGATCTTCGTTTTAACGACAATAGTTCTTGGTTTAAATGTTTGGATAACAAGCATATAATATCAACGGATGAAGTTTGTGACAACGAAATCAACTGCTATGACAGTTCAGATGAAAGGTCTTGTGATGGCAAAGAAGGATCCAATTCATTTTCATCTGTTGCGAAATTGATTGGTAGCAATATCATGCTATCTGCATTTTGGATCATTGGCACAATTGTGATTATGGGCAACTCAGCTGTAATATTCACAACCGTCAAGTTTTTACGAACAACCGTAGGCACTGATTCTCTGAAACTTCAATACTTGATCATTTTGAATATCGCATGTGCCGATTTTATAATGGGAATATATTTGCTCACAATAGCAGCTCATAGCGTGTATTATTCGGGAAGTTTTGTTGGGGTTGTTGCATGGGAATGGAAAACAAGCCGGCGATGTTCAATCATTGGAAGTCTTGCAGTAATTTCCAGCGAAGCGTCTTGCTTCCTCATGGTTGTTCTGACATCTTTTCGATTGTATAACGTGTGCAAGCCTGTGGCATCACTCACGTCAAGTACGTTACCATGGAAACTGAGCGTGTGTGCAAGTTGGTTAATGGCCGTCACAATTGCTGCAATACCAGCAACACTGCAAGCACATTATGTTGGACGCTATTATTACCTTTCAAACTGGTATTACCCTGGAAAATTTTATTTGACACGATTGGATTTAGCGAAATACGCTATCAGATATGCTACTCTGAGCAATCAAACTATTGAAATAGACCCAAATGATTTCAATTCAATTCGAAACTTTTTTGAAACAAATTTTCTGATTGGATTTTTGAGGGAGCACAGTTATTACAGTGAATCAAATATTTGTCTTCCAGGGTTTTTTGTCGGTCTTTATGTTTTTTCAAACGCCTTCGAATATACATTGGTCATTATCACAATCAATTTCGTTGCATTCATTTTCATTACTATTGCATATATTGCAATTTATGTAAAATCCATGTGCACAACGAAGAGTTTGCGCAGAGGAAATCCATCTCGACGCGAGAAAAGGATGCAGAGACGTATCGCTCGAATAATCTTGACAGATTTTTGTTGTTGGATTCCTATTTGTATTTTCTCCTACTTAAGCACGAATAAGCAATTATTTTCCAATCCTCTCACAACAACCGGCTTAGACTTTGTTTATCAAGTCACTGCCTCATTTTTCTTGCCAATTAACAGCGCCTTGAACCCACTTCTTTTCTCGTCATTTATTGATAAATTGTGGAAGAAAATTCGTTGTTGCAAGAAACATAACTGAACTCACGCATATTACAACCCCTGCATAGAGACGACATGACAAGTTTGGATCCTCTAACCTAGTCAAGTAATACGGACAATAGGGTGGGTCGAAAAAATTTTTTTGAAAAAAAGCCCTCCTAGATTGTAGCCAAATATGGTAAAACTAACTTTAAAACCAATTTTGGCTCGTTGCCAATTAAATGTACCAGCAACCAACACCTAGTGGTCAAAAATGGTAAAAAAATTTTAAAAAATGTTTTAACTTCGAAATTACATGGCGTAGAAAACTGATTTTGGTGTCAAACGATGCAGAATTAAAAGTTTATACCTACTTTAGAAGAACATTTTGCGCTGTTTTGCTTAGAAAAAAAGTTCATTTCTAAAAATCACAAAATATATGATATTTTACATCGAAATGGGCCTTTTCTTAGAACTAGGTGCAAAAAACCTGCTATTATGTACGAAAAATTTGTTTCTGGAAACTCTACGCTTGTTCACAACTTAGCTATGCTGAATACTAATTTCCAGTTTGCCATGGAACCAACTGTTCAACCAGTCCAGTTCAGATTACTACCATGCTAAAATATACGTTTACTTGCAAATGATAAGCTCAAAAGTATCCGACAAAAATCCACGTTCTTCAAGCAGCCCTGCCACAAACAGGCTGTTGAACGGCTCGTTAAGGTGGTCACTCAAGCAGCCGCTACTCAGTGGCGTAACTAGGCCTTTTGGGGGGGGGCAAGTGCCCAGGTCATTTCCAAAATGCTCAGGGTCTTTTTTCAGGTGTTCGTAATACCTTCAAGCTTAGGTATAGTTAAAGCTATTTTGCGGTAAGTTGCACACAATTCTTTGGTTTTGATGAACTTAAATATCGGCCTACGTAAATAATTTTGCCATTAAATACACAAAAATTGGGAATATATGTGAAGTTTCGGTACTTTCTTGACTTTTTAGTTTCTTTGGAACTCACTTTAGGAGACCATTGTGAGGAACAAGCGAATAGCTCCAGTCTTTTTTTTTAATTTGGTTAACGCGATAAAACAAGACATACCTAAACAAACGAACAGTCGAAAAACTCAACATTTTATTCGTAAATTTATAGAAGAGATCATTTTCTCATATGTGACGTCAATTTATTATTCCTTTTCGCAATACAATGTTCGGATGCTCTTACACAAAATTAAGCATATTGAAATATTGTAATAATTGGGTATAGTTTTAGAATATTTCAATCAGTGTTGAAAAACACCACGGGGTGAAAAGGGGGCAATAGCACATTCTTGAAACATTAACCCTTTCTGGAAACATTGATAACATATTCTCGAAACGAATGGTACAAACAAATAATTAGCATAGTTATGTTGGGAACTGAACAACGTATTAAAAACACTTTATGTCATTAGGCTACCTGTATAATAACTATTATTAATTTATCACCAGAAAATCGTACCGTAGAGCGAGACAGCGCTGTTTCTGGCTATTAGCCTTCATCAGCCGCCCTCAGGTAAGAAACATTCATCTTTCAGGATGAATGATCTTGCCAGGATCACTCATCCCTTCGGATAAATATTTCTTAAAGAATTTAACCTTTGTGGTACGCATATCCACTCGTGTGGCTACGTCACCATTCCAGTCAAACTCTTTACGTGGCCAGGGTGAAGAGCAAACAACTCGTCATGACTTCCCGTCCGGTAGGCCAGGAAGGACACTGCTTTTTAGTTGTTTGCTCTTCACCCTGGCCACGTAAAGAGTTTGACTGGAATGGTGACGTAGCCACACGAGTGGATATGCGTACCACAAAGGTTAAATTCTTTAAGAAATATTTATCCGAAGGGATGAGTGATCCTGGCAAAATCATTCATCCTGAAAGATGAATGTTTCTTACCTGAGGGCGGCTGATGAAGGCTAATAGCCAGAAACAGCGCTGCCTCGCTCTACGGTACGATTTACTGGAGTGCTTTGCACTGTTGGTGATGGAGTGCTGTTATAGCCTCTGACCCAACAAGAGGAAGTCGTCATGACTTCCCGTCCGGTAGGCCAGGAAGGACACTGCTTTTTAGTTGTTTTATCACCAGAAGAAAAGAGCAATTGTTAAACTAAAATAATTGCAAATTTCTTTCGGTCATTGTGACCGAAAGAAAACTCAGTCATTGCCAAAAATATTCGGTCAATGACCGAAATAAAAACAAACTAGGTTCCAGCACAATGTCAGATTAGGACTTTGAATTTTGCTAGGGGTGCGAACAATTTTCCGGAGTGCCGTGACCTTTATCGCCCCGACTCAGATATGGGCCACGCATCACACCATTATAGTCATTCTTTAGGCCTAACATGACATATGCTAGGCCATAGAAATCCTTACTCGGAGGTTAAGAGCAGGGAGTCGAACCCGAACCTGAACGGCGAACCGGTAAAAACCGCTTTTTTTCGGTGAACCCGAACCAAACCTGAACCGTTTAAATTTGAGATCATTGAACCTGAGCCGAACCCGAACTTTTAATATTTCAAATCTGTGAACCTGAACCGAACCCGAACTTTTAAATTTTGGTGCAACTAAACCCGAACCGAACCTGAACCCAAATTTTTAAAAACTTTTGAACCTGAACCGGAACTGAACCGTTACAAATTAAATTTCTTGAACCGGAACCGGAGCGATATTTTAAACGGTTCAACTCCCTGGTTAAAAGGTGTCAATTGATCACATCATTTTGTTGCTGACTACCAAAAACGCATGTAATCTCCATCCAATATTTCATATTTTACCAAAGCTCATCGCTGGTGCTTCGCCATTGGGCAATGCCCAGTGTCTCAGCTAACTCTAGTTACGCATCTGAATGAGAAATTTGCAAGGGACAAATTAATGTTTCGACTATAACCAAAGTCTCGTCAGCCTTGCTACGCACAGCCAATCCAGGCTAAACTCATTCCAGACTGTAAAAACTCTTTTTTGCATTGCTTTACCTGGACATCTCAACTTCATCTCTTTTCTAGGTTGTGTCCTATGTTTGGCAGGCGACTGGCCCCAAACAACGATACCCAATGAAAGAACCTATAACCACTAACCCACAACTAAGTTACCGGTAGCCTAACTAGCCCACATTACTAGAAGCCCCCATGGCAACCCACTCATTTGCAGCTGCAGACGCGTTTCGACCTTATTATGGTGTCATCAGTGCAGCATAGCAACCTCCGAAGTCGAGATGTCCAGGTAAAGCAATGCAAAAAAGAGTTTTTACAGTCTGGAATGAGTTTAGCCTGGATTGGCTGTGCGTAGCAAGGCTGACGAGACTTTGGTTATAGTCAACGCATCTGAATGAGTTTTCTCGGTTATTTCTTATTTCCGACCACTAGGTGTCGGTTGCTGGTACATTTCAATTGGCAACGAGCCAAAATTGGTTTTAAAGTTAGTTTTACCATATTTGGCAATGATCTAGAGGGGTTCTTTTTTCTATTTCAAAATTTGTTTCAATTTCGACCCACCCTAATGGACAAGCAAAACAAAATCAGACAAACTTTTTTAAGTAGAAGGGCTTCAATCCGCTAAGAGCTACATTTTACTAGTAAAATGCACCGTGGAATTGCCCGTAAGTACTTATGCCCATGGATGCAATTGATCGAATGAACTCCAAAGTACAACTACAGTATCTAAATATGTTTCCTTTACGTTTCTGGGATTGCTCTTAGACTCAGTGTACCGGTAAGCTTACTGTATATAGCCTAAATAAATGTTACAGATCCATTTTTTATCTTTCGATATGCATATAAAGATAGGAAGATGAGGGGAGAAAGCTAGTATTTTTGGGAGTGTATGAACTGAACCGAAAACAAATCTCAATGTGTTAGCAACAATAATTATGATTTTTATGAACTTTCAGTGGTTTGAAAATGGCAACCTAATCTTGTTGACTCACTTACTGCTCTGTTAAATTCTTTTAAGATAAACGGCCCAGTTTTGTTTTTTATATAATTTGCTACCGGCACAAAATTGTGGGTGAGCCTAAATTTGAAAGCGGAGCTATTGCACAACTTGAAACTTCGTGTTCGCCGGTTTCTTATGATTATTGAAATGTGTGTGAATATAGCATAAGCTGAGTATACAATTTCATAATTGTGTAATTTTTTGAAAAGCATGGTCTTTCTAGCTTTTGATTAGTTGAGATGTTAAAAATATCGTACCAAAGTAAAATCTGTTTTTAATAACTACTCGTGCAGCCTCAAAGTTTATAATAATCTGCCACTGACATTTTTCTGCTTTGCGCTGTTTAGTTAGTCGGCGTATTGGTATCACATCATCACAAATCTTCATGTTTTTTCAAATTATTTAACCTCAATAAGTAACTTTTAACGCAAATAACATTAATTGATGCAAATCAAGAGTTTGCAATGACCGACTTTGGGTACAAAACGTTTAATGCGGATGTTTTTTTTTTTTTATCAAATATTGTTTAAACTGACAAAAACATAACGTCATCTGTTTTTTTTATCTCTGTTCCAGTCGGCATGGGTACGATCATATGTCTGTAGGAATAAATTACTGTCTTATTACTACAGTATGATCAAGTCAAATTGCCACTTTTCGTGTGAGCAGCACAAACGCATCCGTTTGTGCTATCTATTGTGGTGTTGCAACGTGTAGTAGTGGTTTTAAAAAAAGTGAATAAAAAAACATTATACCAAGCAGTTGTAAATACGTACGATCGTCAAATGCAGTGTTGTATAATCTTTTTTTTTTTTTTGCTGAGTTTTGCATCCATGCATGTTTTTATCTATTAAGCCTGTAGCAGAATTATTACGTAAATTGATAGGAAAACCGTTGTTTTATACTTGCATCGTTGCATGCCTGTCTCTCGTAATATGGCAAACGTTTTTGCATTTGGAGCATTATCATTTCAACAAAAGGAGATGAGCTGGTTTGATTTTTGCACACAATCTGTCTGATGTGTCTGGTGAAAATAAATAAGTAATTTTTCACCAATGTTTTTTTCTTAATCCGATTTGTATTTTAGAACTGTAAAGCATTTGTTGAAATTGTGGAGAAACATTTAGTCTTAAAACATTTTTGTTAATAGTAAAAGTATCACTTCCATGATCATGATTGAAAGGTGGATCAACCTTTTATATTTTGCTGCTGTCATTCATGTCAACTCTAAAAATGGTGGTAAGTTCAAGCTTGGTGATGCAGTTTTTGAAATCTTTGAAAAGGAGTCTTTATGAACTGCACCTTCAAGTATGTGAATGGTGTTTCTAGACCTCAATTCGAAATCGGTTAGCTATCGATGGCACTAACGCAAGACATATTTCATTTGTATCTGTGAAGTATTGCAATCGAGCTGCCCGTCTCTAACGAGGAGCAACTGGGAAAAATACTTCCCAGTGGCGTACCCAGGTAGGATCAGGAAAAACAGCGATGACAGAATTTGCCTCATATCCAGAGATGGGCAGTATTGAGATACTTGTATCATCGATACGTATCGCGCGATACTTTTGTATCGGTATCGATTAAGTGTTTCACTGCAGTACCGCGTATCGGTATCGATTAAGCATGTTTTTGTGCATCGCTGATACTAGTATCTCGATACCGTTTTTATTTTTTAAGCACGATCAATCTTACCAGGTGTTGACTGCGTGTTCATTTACGGTTTCTGAAGAATGTGAAATGAAGCTAAATTCCCTCATTGATTCAAAGCGACGTACTGTCCGCAAATTTCTCTTATCACTAGCCTATTTGCAACTGTTTCGTAATGCCATTAAACGACGTTAATTCTGAAATTATAACACGTCCCAATGAACAGCTCAAATGGCCGAGTGGTAAGAGCGTCCGCCTCGGGTGCTGTAGATTGAGTTTTGATTGCGAGTCGGGTCAAACCAACGACTTTGAAATTGGTATTCACAGATTCACAGTTTCTCTGCTTGGCGCTCAGCATTAAAGGGATAGTGTGGAGAACAAGCCGGCAAGTTCACTTGTTGTGCCATTGTTGTGCCAAAGGCACTTAACGGGATTCCTCCATCTTGGTGTGGTAGACAGATGGCTGGCAACTCCTAAGCGAGCTCGTATAGCTCATTGATCGCTTTCTCGTGATAGTAGGATACATATGCAACAAAATTTTTAAAAAATTACGTGATATTTTTACGTTTTGAAATTGTCCGCAAATTGCAAACTTGTAGCAGTTTTTTTAATTCATTTGTAAACCAATTTATTTAATTGATTTTCTTCCTGTTTTTGTATCGAGATACTTGTATCGGCGATACGAGTATCGATATCGGTATCGATTTAACACCACTTTTAAATATCGCGTATCGGTATCGATTAACTCTATTTTCAAGTATCGTGTATCGATATCGATTAACTCAAAAATTGAGTATCGCGCCCATCTCTGCTCACATCATACTGAAGCCTAATCGGCTGGTTGGTGTAGTGGTAAGAGACATTGTTATCAGTGCGGGGGAGGGACAGATCCAGGAGGGATGTGGGGGATGCATCCCCCCACCAGCCATTTTCAAACATATTTTTAATGAATACAGTTTTTCCATAATTTCGAACCTTTTCGATAACAATAAGCCTTACGCCCTAAGCACGCATAATCGAAAATGCAAGAATAAAATGCATCATATTTGGTGAAACACTCAGATTTAGGGGCAAAAAATTTAAACATGCCTAAAAATTGTTCAAAAAGTGCTAAAATGGACACTACAGTATGTAAATTTTCAAAAAATTTCCGGGGGAGCATGCCCCCGAATCCCCCTAGAGCCTTTTTTATTCTCATTATGCTTCAAAATGATTCTGCCGGGAACACACTACGCTTGAAAATATGGCAAATTTGGGTGCCTACTCTCTGAAAAAATTTCTTCATTACGTCACAGACGTGAAAACATTTTCAAAGGGCTTTTTACGCCTTTTTTGGGGTCTAACGTCTTTGCATTTAGTTAACACTCAACCTAACTCAAAATTTCATCCCCCCCACCATAATTTTCTGGATCCACTCCTGAGTGCGGGATCGAGGTTTTTTAGATTCCCCCCCCTCCCCTTTGAAATTTTCTGGGTGCGCCCCTGATACTTTCTTAACAATTTTTTGTCCTCTCCACCCCAAATTTGTTGCGATGCATCGAGCACAATGGGCATCGAACACGCGAACACACGACTCTTAGACATTCACTGAGCACGCGATAGGTCTTAAGGTACGTTTATCGAACACGCGTTTTGCGTTTACCGATATGCGGCAACGCGACTACCATTACAAACCATACTAGTTTGCAATTGCCTGCGATTAACGCGATATAAAATTTGCTGGCCAGCGTCAAGCAATTTCTTGATATCGCGTGGAATTGTACAAGTACGATTCCTCGATATCGCGCGGTTTTTATCGCGTGCCGAGCCGAAGTTCAACCTCAAAATGAAATAAACAAAAAAATTAGGTAATAGCGTTGCCGCTTGCCGCATATCGGTAAAGACGCCTTAAACGCGATTTGAAGAAACGCGGGTGTGTTCACCGAAGTCCGATTTTTTCATTTTTAAGAAATAAAACGTGGTGGACGGAGAAGAGGGTGTGATAATTGCTGTACCCCCTGTCGCTTTATGACTGTATTAAGATAGTAAAAAGAAAGGTTAAAAAAAAGGAGATGTGCCGTAAGTCTACTCAATCAGGGAGTACTTCCACTTGAATTGCTTCTTGGCTGGATCAACCCTCTTACCAACTTTTCTCTCTTGTCTGTGCCTCACATAACTATCTGGTATCGATAAATTTTTCCACTTTGCTTTGCATTGTTTGCCTGTGAGCGCCAAAAGCGAACTGAGAGAATTTTCATTGAGGGGTGTCACATTACGTCATTACAAGAAACATTTTAAACTTTAATCGAGATTTTTGGGCAAATAATTTAATCAAATAAAGTGATTTAGCGGTGTGGCAACTGATCAACTGATTCAGGTAATGAATCTAGTGATAATCAAAAAATAAAATTAATAGATTTGAAATGGATAGTTTAATCTGTCCATACCTCATCAGAATTGGTTTCACCATTACTGAGCACAACTATCTTAAATCATTTCAAACGTAACTATGTTATAGGTAGTCAAATTAATAACGTCCATCCAAAATCCCCTTTTGCTCCTCTTCGAACGCCCATGCGTGCGAGTACCAAGCATATATAGCTAGCATACTTCCGATACCGTACCTGTTCATTTATAAACCAATAAATATAAATAGAAGCATCACCAGGATTAAAGCAGCTCACCCATACTCCATGCCTTCAACGTTTAGCGATTAAAGCAGCTCACCCACACTCCATGCTATCCCAAGCATTAGCAAGTTTTGTGGCGTTCATGTGGCCACAAAACTTGCTCCCGGTCCAGCTCTACCAAAACCGCCACTGATTCAGCACCAAACATTACTTTTGAGTAGCCTACTGCAGTTATCTAGTCCTAGACTAGTTAGCCTTCCGATAGTATCCTTCGTTGCGAGTAAACAATGGGTAAAAAATATGCTGCCTTGTTCTCCATACTGTCCTTTCCAACGTTGAACGTCAAGCAGGGAGGCTGTTTAGTTCCTCGACTCTCAATTGTAACGATTGTATTAATGTTGTAAGGGTATTTAAAGCAAGGTTTTCATGACATAATAATCATGAGCATGTCCCGCGTAATGATTGGCAAAAGAGCGAGATAGCAGACTACTGCAGTGCGGCTGCTGCACTTACCCAGTCCACATGTCCAATTTGAGTGGGCCAATAGCCCACCGGTTTTTTGTATTATAATCAAACTGAAAAAAAGTGATTATGACATCAAATATTTGATTACGAAGCAGAAAGCCAGAGGGCTTTTGACGCACTTAAATTGGACGTGTGGACAGGGTAACTGTGAACAAACTACCTAATTTGTCTTTGATTTGACGCGATTTGTAATCGAGCTCAGAGTTTACAGCTCCAGAAGCTGGCGATCCACTCACTCGAATAGCTGAACGGTTAAGATTTTCTCATAACTGTGCATTTTCGCATGGTATGAGCGATTTTTCATCTTCACCAAGATGAAAATTCGCGAGGACAGATAACGTGAGATCATCGTTCGCGTAAATCGCGTGTTTGGTAAACAGTTTCTTGAAAAACAATAAGAGCGATAGGCCTAAATAAAATAACGCTAGCGAAAATCTCGAGCCAAAAAACGCGTGTTCGGTAAGGTGGCATTTTCTTTCATTTTGGGTGACAACCTTTTTTGAGAGGATGCCCTTTAACGATCTTTTTTTGAACATGCCCGCCAAGGTAAACGGTCTCAGATAAAGTCTGTAATCTCGAAGTTTTGAACGGGGCGCATTTGCTTACAAAGTGATCTAGATTGGTTCGGAATCGAATCCATGATCTTGAACACGATTGTAAATTTTACACATACGTTGCATATATTTGTTACAGGAATGTCCCTCAACCAACCTGCCGTTTCGGCTTCAGCAAGCATCACCAGGATTTCTTGTGCGGGTAACGAATATACTTGTCATTGCGGCACTATTTCACCTCCCCAATGCAGCAATGCTTGTATTCCTTTGCATAAACACGGTGATGGATTTCTCGATTGTCCTGATTAAAGTGATGAAGCACATTTTTTGAAAACTGTGTCCTGCAATGGATGCAATGTCACCATACGTCGATTACCAAGTATTCGAGAATGCAATAAACTCGGTCCTTTATTATGTGACAATTCAATCTGTTACCAAGCAACTACCTTCAGATGTGCACACAGTGACTGTGACGATACAGAGGTGATTTGCACATCCAATTGCAATGCCAACGAAAGTAGCAGATGCCAGCTTGGAATGCAATGTGCTGATGGGGAGTTGATACTCGCTTCTCAGTTTTGTGATTTTTCCGTGGACTGCGGGGATTATAGCGACGAATACGAATTCATTGGTTTTCAGTGCAATGGAGTAACAAGTGATTGCTATATACTTGCCTCAAATTAATCTGTTTGATAACGCTGCACATTGTAAAAACGGTTCCGATCTTCGTTTTAACGGCAATAGTACTTGGTTTAAATGTTTTGATTACGGGTTTATAATACCATCGGAACAAGTTTGTGACAATGACATCTACTGCTATGACCGTTCAGATGAAAGGTCTTGTGATGGCGAAAAAAGACGTGACTCATTTTTATCGGAATATAAACTGATTGACGGCGATTTTATGCTATCTCTGCGTTTTGGATCATTGATATAATTGTGATAATAGGAAATTCGGTGGTAATAATCACGATCAATAAATTTGTATGGACAGCCAAAATCATTGATTCTCTCAAACTTCAATACTTGATCATTTTGAATATCGCGTGTGCGGACTTCATAATGGGAATATATTTGCTCACAATAGCAGCTCATAGCGTGTAATATTCGGGAAGTTTTGTTGGAGTTATTGAATGGGAATGGAAAACAAGCCTACGATGATCAATTATTGGAAGTCTAGCAAAAATTTCCAGCGAAGCTTCTTGCTTCCTCATGGTTGTTCTGACATCTTTCCGTTTGTATAACGTGTGCAAGCCTGTGGCATCACTCACATCATCTACGTTACCATGGAAACTGAGCTTGTGTGCAGCTTGGTCATTGGCAATTACAATTGCCATAATACTGCAATCATCAGAGTATTTCGGGGGCTTTCATTACTTTTCAAACTGGTATTATCCTGGAAGACTTTATGCGACGCGATTGGATTTAGGAAGCTACGCTATCAGGTATGCTACTCTGAGCAACCAAACTGTTGAAATAGACCCAGATGATTTCAGCACAGTTCAAAACTTTTTTGAAACAAATTTTCCTATTGGATTTTTGAGGGAGCACAGTTATTACAGTGAATCAAATATTTGTCTTCCTTACTTTTTTTTTTTGGCTTTTCTGTCAGTTTAAATGCCGGAGAATACACCTTGGCCATTGCAACAATCAACTTTGTTGCGTTCGTTTTGATTGCAATTGGGTATATTTTAGTTTATGTGAAATCTACCTGCGCTACAAAAGATTTGGGCCGAGGAAATCCGTCTGGACGCGAGAAAAGGATGCAGAGACGTATCGCTCGAATAATTATTACAGATTTTCGTTGTAGGATTCCCATTTGTATTCTATCCTACTTGATCATGGATAGAAGACACGCTTTGTTCATGACGGTTTATGACCGAATTGACCCGGAATTGCTTTATCAAATAACTGCAATTATTCTTCTGCCAATCAACAGCGCTTTGAACCCATTTCTTTTCTGGTCATTCATTGATAAATTATGGAAGAAAATTCGATGTTGCAAGAAAGCGAATTGAACTGCATTTGGCCTGTACATACCGGTACGCACTTTGAAAATTTGTGACTACCCGCTCATCAACCAATATGGACAGCAGTGTTGTGTAGTCGAGACCACTTGCTTCGAGAACAAGACCGAGATTAAGACCCGAAAATTTTTTCGAGACCAAGACCGGTCGTTTTTCGAGACCTTTGGTTCGAGACTGAGACCAGGAATAATCGAGACCAAAACCGAGACCGGCAATTATTTGGCCTGTAAAAATAGGCGTAAATTTATATCACCAAGTTTAATCGATTTATTTTTTATTTTTCCAAAAAGTTACAGTGACATTTTAAGTAAACGAGGATTTCTAACTTTTTCGAAGAGAGCCTTGCTCTCTGTGGTCGCATTATCAATCCGCTTGTGCTAAAAATTATTTCTCCCGGAGACGAAGAAGCTGGTATACGTAGTGTGTGTTTGAATAGTTTAAGAAGAGCAGGGAATTCACCACTTCCCCCGTTCCCGAAATTCAAAAACATTTGAAGGCACGGTTATCGTTGCCACTTCATTCAAATATCTCGGGAGCTGTGCCTTTGGTGTTACTTTTGACGTTTCTTGGTTTCCTATAGTTGTCTTTTACAGGTATATTTCGCAAAAACTTGGAAACTCCTAAACTTTAAAACCGTCAGCTGTATTCTTTACTAATAAAATTGTTATACTTCAAAAAAATTCTTTTTTTATAATTGACAAATTTCTGAAATCTGCGAAGTCTCAAAAAACAATGCAATTGTTATGCCTAAGAGAATAAGCTGCCGTAACGCTACTTGACCTCAACGACGCTTTCGTCAGTTTTGTGTTTTGCTCGTACGGTACGCAGAATTTTTTAAAATTGAATTTCGTTAGCTTCGCTCTATAGCAAGGGTGGAAAACCTGCGGCCCACTTAAGTTTGAATGTGGCCCGCGTCAGAACTTTGTTAAGTGTACAACAAACTGGTAGAATAGAAAACTTTAAGATTTCTTAAAAACTGTTTCACATTCAACTACATGCTGTTTTCTTGGAATAAAAAACGCTCAAAAGTCTCTGATTTTTGCGGTAAAAAACAACTCAGCATGAATGCTTAATAAATTCGCAACGTAATATTGTGCATTTTTAAGACAAAACTTTCAAATTGAGAGTGAATGTGGCCCGATGAAAGTATCATGCAATCAATGCTGCCCGCTATGCTTTGCCGGTTCCCCACCTCTGCTCTATAGTGTAAGAACCTTAATCATGAGAAAAAAGCAACATTAAAAGATTGTGAGTGATAGCTCTGCCGGCTTTTTGTCTGTCCCCCCCGTCTCTTCGCACTGCATGAATTAGGATATTGCACGTCAACGTATCAATAGGCCTACCTTTAATTAAAATCTAAGCGATATCAAAGGTGTAAATGAAAAATCGCCGTCGAAGCGAAACAAAAATGGACCAATATCAAATAATTGTGACAATTCTTTCGCCAAAAGCAGCAGGACCGCCAGATAAGAATTTTCACGATAAGAATTTTTGCTTGGTTTTGGCGAAAGAATTTTACACCTATTTGATTAATTGATATTGCTCCATTTTTGTATCACTTCGACGGCGATTTTCTGTTTACACCTTTGATATCGCCTGAATTTGAAGTGAAGGCATTGATACGTTGACGTGCAAGATCCAAACTCATGCAGCGCCAAGAGACAGAGACAGATAAAATTTCGCTTGTTTATCCTGCTTCTTTAGACTTGTGAGATTGTTTTATTACAATGCTGCTGTGACCTGTGAAGGTGCAATTGTGCACTTTGCTGACACTGCCAAAACAATGATTACATTGTGTATGAAAGACCTAAAAATGTTCGGTCTCGAGACCAACTTTGAAAGTACGAGACCGATTCCGCACAATGTAGAGACCAAGACCATAAGCTTAAGTTCGAGACTGAGACCAAGACCAAGACCGCAAAAAATCGGTCTCGAGACCTACATCACTGATGGACAGTTCATAAAAATTGACAAATTTTCTTGGAAGCCATAATGTGTGTAAAGAGATGCAAGCTTAAATAAAAAAAAGCTCAAAAGTGAAATTGCAAATGCATTCACTTTGCTCCATTATGTACAATATCTTTTATGAACTACCAGCATGCTTATGAGTTTTATAAAATTTAATATGTCTGTATGTTGATTCACACTTTACATCGCCAGCCAATAAGAGCATAGCGCTGAGATGTAACTTTTATTTCAAAAAAAAAATACACTTCATTGTCGGTTGATGCATCAATAGAGAAGGGTCTGTAACCTCGCCTTACAAATAGGAGGTGAAATCTTACATATAGGAGGTTACCTTAACGTTCTTACATATAGGAGGTAACCTGACATATAGGAGGTGTACGCAGATGTTACCTTACAAATAGGAGGTTACCGTGACATCTTACATATAGAAGGTTACCTGACATATAGGAGGTTTGAAATCTTACGCCTGAAAGGTTACCTTACATGTAGGAGGTCAGCGCCATTGAGTTACCTTACATATAGGAGGTTTGAAACTTTTACATCTGAGAGGTTACCTTACATATAGGAGGTCAATAGCATTGGGTTACCTTACATATTATTGAGGGGTTTAGGCTGGGGTAAATAATTGGGGCATTATCCTGAATATCCTCAGGAGCGAATTGGGGCAAGGGCCAAAGCACTCTAGCATCTTTAGTGGTAAAAATAGTAAAACGATGTTATTGGCAAATATTCTGATCATTTCAAAGATGTACTGGTGTTTTGATAAATAATGGGGAGAATTATCATTGGGAGTGACTTTGGGCCAAGACACTCTAGCACCTCTAGTGGTCCAAATGTTAAAACAATGTTATTGGCAAAATTTGTTATCATTTTGAAGTTGCAATGGTGTTTTGTAAACAATGGGTCATTATCTTCACGCGCGACTTTGGGCCAAGGTCCAAAGACACTCTAGCACCTCTTCTAGTGATGAAAATATTAAAACAATGTTATTGGCAAAATTTGTTATCATTTCAAAGATGTGATGGTGTTCTGTAAACAATGGGGGCATTATCTTCATGAGCGACTTTGGGGCCAAGGGCCAAAGCCACTCGAGCACCTCTAGTGGTCCAAATGTTAAAACAATGTTATTGGCAAAATTTGTTATCATTTCAAAAATGTGATGGTGTTTTGTAAACAATGGGAGCATTATTTTCAGGGACGATTTTGAACCAAGGGCCAAAGACATCCTAGCACAGTAGTTCTTAACCAATTCCATAATTCATATGCTTGAGTTTACAAGGATAAAATAATTTGCTGTTGAATTTGACAGCACGGTTGATGTGGTACTGTTGAACATGTCGCTTGAGATTCCAAAAATCAACGCGTTTAAAACTGCTCCGAAAGATCATGCCCCCATTGTTTGCAAAACATCATTGAATCTTTGAAATAATTACAAATTTTGCTAATAATATTGTTTTAATATTTTCATCACTAGACAGCTAGAGCGTCTTTGGACCTTGGCACCAAAGTCGCTCATGAACATAATGCCCTCATTATTTACAAAACACCGTTGAGTCTTTGAAATGACAACAAATTTTGCCAATAATATTGTTTTAATATTTTCATCACTAGAGGTGCTCGAGTATCTTTGGACCTTGGCCTCAATTCGCTCATGATGATAATGCTCCCATTATTTACAAAACACCATTGAGTCTTTGAAATGACAACAAATTTTGCCAATAACATTGTTTCAATATTTTCATCACTAGAAGTGTCAATATGTTCATCATTATTTACCCCAGCCTAAACCCCCCAATAATATGTAAGGTAACCCAATGCTATTGACCTCCTATATGTAAGGTAACCTCTCAGATGTAAAAGTTTCAAACCTCCTATATGTAAGGTAACTCAATGGCGCTGACCTCCTACATGTAAGGTAACCTTTCAGGCGTAAGATTTCAAACCTCCTATATGTCAGGTAACCTTCTATATGTAAGATGTCACGGTAACCTCCTATATGTAAGATGTTACGGTAACCTCCTATATGTAAGATATCCAACCTCCTATTTGTAAGGTAACATCTGCGTACACCTCCTATATGTCAGGTAACCTCCTATATGTAAGAACGTTAAGGTAACCTCCTATATGTAAGATTTCACCTCCTATTTGTAAGGCGAGGTTACAGACCTATATGCATCAATATGTCAAGTAACTTGTAATGATCGTGTTGGAGTTCGGATTTGTTTTAAGTTGAGCGCGTCTCGATCTCAAAGGTAACACAGCGATATGAGAGCCAGATGAGAGCGAATGAGAGAATGTTTATTTCGAGCAAGCACGCGAATTTAAATGAATGCAAAAAAAAACAAAATACAAGCATTGCCACGTTGGATTGTTGGAAATCACACCTTCTATTTCGGAAAAACCTGCCTGTTCCAGGACTGAGGAGGAGATGATAAACAAAATAACAAAACGTGGGAAAAGATTGGAAAAAGATAAAAAATTGCAATATCGATGGAGCATGTTGAGAAACAGCCAGATTTCGTATGGGAAATAGATTGCACAACGTCCAGCAACGTCCAACGAGCAAGTAATCGCCACAAAGCTTCCCCCCAGATTTCGAAGAGTGGTGGGCGATCTGGAGGAACGACCATCACACGAAGAAAGCGACTGCAACAAAAAGGTGGCGAGCAGTAACAGATAAACACAATTCAACAATAGGTGTAGCAAGAAAATCAAAAGAGCACGCGCTACACAAAGTTGATGAAAACGCAGACTGCACCAACAAAACTTTAAAAAAAAAGGAGAGGTGCTTTAAAAAACGTTTAGGCTTCAAACATGACTTAAGAAATTAGCTGGTAGAAACAAAGTCGACCATGCAGAGTTGCAAGAAGGCAACAGAGCGCACGAAAGGTAAAATTAAACGGTGGCATTGGCATGCGAACATCTGCTAAATGAGTGAAAACAACGTGTGAGGCTTTTCATGGCAAGTAAAGCCGAAGGGTCAGTTTGCCAGAGGTGAAGGGTCGAGCCTTGGTTTGCCCAGGTGGGATTGCATAAAAAAAATGAACATGACTGGTCAAAATCAAGTAGCAGACAAGGCTGTCCGAGCCATCCATAAAAGGTATGACTAGCGGAGACGGGTAATGCCTCAAAGTTGCATATTGCGGGTCAAGACCAATTGCATGTGATGAAAAAAATATGTATGGCGCTGGTTGCGCACAAGTGTGGCAGCAAAAGGTGTCTTGAAAAACGTAGACGTCGGTGGGTGCTGCTGCTGCTAAAGTATGTATAAGGGGGTGTTCCCCGTAGAGGCTGATTTGCCCGGAACATGAATGCATGATGACATAAAAACACAAAACACGAGAAAGGTAGCCCGGCCAGCAGGCGTAAACTTGCAGCATGATCGCAGGCCAATGAGAAATTGCGTCCACTTTTCTTAACTAAGTGAGACATGTAGCGCTCGGTGGGCGACCTTGAGGAAGAAATCTAGAAGAGATAAAAATAGTTTGCAAATTAATGATTCCATGAAAACGTTGGAATGATCATTTTTCACAACAAAAATTGCGAAACAACAAGTTCAAATCTATACACACAATTTTTTACAAAAAAACGAAAGATAAGGAAAATTTATCAAGAATGATGCATAAGCAATTGAATTTTTGGTTTTTATGGCTCTCATTTTTAAAGATTTGCAAGGCAAAAAAAAATATTTACAGACGTACATTACACAATTTAAGCAAAACGACAAAAACAGACAACATAAACAATAGGCTTGTTGAAGTAGTTGCGATATGTTTGACTTCAAAACATCTAAAATTACTTCGCTGCCCGTAAGAAAATTACTACGCTGCCCGCAAGAATTGCTTTTGCGGTTTTAGACTTATTTCCAGGAATCAACAAACTGGTTACTTTTTGAAAAACGCTTGATGTACTGTCGTTTAAAGAGGAAAGTTCAGACATTTTGCTACGGCCAGGTTTGTTTCTTAAATTATAGGCAGGCGCACTCATTTAAACTAATATGCCGGAAATGAATTTAACAAGAATAAAACAAAAGCAATAAATAATTAAAAATTTGGAAATAAAAAATGATAAAGCACAATCACGGTACCGTTTTTAATTTTTTTAGGAATTGTTCTTGGGAATTTTGTGTCTTCTTTCTTCCTGTAGTTGTTATTCTTCTGTGTCTATGTGACACTAAGTCTTCTTATTCTTCACGTAGATGGTTTTCTTCTGTGTCTAAGTGACACCAAATCTTCTTATTCTTCACGTAGATGTTTTATATCACTCGGGGCACCGTTCCTCACTCGGGGCACCAATGTTGGAGTTCGAGTTTGTTCAAAGTTGAGCGTGTCTCGATCTCAAAGGTAACACAGCGATATGAGAGCCAGATGAGAGCGAATGAGAGAGAGAGAGAGAGATTTATTTCGCCATTTATTCACTACACAATATAACAAAATATAAAAAAGGAAAAAATTCTAGTAAACAAATGGCCAGGAAGCATCGACTAACCGCAAGGTTTTCGAATCAAGATGCTCCCTGACAGTCGCAGAAAGTACATCACACACAGAAAAGAAAATCACAGAGTAAAAAAACGATTACCAATATTTTTAGGTGCCAATAATCAAATTTTCAGTGAGTAATCAATTAACTAAATTCAAAACATTTAAAGAAGATTATACAAAGAAAAGCATATTCAATAAACATCAATACGATTGCAATAAAAAATGTTTGTAAGCCTTTTTAAAGGAAACCCAGTGTGTGCTTTTTATATCATTGTCAATCTCTTTCCAGAGTTTGGTTCCTCTGAACGAAAGAGTTTTTTGAGAAAAACTTTTGTTCATACGCGGCAAAAAGTAAATTGCTTTTTCAGTGGATCTTGTATTGTGATGATGAATTTGATTAATCTTCATGAACGAATCATGAAATATTTTCGGCACATTTCCTTTACACAATTGAAACATGAATTTGCCAAGTTCAAAATTGTATACGTCATGAAGTTTTAAAAATTTAAGTTTTTTATGCAGCGAAGTCATTGACGTATAACGGTTGCTACGGGTAATAGTCCGAATTATATAATTTAATCTGACACTGATTTCACTTAGAAAATTTTTGGTAGCCGTGCCCCATACAATTATGCCATATTGTAATCTGCTGTAGATAAAGCTGTAGTATAGCATGCACAGAGTTTCCACGTTAACAAAATCACGAAGCCTGTAAAAAATTCCGGAGTATCTTGCCAATTGATTTGAGAGATGTTTCAAATGAACAGACCAGTTTAAATGTTCATCAATGTGCAAGCCGAGGTACTTAACCGACGAAGCTCTGATCAGCGCAGAATTATTTATGATCAGCTTAAAGTTATCATCAATAGTTTTCTTTGGATTGCCATTGACTATCATGTAGTTTGATTTAGAGTAATTCAAAGACAGTTTGTTTTTCCGTAGCCATAGATCAATTTTTGAAATTTCTTTATTGGCGCGAATTTCTAAAGAATCAAAATCTTTGTCAGACATAGCTAGATATGTGTCGTCAGCGCATAAGGTCGTTTCAAATTTTGTAGCTAAAGGTAATGAGTGAATGTTTATTTCGAGCAAGCACGCGAATTTAAATGAATGCAAAAAAAACAAAATACAAGCATTGCCACGTTGGATTGCTGGAAATCACACCTTCTATTTCGGAAAAACCTGCCTGTTCCAGGACTGAGGAGGAGATGATAAACAAAATAATAAAACGTGGGAAAAGATTGGAAAAAGATAAAAAATTGCAATATCGATGGAGCATGTTGAGAAACAGCCAGATTTCGTATGGGAAATAGATTGCACAACGTCCAGCAACGTCCAATGAGCAAGTAATCGCCACAATCGATTTTGTGAAAAAAACATAAAATTCTCTTCAAGTTGTGACGGTCAGAGCTGTAAACCGTGACGGTCACAGACCATGAACTTCGATATAACAAACATTGAGCACCAGACGGGATACGTTTCGACTATTAAATTAAGTCTCTTCAGTGGTGCTATGAGCTTCAAATCCATGAAGTACATCCATCAACCTACAATGCATTCTTCCAGATAACCTTTATACTACCTAATACCTATAAAGGTTAATTCGCGTTTCTAGTATCTCGATTTCATTGGGAGACATGATGTTAATGGTCCTGCATGGCAATGACGGTGTGCATACACACAACAGAGGTAGCAAAGACATATTAGGTGCTACTACACACTACACCCCCGTGATGACTATAAAGTATGGGACTGCTCTCAAGTCTAAGACTGACTATAAGCTTGATCTGATGGCTAGGACTGACTATGAGTCTAAAGTCTAGGACTAAAGTCTAAAGTCTAGGACTGACTATAAGCTTGATCTGATGGCCTATGGTCAAACTTAGAAAATGAAATTACTCCGCGGGGAAATAGCAACTCCACGCCATGAAAACCCTTTTGACCCAACCTATAGCTAATCTCTCAACCAGTTTCTGTACTTTAACTAACCCGTTTTTGCAGCTGCAGACGCGTTTCGACCTTATTAGGTCTCATCAGTGCAGCATAGCATCCCCCACCCCCTAAATAAAACTCAGAATAATCGCTAAATCTCCAGCTTTACACCTCTATAGAACAATATATCTCAAAGCTAACCTTCTCCTTGACATACTCAAGGCTTAAAAGAAATTTTGAATACGGGTAAAAAACAGACAGAATTGTTGCCAAATGTTAGCACATAGAGGTATTGCGATTACATAAGATGTCTTCTATTTTTATGGATCCTCAATAAATATATTCCTTCTTAATGTAAAAAACCGGATGGTCCTAACAAGCAGTGAAAAAATCAACATATACGCTTGAATTTACGACGTCTGCGAGATGAAGTGATTGTTGTTCAATTATGACGTAATCCTTTTGTGGATAGGCATGTGGACCAAGACAGGCACTTGCAAAGCCAGCCATCGTCATAGGCGCTTACACTATGCTTTCTCCAAATTGGATGTCATTTCTTCATTATCTCGGCATTATTCCCGTCATGTCGGAGCCTCACCTTCTACTTCAACGACTTTGATTAGGCATGTGGACCAAGACAGGCAATTAAACCAGCCAACGTCGAGGTGCTAACACTATGCTGGTAATTGTAGGTAGAGTTCTCTCTAGTCGTGTGAACATCGTATTCACTCTGGTTAGGACCAGTGAAGGCTTACTCAAAAGAGATGAAGCTAGAGAAGGGGCAACTGTGTCTTGATTTGTTGAGAGACAAACGAATTGATCGAGAGATGTGGACGCGTTCATTTTGTGGATGGTAGTAGTCCCATACTTTATAGTCATCACGGGGGTGTAGTGTGTAGTAGCACCTAATATGTCTTTGCTACCTCTGTTGTGTGTATGCACACCGTCATTGCCATGCAGGACCATTAACATCATGTCTCCCAATGAAATCGAGATACTAGAAACGCGAATTAACCTTTATAGGTATTAGGTAGTATAAAGGTTATCTGGAAGAATGCATTGTAGGTTGATGGATGAACTTCATGGATTTGAAGCTCTTAGCACCACTGAAGAGACTTAATTTAATAGTCGAAACGTATCCCGTCTGGTGCAAAATAATCTTATTCTCCTGTGGTAAGACGTTTCAAGGACTGCCTATTTCTTGCTGAAAAAAGGTCGAAGCGTAAAACCTTTGACCGCAAGAAGACAGTAGCTCTATACAACTACAATTGACTGGCTACATTCATCCTTCCTTTAGATGAGTTGTTCCAAGGTTCCTTTGTGTAAGCGCCCTCTGACGATGGCTGGCTTTGCAAGTGCCTGCCACGGTCCACGAGGATCCAAGGAATTTTCAGAGAAAGCATAGTGTAAGCGCCCTCTGATCTGGCTGGCTTTGCAAGTGCCTATCATGGTCCACATGCCTATCTGAATTCAGCAACTTATTTACTGAAGATTGTGTGTACAGTAACATCAGATCAATTTAATGTTACCAACTCATCTACTACCATCCACAAAATGAACGGGCGTGAAATAATCTTATGGGCGTGAAATAAATAGTCAAAAATAAATAATCAAAATTCCTACATATTTATTTATGACTATTTATTTTTGTTCATTAATTTTTGAGTGTTTATTTTGAAGTGAGTATTTATTAAATGTGCAACATGTAGATCATTGCATAGACTATATATTAAATAAATAAATCGTTTTTGTATAAATGTTTTTGCATCTTTATTATTATTTTTGAATATTTGTTTGAAGTGACTATTTAATTTAATAAACTAAAACACGTGCATATTTATTTATATATATTGATTTTTTTTTTATTTATTTTTGAACATCTGCTTAAAATGACTATTTATTTAAATAAACAGAAGATCATTTCAGAAATCAGAGTTAAGATACGGCGCCCCATACTCTCTCCGCTATATATACAATACAGTTGAGAATACAATGGAAAAGGTCTGGCTCGCTTGTGTTCAACGATATCTTTATTCTGTAAACCAATCATTAGGGCCTTTTTTTTTTACCTAAAAAAATATATTTTTGACTTTATTTTTGTAAAATTTTGACTTTATTTTGACTTAACCGCTTCCGCGTAATATTTATGTCTTGTTGCACTTTATTAATTAAATAATTTTTATAATATGCAATTTGCATAAGTTTTTAAGGAAGAAGGTTGCCTACTTGGAACATTTTCTCTATTACTCAGTGTTGAAGCTAATACAACAAAGCGACGCATGACTTTAAAACCTAGGATAACGAGCCATTGTGTGTACCGGTATCAATTAGTGTGTAATACAAAAATTGCGTTGCTATCGCAACTGTACTGTACACTCACAGTATGTCTATGATTTTTTTAACGAAAGCCACTCAGTATAATTACAAGGACGTTTTATTGTAATACAGCATCATAATTATATTTTTTTACGTTCTTAACATCAAAGTTTCTGTCTTTTCTCAGTAATTTATTGAGCATAGAAAACGACCTCTCAACAGCAGCAGAGGTTGGCTGGGCTTTTTGCAATAGTGCGTAGCTTGTTTGGTCAATTGTCAAGTTGGTACAGTTTATTATTGTTTCTAAATCAGAGTTGGATAGTAGTTTGTCAATGTAATCTTTAATTGCGCAAGGATCATCATCGAATTGCATATTCTTCAGCAGTCCGTATGCTTTGGTTATTGTGCAGGCACTTCCTTCTAAGAACTCTACGTTGGCTGCTAGAGTCCGATATTGATTTATTTTAACCAAGTCCGACACCAAACCTTCCACATTGATAGCGTCTTTTGCTCTGCAGACTAAGAGACTTGCACTTGTCCAATTGTTGACAATGGTACGAACAGCTGGAAGGTTCTCACTATAATATAAGACAGCTCTAAGCTAAGTTGCCCATCTTGTAATTACAAGGTCAGGAGGAGATGGCAGACCAGCATCATGAAAATCTTTTTTGCGATCTGTGTTTTTGATTGTTGCTGCCTTGATCGTTGCTATTACTTCATCAATATTTTTAAAATGAGCACGCACACGCATAGCGCAGTTATGTAGTAAGTGCGCAACGTAGGTGACATGCATCAAAGAAGGGCATAATTCTTTTAATGTCTTTCCAGCCGAAGACATGTACCGAGCAGCATCAGTCAAGAACAATGAAAAATTCTCACGTTTTATTTCAAGTTGTCGCAATATGTCATCCACAGTGTGCAGAATAATACTGCTATTAACATTGCGACCGCTGTCAAGTGGATGGCAATTAACGAGGAATGTCTGATTTGGAGCATCTAAGCTGCCCACAAGCACACTAATATGCTTTTGCTTAGCAACCTCTGCTTCATCTACAATCAAAAAAATTGTTTTGTCACGAAGTAATTCTTGAATTTGTTCCTCTTTTTGGGATGCCAATTTAGCAACACATGCCCGGGCTGCAGTCTCCGAAGGCAATACTTTTCCCATTCTAGCAAACAGAGACTTTAAAGAAGGATGGTTCAGTTTATGAAGTGGGATATCTGCAGCTAAGAATGAAGAAACAACCTGTTCCTTGAAATTTACTCGATCGAAATGTAAAAAGGTTTGCTTACTTTGAGATTTGCTCTTCGTCTCCAATTTTCCTTGGTGTTGTTTACTTTTTCGGTGGCTTTCCACGAAAAGATTTTTGTCGCATTTGACTAACACGTCGCAAAGGTTGCATCGCAAGTCGCCGGCAGGAGTTGCCGAAAACTCATCCGGATATTCCTGGCAAGTTTGCCTAACTTTCGCTATAGAAGATTTGGCTTGTTTTGGCATTCTTTGCTTCGCAAGCTACAACTTAAAAGACCACGTGTAAAGAGCGCAAGGCTTTTACAGGATTAGATTAATGGTCTAACAATTATGTATTTATGCATCAACAATGACGTTTCATGCATAATAAGTGTTATTTCCTTCTCAATTACCGCACGCATTATTGTGACGATAGTGCAAATATTGCAACTATTTCAAAAGTTTAAAATCAAATAAAACTGCACATAAAAGTTTAATAGCAGCTCAAAAATTCAAAAAAATATTTAAAAAATATAAATTTGTTCGTTTTTGTAAGGAGATTTTTGATAAAGACAATTTTGACAAATTTTGATTTTATGCAAAATTTTGACTTTATTTGGACTTATAAAATCTACCAATACAGACTCCTGAACATCTGAAACGAACGTTAGTACACATTTGATCATGTAACAAGGTCCTGAAAATTTTTTGACTTTATTAACTTTAGCGGGCCCTAGTGATTATTTAAGGTCTCACAGATTTGCTTAGAATCATACACCAGATGATATCTGTTACTTAGTAATCATTATTGGATTCAACTCAAACGATTCCAAGCGGCAAACGAATATTTTTTCTCTTTTGTCTGCCATGACGCTTACAAGCAGAGAGAAAATATCCGTTACCTAGTAATCATTTTAGGATTCGACTCAAACGATTCCAAGTGGCAAAGGAATATTTTTTGCTCTTTTGTCTAACAATTCCAAACACACGGAAAACACGCAACACGCGGCAATTCAAACAAAGATTTTTTCTTTTTTGTCTACCAAACAAGCGGGAAGGAATTTGTTGACTTGTCAGTCAGAAGCATTATGAAATGAAAGTAGGGGTCGTTTTCTCGCTTGGTTTAAGTCAGTTCGCTTGCGCTTCTGAGTTAACATTTTGGGTAAAACATCGTCTGTGCTGTAGTTATGCAACACAGTACAAAAACTAAACGTGGCATACTGTTATACACTGACTCGTGGCAAGGCTCTTTTTACTAATCATTCATAAATCTCACGTGGCATAGTATCGAG
The DNA here is from genome assembly GCA_964006365.1 of Trididemnum miniatum. Taxonomy (NCBI): domain Eukaryota; kingdom Metazoa; phylum Chordata; class Ascidiacea; order Aplousobranchia; family Didemnidae; genus Trididemnum; species Trididemnum miniatum. The sequence goes on from OZ023244.1 coordinate 10,657,343, forward strand.
ATTAAGCGATGGCACAGTAACTTTATTTTTTATTAAATTTCGTTGGGACGATCAAAAGCAGCATAGTATCGAGAGTGGCTTAGAAAAGTTGTGGCATAGTATCGAGATTTGACTGTAGCGCAGACATTTCTATTACCTTGATCGCAATAAGTCAATGCCGAAATGATGACATCATACTGTAGATTCAACCACGGTATGTATAGTTCCGCTGTTTTCGCGGTGAAATAAAAAGCAAGAAAAAATGCGACATAAACCGATTCAAACCAGCATTTTCATTTCGCCTGGTTTTCATTTGGAGTATCTTGTATTGTAGATAACAAACAAATACAATTTGGAATCGATATTTTGACAAAACGAATCTGTTACTATCCGTTACTTCTTGCAAACCGTTACTTTTTAACGAATGATTACTATTCGCCCATCTCTAATTTGAATCGTGTGGAAAGAGAAAAAGTCACTCTCCGCTGTATAATGCGATTCAATATACAGTGGAAAAGGTCTGGCTCGCTTGTGTTCAACGATATCTGTTGAACCAGTCATACAAGAGAATGTTGCGTCATCGGTCAGCGTTGAAAAAAAAGCAATTTGTCGTTCATCGAAACAAAAAGAACTCAGATTGCGCTGATATTTCGAAGATTAAAGACGAGAAAATCCAAATATTATATTTAAATGTAATTAACGTGTGCGCCTGAGATATCGCAGGGTGTGCGCTGAACACCTTGAACCTCTGGAGAATACGGCCTGGTAGTTCTTACGAAATCATTTGTTCAGAGATGGATAATATCAAGGTTATGCTTGGTCGCTATGGCTATCCTGCTAATTTTAAATCCTGTGTCAGGAGATTTTTTAATCGTAAATGTGACAAGATGTTGAGTCACCATGAAAAAGGTAAAAATTGTAGAATAATTATTGCTCGGTTGCCCTTTTTAGGTGACACGTCAGTGCAACTCAAGAAAGAGCTGTCCGCCTTGGCGGAAAAGCAGACATATTGGAACAAAGTTATTCTACGGATTATCGACACCACCTGGAACATCGGACACAACTTTCGTCTGAAGGATAAGCAAAAGACCTTGATGAAATATGGGGTTGTAAGGCCTATATAGATTAATGTGTTCTTGTGGTTCTAGTTATATAGGACAGACTAGACCTAATCTTATTAACAGACTTTAGAAGCATTCCGGTTCGGATAAATCCGAGGTGTGCCGACATTTAACGGACAATCCTGACCATAAAGTGGATTTTGCCAAACCGGATATTCTTAGTAGCACTGGTGATTCTGCACGCTTATTAATTCTTGAGTCACTTTTTATTCAAAAATATGAGCCATTGCTTATTGCTTAATGTTGACTCTAAATAGGCCTACGCTCCTCTTTACTTATTTAATTGCTAATTTAACTCCGTCAGTCTTTTTATTAGCTTTTGGTTTGTGACCTTATAATTATGCTACTTATTTTGAGCTGTTGCTAGGTTATGCTATTACTTGTAGCAAGGCCGGCGCCAAGGGGGGGGATGGGTAGCCCCCCTTAACGATGCTTATCCGACGTGCTTGCCCCCCCACCCCACTTAACAAACTTACTCTTTTGAAGACAGCAGCTTTTTTACTTAATTTCAAATTTTGGTCCCCCTCCCTTAAGTCAACTGCTCTTTCGTTGGCTCTGACTTGTAGTTAAAGTGATTGTAAATTCTAGTTTTTACAGTTTTGTACTGCTTTGCATACACTGCTGATGATGACAGCTGAATCTATGTTGTCGAAACGTCCAGTTTTGCGATTTACAGCGACTTTATTTTTCCTCCTTGAGCTATTTTCGTCCCATATTTATTGTATTCATTGACTATTATTATTGTCCGTTCTATGCGGCCAATGACGTCATCGGCCAAAAAGCTAATTAGCGGAGTTAGACGGATTTTTACTGATTTCTGTTAAACTAAATCACGAAAAAACACCGTCCTTAATCCGAATTAAATATTTAGTTGATGTGGGCTTTCTGCATCACAATTAAATTTTTGATGTCACAATTTCAAGAAGCGGTATTGCTAAAATCTGCAAGTGCACAAGAAACACAAGGATCACAAAGACCAAGGTACACAAGGAGCACAAGGATCACAAGGACCGAGGAGCACAAGGATCACAAGTACCGCTAGAGGCACAATTGAGTTATTACTAAAACCTGCTGGTGCACAAGGATCACAAGGAACGAGGTGCACAAGGGTCACAAGGACCGAGGAGCACAACGACCGCTAGAGGCGCAATTTGACGCGGGTTCGAAAAGACGAAAAGGAAAGATGATTGACGTCATCAAACTGTTTTCCAAATTTCACTCATTTTCGAACCCGCGTCAAATAATAACAATAAAAAAGTACTCAATCTCACCATGTGCAAACGTTTTGGAACTTACTTAGCTTCATGTCCCATGTTTTCAAAATCGTGATATCGAAACGCAAAACGTTCAAATAGCACAATGCTTGCACATCAATTTTTCAAAAATCAACTTTTCGCCAAAACTGACAAACTGCAGTTTTACTCCAAGTTCCTCGCAATTCTGCTGGTTGAAGGCGTAAAATTCCACCAACTTGACAATACCCACCGAATAGGAAATTTTATGTAGTGTATAAAACATGTGTGCAATATGGTATTGTCACGTCGGAAAGCAGTTCAATTGCTAAAAGTTTGCAGTGCGTTTTGACGAGATCAGACGTTTTTACGGGCCCCTCTAATTTCCAGTTTTTGGTCGTGTTTGATTAAAAGCTGTGCATAAGCGTTAAAAAAGTGCTCAATGTGATTGGATTTATGCTATTTAGCATTGCTTTGCATTTTGTTTTTTTATATAAACTAGTCTGATATTGAAACGCAATTACTCACTCATTTTCAAACCCGCAATATAATCAGCGAAAATAAAAGTGCTCAATAGGCCTACTTGAATATGTGGAAACGTTTTGGAATTTAATTAGCTTCATTTTACACGTTTTAGAAAAGATTTCGATTTTTTAAAGATATAGTTTTTCGTGCACAGTTGTTTGCACCTTATTTATCCCACATCATTTAAAACATTTCTCGAATTATAACTTAAATTTTTAATTAAAGTTTCCCACGCCCCGCTTTTGCACCTCATTTGTTGGGGCGTTAATTTGACATAAAGTTTATGATTTTTCTTGTATTAAGTTTCGTAGTTTTTTGGAATTAGACTAATTTCATTTTTGGTTTGCTTTTATGGTCAAGATCTTACAATTACAGTCACACCTAGAATTTGCATAAACGTGTTTTGCAGGTTTCCTTTAATCCAAAAAAGTATTAACAAGTGCTTATAAAGCAACAAACAAACCAATTAATGTTGTTCTTGTCCGGTATTTTTTCCGTTGTGTCTGAACGCATTATTTAACAGCACATTATTTCACATAAAAGCTGCAGCGCTTTTCCTTCTTTTTCTCTCTCGAATTGAACCGCTAGAATTTAAGTGCTCTCGTTTATTTTGCCAGAATTACAGTGGAGACTGTAGACAGGTGGGCCAGAGTAAGCTGTTCGCGTCTTCTGTCCAGAGGTGTACACAAACCGGAGTACCGGAGTCGACTCCGTCAGGAGTGTCAATGCTTCAGCCGGATCCGGAGTCATAAGTTTCCAATTGTTTCAGGAGCAGGATTCGGAGTGAAAAATACCGCATTCTTGTGATATTTGTTCAAAATTTGCCATAATTTGGTTCTGATAATTTGCTTGTTTTGTGCGGTTTAATTCTACCAACATATCGGTATTGATAGATAATTACAGTCCATATTTTGCATCTTGCAGAGCAGCAATAGTATACCTCAAAACAAAATTAGTTTAGTAAAACAAGTTCTTCTGATGTTAGCAGCATAATGCCATCACTTGGCAAATAAACTGATGAACTGAATTAAAAATTTAGTTGCGGGTAGTACCAGACGATAGACCACACGCGGCAGACCTAATCTAACCGACTAATAATGACTGTGTATGGTTTGGGTAAGGGTACTAGAACTAGGGGTAGTCAGCTGAGCGATGTGGAATTAGTTGTGTACCGCAGTTTAGCGTTTTAATGCAGACTACAAACAGATAAGGCAGTCTTGCAGTAAGCCTTTGTGGATTGCAGATAGGCTGACTTAGTCCAGCAGCTACTGGACCAACATTTCTTTATTTTACATAGGCTAAAAGTTCTAAATTCAAGTTATGCTCAACCCACAAGTTTGCCAGAAAATTTGAAAGTTACTGGGTAATTGTATAAAATTTTTTGTTCCTGCTAGGGTTACGGTAAATTGCTTTGTTTGTATAGCCAATAGTTTTAGAAATGACCATGTTTTGCTAATGATTGGAAAAGTAATTGCCACTATTTTGTTAGTTTGATTGTTATGTACTGAACCATCATCAAGCGACATGGCTGAGCGGAATTGGCTTTGGGCTTTGAAACCAAACATCTCGGGTTCAAGTCACGACTTGGCCGACCACATTTCACACATGATTGTGTGGCTGTTGACTTGGAGAGCGCGAGCTTAAACTAGTCTTCCTCGTCGATCTGTTCTTTCAACTTGAGTTTTTTATTAGGCTATAACTCCTTAGTTATTACCAGTAATATTTTTACTATATACCGGTACCTCACTATCTTGAAGTAATTGGTTTAGTGCAGAATTTTGAGTTTAGTGTTTTGTTAGGTTTGAAGGTTAATTTAAGGGTAGCAACCCAAAGCCAAGCATGTCATTAAAGAAGCAATATTGAAACATGACTGTTGAAGACAGCACATTATACATATATAAGGCATTGGTCCTGAAATCAGTGGCTCATTCAGATTTGCACTACTAAGTGCTCGCTTAGTTAATTTCTTTTGCATAGATCTTTAGATTTGCTTTTCTTGTTGTCTACCTGTTGAATGTTTAAAATAGCTCTGAGTTTTTAATTTAAATTATTTAATTTAATTACTAAAGTTTGAATTTAAAATGCTTGTAATCCCACTTTTGCAGTGCTGGAAGTTGAGCTTGTTAGTTATATATTACAATTAGGCAGTGGGCACTTCTACAGACAGAGTTTAGAATCAGTGTACAAAAGCTGTTTCGTTTTGAACTACAGTATTTGGTTCTTTCAAAATAACTACCGGTACATTACAATCTTAAATTGGTCAAAACAGGAGCAGGAGTCCAAAAAAGGCGACTCCGTACACCTCTGCTTCTGTCATCTTACGCAGACGGGTTATTGTAGACGCGGACTGCTTACTCTAAACAAGACCCCCAAATTTTGACATAATTTAAATGTAGTTTTTTCGGCAAAATTAATTTGAAGCATATTGATAATAAAAAAGGCTCTAGGGGGGTCTGGGGGTATGCTCCATTAGAAAATTTTTAAAAATTTACTTACCGTACTTTAGTGGCCGTTTTCGTTGTTTTTGAACAATTTTTAGACAAAATTTGTTTAAATTTTGGCAGTGTCTATTTTGCTGCTTACGGCAAATTAGTTCTTAGTCTAGGTCTATTTCAAAAACAAGGGTTTGGTTTCAAAAGGGCGGGGGTTGACCTCCCACCCCTGCTGCGTATGTCACTGCTATTGGTGCTGTAGTCTTGGATTTGATTTTCACGTCGGTTTGATCATACCAATGACCAATGAAATATGTTATACAGTTACTGGCAGTTTGATTACCAGTAGTATTATGTCATTGATCAGATGCAGTGTTGCTAAGGTTTTGCCACTGCTGTAACATTTCTTCGCAGTTTAAAACCAGAAACTGTGCGACCCAGGCACTGTTCCCTCTGAGATTTTAGCTAGTCAGCTAGTGCGAAGTTGCCCAAATATGAAATCAGTAAAAGTTTGCTCGAACATTTAAAGGGTGTAATTCAAGGTCTGGAATAATTTTTGTTTAAGGTATGAGTTTCTAGACTATGGTAAAACATTTTCATTTGACACAAAAAAAGTTGGGCACTTTCATCTGCTTTGCTTTTTAATCATTATGACAATGTGCCAAAATTAAAAAATTTTGCCCAAAATTTCTCATTTTCTCAAATATCGCACCTTAGAGGGAACACTGGGCCCAGGTGTAAAGCTTCGCGATGGCCAACAACTCATACTGCATTTCTGTAATATCCTGTAACGTACCAGTAAAACAGTAAAGTGATGCTCAGTCAGTAGACTAACTGTACTGCAACTGCAAGTAAGATTAGGATTTGATTTGCAGTTTTTTTTGCACTGTGCTCAACATTGTCCAGAAAACCATGCTGCATGTGCTGCACAGTACAGTACTAAGGTTCTGGGTTATTAGCTGGTTAGTGAAGGGGTTAGACTAAGATTTTAAGCTTACAAGGTTATTGAACTGGTCTACAAAAAGGCAATTTTTTTTGAGAAAAAACCTGCTTCTAACCTGGACCCTGTCTCATTCAATTGCCATAACATTTTTAAGCCTATGATATTAATTTTTTTTCCCTAAAGCAGTAAGCAACATGGTTAGCAGTTAAAATGTTATCCGTTTGTGGTGGTAGGTTTAGTCTTTTTGTAAGCTTTGTTTGTATATTTACATAGCTTACTAAACACTGTGGTTCTGGGTTACATGCCAGCTTTTATGAATAAAATACCATATCAGTGTTCTTTCTAGAGTGAGAAATTTGAAAAAAATGCAAAATTTTTGGGCAAATTTTACTGATTTTGAACCAGAAAGTAATGTTATAAAATGCAAAACTGAAAAACTTAATAAACTTGAATATTTTAATGCAAGACTGTAGCTTGTATCTTGGAAAAGCAAATTTAATGCAAAAAAATTGTAAAAGGGTTCCTCAAAGTAGTGAAATCTTAAGGCAAAAATTTCAATGAATTTATCGCTTGGGCAAATTCGCACTAGTCAAAATCCTAGAGAGAACACTATACCATATGCACATTAAGGAAGTTTTGTTTTGTAATGCTTTGCAGACTTCAACATAAATATGGATCATGATCATAAACAAAGTTGCTATCAGAACATTACACAATGTTTATGCTGTAAAACACAACCTCATGCAAATACGTCAAGAATTAAAGACACCTGGAAAAAGAAATCCAGCATTGTCTTAAAAACAATCAGCCTTGTGCTTTTTTATTATGTTTTCTCAATTGGTCTTACGTTTTATAACAAGTGGATGTTCAAGGTACTTGCTTAAAGATAGTTGTGAGTTACAGGATTTCAATGTAATTATACATTAATGCATTTTTGGGACTGTATACATGGACTTATATACAATTGTAATGTAGTTAGTTGCATATTTATCCTCTTATCAGGAGAAAGTGATGAATGTGCTATACGAGCTCGCTTAGGAGTTGCCGCCCATCTGTCTACCACACCAAGATATAGGAATCTTGTAGAGTGCTTTTTCCAAGGGCACAGCAAGCAAACCTGCTGGCTTGTTCTTCATACTGTCCCTTTAATGCTGAGCGTCAAGCAGGAAAGCTGTGAATACCAATTTTAAAGTGATTGGTTTGACCCAACTCTGGATCAAACCCAAGTCTACAGCTTCCAAGGTGGACGCTCTTACCACTCTGCCATCTGAGCTCTCAATTAGACCTGGATCGGAAGAGTGAAAACTACTGACAAAAACTGACTAACTTGATTTAAATCATAAACAAAACTGATGTGTCTTTCTATAATGCTTGATTAAATTAAGTGTTAAGTTTGAAATACGATGAATATCAAACAAAAATAGCTTAAGGAGCAAAAATAAAGCTGCAGTAATTCTTAAAACTAGACATTTCAACAGCATAGATTCAGCTTTCATTTTTTGTACTCTTACACTGCTAATAATTACAGCTGAATTTATGTTCACTGTTGTCAAAATGTCCAGTTTTAAGAATTTCTGTAGCATTATTTTTTCTTAAGTAATGAGTTGTGGAAAGCGACTAATGAATATCCTTGAAAATGACAATGCTTTGATAGACGTACATATTTGGCTACTGTTTTTGGTTGCTTTGTTAGCGTGCGTGCAAAAATCAATTGTGACATCCTTGAAAATGCTGTGAAGCAATTTCGTTTACTACTATATTAAACAACTTCATCAGCCTTTACTGAGTCAAGGTTGAGCAAGAATTTGGACTAGAAAATTTTTCATATACATGGCTGAAAAACTTTGCTGTTATGCCCCAAAGCATTTCATGTGTGAATTTTGTAATCCAAGTGACAGGGAAAAGTAGTTCGCACACTTTGTTTGAAAGCTGGTGTTTTTTAAATGATTTTTTTGTGTAGAGCTTCCATTTTCCACTGATGACTACTTGCATACATTTTCTTACCGTATTTATATTATCATCTTTGTCACGAGTTGCATTTGCCTCTTGTCGTAAATCCGTAGCAACCACTTTGGAATGGAAACCATATTTAAAAAAAGTGTTTTTGACTGGTATGTTTATAATAAATTATTCACAATAATGTATTTGGTGACTATGGAAGATCTTTCTCCGAATGTTAAATTATCGATATACCAGTAGAATTTTTACGGCATATAATTATGTATGATAATTATTACTCAACTAAAATATTGTTTTTTACTGTAATTGGTATATTTATAATTGTCTATTTATAGTATAGGATATTTACAATTTTTACTGTAATTGGTGTATTTATAACTGTCTGTTTCCACATCTTTTTTAAATCGCAGTGCTTCGGAACAACTATTCCTGGGATTTAGCTCGCAAAAACATATCAATAGTTTTATGCCCGCTCTGACTACGTCATCGAGCACTTTTGTCATCTGAAGACCCTCAAGCCTTGACTATCAATAGTTTTATATGTTTAGGTATTGCCAGTGCTTTGGATATAGGTTTGTCAAACTGGAGTTTTGTGTTCATAACTGTTTCTTTGTAAGTAATAAGCTCTACGTAAGAAATTAACTAATATTTAGCTCAAATATGTCCATTTTCTTTTCTCTTTTGGTGTGTTTTGTAAATTTTTTTTTCATGTGTGCCAGGAAAGTCTTCCTTTTTGTCGGTATCTAAATGTGTAAATTGATTAAAGCAAGCCATAGTACCTCAGTTTGCTCAGAAGCAGATTTTTTACCCGAAACACTACCATCTTAAGCTGTTACTTGATTAGATTTCGAATAATTGTGACTTCTAAATTCACTCTTTTCACTTATTTTCCAATGAGGTAAAACAAATTGATCCATTTGCTTCAGATGCACTGCTGTAAAATTAGCCGATGTGATAACTTTTTCGACCTTCTGTAAACCCAAACCCAACAATTTGATAATGCATACAATGCATAGTGTCCTACTACAGTGCATAATAGGTACAAAACAAGGCAGAGCTGTGTGTCTTTTGCAGCAACACATAATGTGCAAAATTTTTCACAACTTTCATTAATTGTCGTTGACTGGAGGAGTAGTAGCCACACGTGAGATGGACCTAGCTATTCATTTCATTTCTTTTGTTAGATACACCATGGTTAAATCGTCGTGCGTGATATTCATATTAGGATTTGCAATTGTTCTTAAGCTGGAAAAACCGGTAAGTGCAATTGTTGTAAGTAATGCAAAGTGCCCTCAAGCTGGCCCGTTTACTCTTTATTTAACACGCTGCCTATGTCGAATTGTCGGTGGTTGTCTCTACATTGTAGTGGCTCAAACAGCACCTCGCGTAGATTTCTACTATAGTAATACCGGTACGTAATTGCTGTCGAAACAGTCCATTTTTTACGTCTTTAATGTTACAGTACTCGATATCGAACCTAATCAACCGACGTAAAGATTAGCACTTTTAACCTTGTTGGCCTCGCAGCTAGCGAGCTAGTAAGTAAGAATCTTTTTTAATTTTCGATGCGAGCTCATGTGGATGTCTTGCTCGATAAGCAATGTGGATGATTAGTATTTAGCGCTTATGGCTCATAGTTTTGATCCTACATGTATTTTTTTTTTCAGAGGTGTTCTCTGGTACTTGTGGTTTGTCTGATTGCTGGAGGTTTGTTTTTGTTCGTCTATGAGTCTTCTCAGTTTAATTTGGAAGGTTTTATTCTTGTATTGCTCGCTTCTTTTCTTGGCGGAATTCGATGGACATTCAGTCAAATTCTAGCTCAAAAGAAAGAGTTAGGTTGGAGATTGCTTTTTTAACTGAACCTAATTAATTATAAAATACGATATAATATAATTGAAGTGCTGATTCCCATTGTTATTAATTATAAGATACGTGGAAACATCACAATATCTTATAATTGGTTTCCTTTTTTTTCATGTTTTAGGAGATTGCGTTGTGTTGCATAACCCGGCATATATTAATCACATTCCTTGTTGATGAAAGCTGTGGGTCTGCAACATTGTTAAACTTGGCTTGTATCGTGTTTATTTTTTTTTTTTTTGTTAATGTTGCGCTAAATTCCTTGGCATTTGCCTATGAAGACGCAACGCGTCGCAAATTGAGAGTGCTTTTGTTGTGTTATATTGTGTTGCTGATTTACGTTGAGTATGTATGTGTTTGCTTGTGCTATATTTTCGTAATTTTCACCTGTGTGAACTGAATTACAAAATATTTTACCAAGCATAGCCTATATCGTACATATTAAATGCAGTTTAGACATTAAGGGTTTGAAGTTCATATACAATCAGTTTTTTGGTGTGTAGAGACAGCGAGGTTTGTCTTGTAATTAATTTTTTTCTTTAGGTCTAAGCAATCCAGTTGACTTGCTGTATCACTTGCAACCAACAATGTTCATAGGTTTGTTTCCTCTAGCTTTGGCGCATGAAGGTAAGAAATAAATTATAGTTGTGTCAACTAAGCTAATTGAATTTGTAACCTAAGAGAAATATTATTAAAAAATGGTTGTAGATGTGTTTAGAATACGATCGGTGAATCTCAAACGTGATTTGCGACGGTATTAGACATCATCATCCAATTTCTATCCGGGTTTTTCCTCGTGACCGAGGGTGGCCGGGTGCACCTCATTCCCTCAGCGATTGCTCTCACTTCCTCTTTCCATCTTGTCAGATTGCAGCCTCCTATACCTACAACCCAATTCTCTTTATACTCTCTTCAACCTGCCTCTTCCATGTCTGCTTTTGCTTTTCTCACTTTCGTTGCCCACTCACTTCAAGCATCAATGCCCTCTTTAGAACGTTATTATGATCTCTCCTATCCACATGTCCATACCACTTTACTCCATTCGCTTTTGCCATCATAGCAATAACTGACGATATTAACTATGCAGTGTAAAATTTATGAGACCAGTTTGTTGACGAGGCACGCCGATCTGGCCTGTAGCGTAGGTAAACTTATCTTTTTGTCGACATGTCAATTAGTGATCATGCATTTGCTTGTTTTCCAGGCTTACATTTTTTCACTTCAAAAAACATCTTCGCTTATGAAACCGCTTCCGATGTTACTGTCACTGTTCTCATGATTGTAGTGGGAGGTGGATTCGCATTCATGCTGAGTTTTTCCGAATACCTCTTACTCACTAATACCTCGTCTTTAACCCTTTCCATAAGTGGGATTTTTAAGGTACATCTTGTCCATGTGCTTGTTGAACTTGAGCCTATGTCAGAGGTGGGGAACCTGCGGCCCGCCTAAGTTTTGAATGTGGCCCGCGTCAGACCTTTGTTAAGTGTACAACAAATTGGTTGAATAGAAAACATTAATCTTTTTTAAAAGTTGTTTCACATTCAACTAGTTATTACATGCTATATTTGTGGCATAAAAATCGCGCAAAAGTCTCCTGTTTTGCGGTAAAAACATAACTCACCATGAATGTTTGATAAATTTGCGTCGTAATATTGGTATTTTCAAAGCAAATTTTATAAATGAAAGGTAAATATGGCCCGCTAAAAATATCATGCAATCGATGTGGCCCGCCGTGCTTTGCCGGTTCCCACCCCTGGCCTATGCAATGCATTTCTAACTTATTTTTTTCTAAATGTACTTTGATTTTTGAGAATTTTTTGCTAATTCTATCTCAGCAAACAAGTTTCAACATATTTGCCATGCAGATGAGATACTGTTTCGGTCTTAGAGGCTCATCAGTGCTTTTGGTAGTCAAAAGGCTGCTGTCCATCTGAAAAATATCTCTGAAATTTGAACTTCTGTAATTATGTACTCTGCAGTTTTCAATTTAAGTAATAAGCCAGCCCGAAAAATGGGGTCTTTAGCTACAAATAAACGAAATCCATCGTATGATGCATGGATTTCAGCACAAGGTACCATTTTTACGAAAATTAACTCGGCTAAAAAGTGTTGACGATTTTTTTTAGGAAATTATTACACTGATAATAGCGACGACTTGGAACAAAAACTATTTAAATTTTATGAATTGGATTGGATTTTTTGTTTGTTTATCCGGAATTTCTCTTCATGTCATGTTAAAATTTATGCAGACAAATGAAGGTAAGACATATATGCGAGCGTGCGATATTGCAGTGCTGTAGTTGAACATAGTGTATGTTGACAATTTAATGCAACGGAAAAAATGGTGTACTCGTATATGCTTACTGTATGTTAACAGTGAATGGATTTCCTGTTTCAAGTATTACAAAGAAAGTTAGATCGATTTTTGTAAGCTTTTGGTGATTTTGATGCACGACTTCATACTCCTGCAGAGTGCACTAGGCGCGGGACATTTGACGTATCGATTACACCAAATAAGCGCACACTCTGGCTTGTTTCGACGAGCAGCACTTTCAGAATGTGATGATTACTTGATTACGTCAGCTCATAATTTTGCACCTATCACTCAAAGCTGAGATGCCTTGGCCCTAAATTGTATCAACGATAAGTTGATCGCGCCGAGTTGTCCCTCGCCGAATAATTCCGTCCCGCGACTGCTTGGGCTGTAGATTTGCGTGTAAAAAATTACCACAGGAGTTTCACATTTCAAAACGAACAACGTTTTCGCTTTTCTAACTTCGCTACCTCACGTTCTTTCAGTAATCCTTCGCTGCATTAATCATGAGCGCACTGTATGTACTATTTCTACTGTATGGTTAAAAGTGTGTTTATACAGAATGCGATACGGTTTTTCCGTATATAAAAGACGTAGGTTCCGAAACAGTTAGAGGTTATGACGTAAAGCTATCTCACTTTGCGCGGCATTCTGGAAAGCCATCTAGAGGTGGTTTGCAAAACAATCGATAAAAAGCAAGAGTTTGAATTGTGTGAAAAGTATTTCCGTCAACCGCTCAGGTCAAAAATTGGTTGAAATTTTGTACAACAACAAATGGGATTGAAATCGCATTTAGCGTAAACAGTTGAGTGTGACAAGAATAAATCATTGAGTTTTGTATTACACTTTCTGGTATAAATCTTGCTTTATTTTAGATGAAGCGAAGAGCTCTGAAGAAGAAATTAAACTTAGGCTGTTAAACGGTCATGCACAAAGTGATTCCGATTCTGAAACAGAATTGTTCAACATCAACCGCAGATAACAGCTGAAAATGATCATGAGCACAAATATCAAATGCATCGCATTCTTCTCTGCTTCCAGCCAGCAGATGATACCAGAAACCTTTTCAGGGTTAACATGTGCAATATGCTTTGAGCGGAAAGTAACAAGCTTGTATTTAAATTAAGTTATTAACTAGTTTTTACACTGTTTTGATACATACCAACTAATGAAATAGCAATATTGTTCTAACTTCTCTTATATTTATAACTTACCTGCCTTTTACAATAAAAATTAAATGGTTAGAGTTATTTATTACTGTAAAAGTGTAAATCGTAACAAGTCATATGCACCATACTTTCGATTATATGCGATGGCCTTGTATTGTTTCTCAGCAGTAAGCTTAGCTTATCATGAGCTGTACATTGATTCCTTTATTTTGCAGAAAGTTTTTGAGTTAAAAGTGACAGAAATTATTTTAAGTTTTAACTAGGTGTTTGCCAAAGAATCAAGTTTTAAAATAGTCGACAGGAGGATCGAATAATGTGGTGAATTATTTTCGTAGCAAAAGCTTATACTGGTAATGCAATTTTCGTTGAGCAATTCTTCCTCCATTGCCGTGCCTCGGGTGCCTCGAGAGATTTGGGACATCGGCAGCAAGTGCACTAAGTGCAGTGTATAAGCGCGTTGTTTTTAAACCATCCTTGATGTTAAGCTTATAGTTTTCAAATTTCTGGCTGCGTTTTTTCAAGAGACGCATTGCCATCAGGGGTGTAGTGGAGGGAAACGCAAAGTAATGGCGTTCTCGCACTAATTTTGCACAGGTTTGCAAAATCCTATAATTCGTTCACCGCTGCCCAAAAACCTACACCTGTAGTACACCCTGTGTCCAAATTAGTGTAAACTTTTGCATCTATAAGCTTATTGATTTATTATTTAGGCTGCATTCACTTATTGTTGAAAATTTTGCGTTTAAAGTGTCCATTTCGGATAGGTTTATCACTTATATGAAAATTATGCGTTTCCACGATACTTTTAGCACTCCACCCCTGATTGTAATAAATATCTCGAATTGTTAAATTCCTGTTCATTTTATTATGAGCGCCTTTTTCGCTTTCTCATGACAAGAAGATTATAGTAGATGCTTAGTACTTATTAAATATGGTGTTATTTTTAGAGTGTTTAGAGCATATTGTGCGTATGTAGAAAAAAAATATACGAAAATTTTATTGGTACTGTTTTAGTAAGATGTGTCTAGTTTAGTACGATGTTTTCACGCAATAAACTTGATGTTTTATGATGTTTTATAGCCGATTTAGGATTTCTACAAAAAATCATTGCACTGCAAAATCAATTTATTTTTCAAAAGCAATATAAAAATTATAGAAAACTTGATAAAATAAAACCTTTGAACAGTACACAAATTGTAACAAGAGACTTAGTACGGTCTCACTGTTGCAGTAAGACCTCGAAGTGCCCAACGTGAAGATGGAATAGATTCCCTGTTCACATCCAATTCAAACACTGGCTCTTTGGAGCTGGAGCAAGATATATAAACAGGGCAAGCATAATAATCCACTGGCCTGTTATAAAAGACATGCATTAACTCGCACACCATTTTCATAACGTGTCATTTTGTCGATGATTTTGCACCTTGTGTTAAAATCACTTTCGGCGCAGGTAATTAATTTCAAAAAGCATTGAAACTAAAATTATTTCAGAAATCTCGGAAAACTATCGGCAGGAGTCAGTTAGTTGCATATTTATCCTCCTATCACGAGAAAGCGATCAATGCGCTATACGAGCTCGCTTAGGAGTTGCCAGCCATCTGTCTACCACACCAATATGGGGGAATCCCGCTAAGTGCCTTTCCCAACGGCACAACAAGTAAACTTGCCGGCTTGTTCTCCACACTGTCCCTTTAATGCTGAATTACTACTGTGTAGGGTGGACTTTGTCACTGATGTTGAAACTGGCGAAAGGCTCCAGAAGTTCAAATAGCCTCATAAAAACAAATAGACTAGGAAATTTATCGAACCAACGATAGGCCTTAATGGTGATACAAATTATTTCCAGTACGCACAGTCATCCCGTTCTTTCCCGATGCCTTAATGCACGTGCACCCAAACGTCTGGCAAATTTGCTGAAAAACATACTTAGCCACTTCGTTTCCAGTTCCATATTTCTGAGTTTCTGTCGTGAAAGTTACGTGGATGACTGGTAGAGGTATGGGGCCGTGTTTCGGGGGCGCATCCAACATCTCCCCACTTGTTTTGTCCCAGCTGCATCCCCACAAATAAACTCCGTGCAAAAAGAATCCTTCAGAAGGTGGGTCTCGCAACTGCAAAAAATCAAATCTTCATTATATTCACGGCGTTACGCCGAAGCGTGTAGCGAATGGCGGGGCCCATTTCTGCGGCTTAGCGCCTGGGCTACACGCAGCTCGGAAGAAACGTCAGAGCGGCGGCGAGCCGTTGGCGAGACTAAGCTGATTTGATCAGCCCGGTAACCGAACCCCAGACCTCCCGCACCGACAGCCTGTGCGCTTAACAGCTGAGCTAACGGCCGGTACTGCAAAAAATATCAAGCTTAAAAAGCAACAACTATTTTTATTGTCATACAATAGTTAAAAAGAACATACAAACTAGCCATAGGCTTGATCGCGGCTAGTGTTTCCTACCGGGAAGTCGGGACGGGAAATTTCCCGGAAAATTTGAGGTTTTGAAATTTCCCGTTTTCCGGGAAATTTATGTCGGGATCCCGGGAAATTTTTCCATTTTAAGGGTTTCCGTGGTAGGCTACTGATATCTATCATTCCGACGTAAAAATAGGGGGGGGGATAAATGAAAAATTTTGGATATCGCTTATAAACCCCCCTTAAAATATGCTATCCTATGACATAATGATGGTACAAAAAAAATTTTTAATCATCTGTGTTACTAACCCCCCTGTGCATTCCCCTTGAAGTTAGTGAGTTTCCCCAAATAGCAAAATTAACATATCTTGCTTATTTTATTACCAAAATATCAGGTGTGACCATTCATTTTTAATGATTTTTTATCAGGAAGATATGTTATTTTATGTAAAACAATTTTTAACATTTTTTTCTAAAGCTGCAGGAAAATTCAATATCCTGCAATCTGAACATTTGTCGATCGAAAATAGCAAAAAAACGAACTTTAGATTAAAAAGGGATATTGTCGCCATACGAAACAACTGTGTAATCACCAGACTTAACAGAAAGCAGTGCAGCAGAGGAACAATTACAACTCAAACGCAGGTTTTAGTTGAAAAATTTCGCTACAATTGGGCGTTGAAAGGCAAGTGTCACGCGCATACCAAACTTCGTAGTAAATTCGGATGAACTTCATTTAAGTCAATATCAGTGCGAGCCACGTATATACGTAATATACGAGTATGTTAATTCTGCAGCACAAACAAAGAGTCCACCAATGCTTTTCAGACGAGTTAGATCCTCATTACGACATTGGTCAGTTATCATCAGCTTTCTCCGAGATTCCGTTCTGTTAAAGCTAACGCCAAAACTCATTCCAAATCTTCATCAATGCCTTGTCGTGGTAGAAACCTTGCTATGATCTAACTCTGATTGCTTTGCTAAATTGAAGCTTTTGAGCTTTGACATTCGATGAAGACACACAGTCAAAACTTTGGTTGCTTGTATTTTTCAGTTCGTAATTAACACATCCTACTTGACTTTCGGCAGTTACATCGTTTACAGCAGCATTTTCACGAAGGCCTGGATTCAAATTGATAAATCGTTTTTGTCCAGCTGGATCAAAATTTCCAAATTCAGATACTGTTCCACGTCAGAACCATTCTTCTGCCAGTTTTGGAAGTAGGCCTACAGTATTTTCTTGAAAGATTTTCATCAACTCCTTTTTTTGACAACTGCAATTTCGTTAAAGTCGAGCCACAAACTGACCTTAATTCACAAATTCGAAAGCTGGTTTTGTGATACTGTTATTCAGAAGTTTTTCAGCTTCAGTATTACGAGACTATCACCAATAACGTTTTTGCATAAAAAGTTTTAACTTTTGGTATGATGTGTTGTTCTTGTATTTCGAAGGAAGTAAAGGTTGAACCACATGAATGCCGAGGATGGGAGTGTAACCAAACAATCTGCAGTATATTTTGAAAAGTACGCAAAACACATGCAAGATTGTTTGTAACATGCTCATACTCATTCAAAAACACCAAAAGTATTCAATGTGGTAAACGCCACATGCACACGCGTAGACAAATCTATGCATTATTCTTTTCCTCATTACACTGCTTTACTTTTTTGATAGGAGCAATACGAGCAGCAAATTCTTCGGAAGAATTCCAAGACTGTTGTCTGTTGATAAAAGTCCTTACTGATAAAATCGCATAGCGATGCCCAGAAATTCTTTTGCAACAGTGGCACTTGTTTTTTTATTTTCATTTATTTGAATCTTATCCGCCTATCACGAAAAAGCGACTATACGAGCTCGCTTCGTGGCTGCCAGCCATCTGTATCCCACAACAATATGGAGGAGTCTCGTTAAGTACCTTTCCCAATGGCACAACAAACAAACTTTTCGGTTAGCTCCACACTGTCCCTTAACATCAAGCAGGGAAACTGTGAATACCAATTTTTAAGTCATTAGTTTGACGCGAATCTGAATCAAATTTCGAGTCTACCGATCCAAAAACAGACGCTTTATCCACTCGGTCATCTGATGGTTGTGGCATGGGCAATTGGGCATTTATCTTAAATTGGGCATGCAACTTGTCTCTTCCAATAGCTAATTCAATTGCTGCATAAGCGTTAGTGATTTGTTTGTCAAGCATCAACACTTAACGAGTGGAACAAAGCGCTTTACTTGGTGCATGATCTGTGCTAACTACCAAGTCATTGTTGAGAGTCCATAGAACAAAACAAGTTTTCAAATACTGTAATAATCACGGTTAGTTTTCATTCGGCTGGTTAAACTATTACCTGTACCAGCAAAAGTAGTGTTAGAATTCCACGTTCAGTTTGATTAAACTGTCATTAAAATAAGATTGCTTATTGGTAAAAAAGCATGCAATAAACCTTTGCAGGAAATTCATCAAAAAGTCAATTTACTAAACTAGGAAAAGGGGTGACATTTGATTTTTATCAAAAAGGTTATTTAAGCGCATAAACGTACTCCTGGTTAATAAACAATAAAAATGAATGGTCACATCATACATTTATCTTAAAAAATAACCAAAAGATGCAATTTTGAAATATAGAAGAGTTTGTAAATTTTCAGGAGGTATGTACAGGGGGTTAGGAACATCCCAGACAAAAATTTTTTTTTGCATCATGATTCTGTTATGGGATAGCATATTTTACGAGAAGGTTTGAAAAAAAAGTATTTATCCCCCCTAGTAAAAATGCGTTCAATGTAAAGTTAAAAATTTTTTTTTACTCGTCAAAAATTATTTTTCAAAATTTCCAACTTTTTTACGACCAAATGCATGGGAGGTCAAAAATTTTTTCTTTAACTTGTTGAAAAATGTGGAAAACTCGAACCCAGTTCGTCAAAACAACATTAAAAAATGCTTAAAATTGGATTCGAAATGCTGAAATTTGGAAAAAATGTCTTTGTCACTCCTCTTGTGTCCAAATAATTAAGCTCGGAAAATTTTCCCGGGAATTTGGGATCCCGGGATTCCCGGGAAAATTTCTGAATATTTCTCGTTTCCCGGGAAGTTGAAAATCCGGGAAAAAGGGAAATCCTAATCGCGGCTTAGTGGAAGACCAGTTACGACGAACTGAAAAATTGTTGGCGATTGAAATTTTGTACGTCTATTCGGTGAAAGGAAGAAATGCCCCACAACCAGTGGCGAAGCGAAAAATTTTAAAAAGGTAGTGGGGGGCAGAAACTGCAAATTCCATCAAAAGAGTCTGGTATGTTTCAGTCAGGAGCGTATTTAGAGGGGGCCATTGTGCCATGCCCCCCTTTTTTGCCTTTGCCTTTTGGTAAAAAAGAACAAAGGGTGCCAAGTGACTGAAATATGCCCGACTTTTTTGATGGTTTTTATACCTTATGGCCAGGGGGATGGGATGAGGGGTACGTATATCCTCCTCACCAGCCGTTTTCATCTATGTTTTTCACAAATGCAATTTTTTTATAATTTCGAATCTCTTCAATAACAATAAGCCTTACGCCTTAAGCACGCATAATTGAAATTGTGCGAACAAAATGCATCATATTTGGTGAAGTAGGACCACTCAGAATTATAGGGTCAAAAATTTTTAACAAAACTTGCGTAAAAAATGTTCAAAAAGCACTAAAATAGTCTTTGTAATATTTCAAAAATTTTCCGGAGGAACATGCCCCCAGACTCCCCCAGAGAGCCTTTTCTCTTTCTCAATCGGCTTCAAACTAGCTCCGCCAAAAAAACTACGCTTGAAAAAAATGTTAAAATTATGCCCCCCTACCAACCCCCTTTTAAAATTTCTCGCTACGCCACTGGTTTCAGTCCCTTTACAACATTTTTGATCTTTTTTTATTAAAAGGCAAACTTAAAAAAGGGGGGCAAGGCGCAATGCCACCCCGAAATGCGCTCCTGCCCACAATCACTTGCAGATAGAAATTTGTCGATTTCGGTGGTTACTGGTTAATGAAGCACCACATACCCATTTTTACAGCGACTTAAAATGGTTTAGTAAGCTAGAGGTCTATAGCATACAATGCAATTGCGCAACCCCTTACATTACGCAGCAAAGGGCTACAAATACTCCAAGTTGATAAGTTCTCTTACATGATCTTTATCTCTTTGCGTAACTTCGATGTGGAACACAATGTTGTCTACATTTCCAGACTTCTCGATGTGAGCCCGAATCGCTTCTTGCTTTAAAGCAGACACCAAAGCATGAGGATTGAAAAATGCTCCGAGCCAATACGCTGCGACTTTGTCCTTACCCTGTAAAACATGATCAGTTGTGTTCATTAAGATCCATAGATTTCGAGACTTTTAATAGACCTCCTGTGATTAAGAGTATGGGCAAAGTGAGTATGCGATTTTTCACATTTACATCAGTAACTTTGATAAGTTTTGCTATGACTCGCTTAATGCAATGAGCTGCAACAAAAACTTCATTTTATGGAGGAAAATAAAGCAACAGTAATTCCAAAAAACTAAACATTTCAACAGTACAGATTCAGCTGTTATCATCAGCAGTATTTGCAAGGTAGGGTAAAACCATTGATCTATGATGTTGAAACGTCCAGTTTTAAAAATTAGTGTAGTTTTATTTTTTCTCAAGCTATTTTCATCCTACATTTAATGTATTGCAAAAACTTCAGCATTTAACTTCCAAAAACATGTTCTCTGGCCTCTAAAATCGCGATTTAAATTTTCTACGATTGAAAAGAACAGCTAGATCTTTTTGTGTAAGCCACAGAGCCTACAATTTGAAAAACAACTGATATTACCACTGCGAGAATTCGTTCAAAATGTCCGACTCTCAAAGCAATATCATTTAACCATTGGGAGATGGAGGTGGTATCTGGTGGGGCGGTATCCCCTGCCATGGCCATCCACTTCGCTGGAATACGAGATCGGCTCAGGTCATTGGCGATTGTGACGTCATCACTAGACAAACGATTTCCAAACTGGTCCAAACTTTCAACCGCGTTTTTCACGCTGATCAAACTCCTGTAAAGTAATGCGAAAAATTACTACCGCTGTCTTTGAAGAAGTGAAAAAAGGGGGCATGGCACAACGCCCCCCTTAAATACGCTCCTGGCTGTCCCGAAAGGGTGTTCCCCAATCCCCATATTCGTCATCTTCTTTGGGAGCAATGTGCCGTTGAGTTTTATTGGAATTTTAAAGAGTGTTATTTTCATGCTGTTGAATTCTTGGACTCAAAAAAACTGGCTTACATGACAACCACATCAAGTTCTATTAATAGAAGCTCAGAATTATGAACAAACAACTTTTGCTTTACAAACGCAGCCGGAACGCTTCAGAGTCAGACTGCAACAATTTGGGCAACAATACATCTGCTTCTAAACTTAATTTATCTTTCCCAATGGTCTTCTTCATCCACTTAAGAAAAGCAGAGAATCGAAATGCTAAGATTAAGCTTAGAAATTATAACTTTCTTGTAGTTCACCTCTTAATTTCATTGAGAAGTGTTTGAAGTAATTTCAGCTCATTTTGAATGAACAAGTTGAACGGAGTTGCTCCACCGAGCTTGCGAATCCGTTCAGTTACATATTCCTGGAAAAAGGCAACGCTATTAGTTACTAGTTACCACAATTTTTTTCAAATCGGATTAACAACAACGCAAAGTAATAAACGCAGGGAAATCACATGGGTCTAATCAATGACAAACTCCAGCAGATTGAAGACAAAACTGAATTAATATAAGCCTAATAGCAACCTACACATGAAATTAAGCTAATAATACGCCCAGTCTGTCAGCAGGCTAGTACTTACTTTGCTCCACGCTTTGGGAATCTTTGGAAGAGCGTTGTAACAGATTTCCCACAACTCAACTTCTTTCCGGTTCTTAAGCAATGCATGGGTGTGAGTGGCAAAAATGCCCCTAAATAAAAATGGATAATTAATTATTCAATGAATCAATTTTGCTATCAATGGTCGCGAAGTATGCTCTGCCTAAACCTTGAGAATATACAAGCAAGTCATTGAAGTTGCGATGAACATGATTTGATATTTTTGTAAGTTTTCCGGACAGATTTTATTTTAAAATCTTGGTCTGGCAATTACTGAAATATCTCGAGAAAAAGCCAGTGGGCTAAAATGAAATTTTGAAAATATGTTTTTTTGTTGAGCATGCTTGAATAAATTAAGATTTTACTCTCTTGTATTAAAGAAGACTAGAGCTACTTGCATAAAATGACTAGATTGTCAGCATTTGTTTTTCAACAGGACAGACCACATTATACAAGTTACAACACACAACAGACTTGAGTCTTGCAAGCCTATATTAGGTCAATGGATAAACAAGTCAAGAAATGTCAAAATATGAAGTTTAAAAATTAACTTCTGGTCTCCCGGATGTACATACCTGCGCACAATTGAAGGGTGAGAACTTGAGTTGCTGATTGTAGTCTGAGGAGGTACAATCATAGCTGTGGGGGGACGCGGGTACATTTTATGCGAAAGCGTCGCGGATTCGGGTAGGAAGTCGTAGACAGCATTGAGCCTTTCGCAACATACAAGTCATTAAAATTGAAGAATGTTTTTTGTTTTTAGTACAGCATATTAAAACGAGAAGACCAGAAGCTCTAATAATAATTCTATTATCTTTAAATTTATAGACAGCATAGAGCAACTGATTGCAAAACTTTCTAAATAGGTTTCTCTACGATTCAGCACCGCTCGCTCCCGAATACGAAAGTCAACGAAAATCCTTAAACTCTGGAGTCCATCGATGGGTGACATATTCTGAGTTTCCCGTTATTGATTTCCAAAACCATTGTATTTTTCACTATTCTGGTTATTTGTTTGTTTTTTTTTAAATCTATTTGATGGTTGAGCCATTGAAGAGATCGGGGAAAACTAAGCTCAAGCAGAGGTCTATTGCTTACTTACTTTTTTACTTTTGTTGCATATTTATCCTCCTTTCACGGAGAAAGCGATCAATGCGCTATACGAGCTCGCTTAGGAGTTGCCAGCCATCTGTCTATCACACCAAGATGGGGGAATCCCGCTGAGTGTCTTTCCCAAGGGCACAACAAGTAAAATTGCCGGCTTGTTCTTCACACTATCCCTTTAATGCTGAGCGTCAAGCAGGGAAGCTGTGAATACCAACTTTAAAGTCATTGGTTTGACCCGACTCGGAATCAAACCCAAGTCTACAGCTCCCGAGGCGGACGCTCTTACCACTCGGCCATATGAGCTGCACGGTCTAAATTACAATCTTTTCACGTTTACCATTCCGGCAAAAGTCTAAGCTTCCACAAAATGTTAATCTATACCTTGTGAATATGTACTGATCATCACCCAACACTGCCTCCGGGGAAGGGTGGAGGTTGCATGCTTCAGCGACATCTAGCGAGTGTTGAGGAATGGAGTCAATGGATTGAATCAAATTACTTTGTTTTACGCTCGGAGCAAAGAAAACGGAAGGAAGACGATATTTGACTGTAAAAAATTTGTGATTTTTGATGTCCTGCGGCCGTCTGTGTAAAATTTGAGGTAATTGAAAAGACGGTTATGTTTAAAAGCATTGTTTTGCAAGGCCTCAGTTCAATCTCGCTAAACCGCAGTGCCGCATCCTTAAATAAAACGTTTCAATTAAAATTTCCAGGTCAAAAATGATAACAGTATCAAATTAACCAGTATAAGCTTTATAAACTTCACTCTTACGCAAGCCTAAATTATGCGTCTCAGTTGATTTGGTATTGCAAGGGAAAAACACCAACAGTTTGAATAATGAAGAGTATTGGGAGTTTTCTCATTTTTCGACTAATTCCATTAATTTTACCTCTTGGTAGTTCAAATTCCTTTTTGACCGAGCTGGAAGCGAGCCAATAATCAACCAGAGAATTAAGAGCCTGTTGATCGTAAGCATTTGTGACGTAACTTCCGTATATAATTTCCCCAACCTGGTACCTGCAAGCCAATGTAGGTTAGCAGTTAAATATACGGCCAAAGCCACCATCAGTCCCAAAATGCACCCTTTATGTTTTTCAAACAACCTTTTAAAAAACAAGTCCTACTAATAAATTCATACTATTTCCCGAGGCAGGTTATAGGCACAAACGCTAATCAATACGAAAACAAGTACTCGACAGCCTAGAAAAAGATCTAGAATATTTGCATCAAACCGCTAAACAACACTCACGCTCTAACAAGTATTCTATACACTCTAAGCAGCTAAATTAATCGATAAGAAATCAAATTTTTGTTAAATACGAATGAAATAGCCAAAGCAAATTGAAACATATTCAAATAATATAGAGACGTTTCGGTTAAAATACATTAACAGTTAACCATTGTCAATCTTATTCAAATAGAATGACAAATAATTGACAATGGTTAATGTATTCTCACCAAAACGCCTCTATAGTCTATATTTTTGAATATGCTTTAATTTGTTTTGGTTATTTTATTCGTCATTAAACTTTCCAAAATTTCCATCAACCATGCTCCAAACTTTTGTAATTATTATTTTTCATAAACATCTAAAATCAACATTTCTGATTACCTCAGAGCAGACCACGGGATATTCCTGAGCATGATGTTGGTGCTAGCTTCCATGTTTGGTCCTGATTGAAAATCTTCGAATTCTTTCGTAATTACTTCAACAGCAGCCTGTGTAAATTACATTACTTTTCATGTTTAGTGATGGGTTAGTGATTGTAGGCTAATGTTTCGTGATTTTAACAACAAAAATATGTCTTGGACAGACAATTCCAGTGGGGAGCAAATACATCTAAACACTCAATTTCCGACAAAAGAATCGCTTTCTAATGACTTTGATGCGTTACGAACTATATGTAAATGAAAAAGATACTGATATAATCTACACTAGTGTTTGCAATTAGGAGATTGAATTCGATGCTTAAATGTAACAGATATTACAAAGACCTTGTTTATTTTTCTTATTTCTATTCAAAGGCTACTAAAAACGTTATTCGAACAACCTCAAAACTACCCAGCTTACGGTCCAGTCTAA
Source organism: Trididemnum miniatum (assembly GCA_964006365.1). NCBI lineage: Eukaryota > Metazoa > Chordata > Ascidiacea > Aplousobranchia > Didemnidae > Trididemnum > Trididemnum miniatum. The sequence goes on from OZ023244.1 coordinate 10,682,315, forward strand.
GAAGCGGTATTGAGAAACGGAATGGAAGTTACAAAACTAATTGCAAAGTTAAGTCAATTCTTTTTCGGCAGTTGTACCAGCAAAAAATAAATTAAACCTAGAATCAAATCGTCATTATACTCGCGGTATTACACCTAAGCGTGTAACGAGTGGCGGGGCCCATCTCCGCCGTATAGCGCAGTGCGCAATATAGCTCCGAAACAGGGTAGCGGTGGCGAGCCGTAGGCAACACTATTTACAATTTCACCGGCCCGGGAATCGAACCCCAAACCTCCCGAACCGATAAGGATGCGCTTAACAAATTAGCTGACCACCCGGTCTATACTGTCCTAAATTCTCAAAGAATACCTTCAACTGCTGGTAGTTGATGTTGGCAAAAGCTTTAGATTTCTGCCACCCGACGCAAGATGCGTACCGAGCTCGCAACTGAATTGCGCCATGCAAGAAGCATATGTTATGCAAACATGGGAGCCATTCTGGTCTTGATGACGTGTTGATGACGTCACTGTTAACGTGGGTAGAGACAAAACGAAGAAGGTTATCTTTCATTGCCTAAAAAAATTTCATTATTACTTTTAACACACTGTACGTTTTAAAACAAAAACTCAGATTGCCGAGTGGCAAGAGAGCCCGCATCGGGAGCTGTGTAGACTCTGGTTTGATTCCGATTCAGGTCAAACCAATCACTTTAAAATTGGTTTTCACAGCTTTCCTGCTTGACGCTCAGCATTAAAGGGTAGTATGGAAAAAAAGCCGGCGAGTGTACTTGTTGTGCCGTTGGGAAAGACACTTAGCGTGGTAGACAGATGGCCGGCAACTCCTAAGCGAGCTCGTATAGCGCATTGACCGTTTTCTCGTGATAAAAGGATAAACATGCAACTAAATACAAATACAAAAAAACTTACTTTAGGAACGTCAACCACAATTCTCACTGAAGCGTGAAGTAATGACGTAGGTAGATCAAAACACGTTACTTCGGATGTTAACCAAAGACGGAAACTGGAATGTACGTCGCTGGCTTCGCTCAGAAGAGAGGAAATGGTTTGAATAAGTTGAGGTGCATTGTGGGCATTATGCAGCATAACCCACGTTCCCTAACAAGTAAAAATAATGAGAAGAATTATTAGTGCAATTAGATTCTAGTTTATGACAATAAATTTTGTTGACAAGTATAGAAGAATTAGGAGATGCCAGAAATTTTGAGATTCGTTACTGATTTAACACATCCATTCCATTCCTTAGAAAAATTAGCATCTTTTAAATATTGCACAGAGTTTGTAGACTATCCCATAAAAACAATACAGAGTACGATTAACTGCAGAGCATACTTTTCTTACGCAATAACTAGCAAGTAAACTGCTTCTCAAACTTTCCTTTTAAAAAATGTCCTAAAATAAAATTTTAGCACCAAAAATTTCACCGCAAGCTTAACTTAAGCCAACGAATTAAAACGTTCGGACAAAATCTTAAATTTTCGAATTCCCCAAATTTAATAAGACATCCAAAGATAATAACCTGTCATTTTTTCCCCGATCATATTGAACTGAAAATCCAACAGCTTTGAGAAAAACTCACGGTATATGAGTCAAATGCGATCGGCTCCAGCCAGGAATCGAACTCGTCACGTAGGATCTGTAATCTACGCGCAGCACCGCTAGGTCATGTCGCTGTCGTTTTGGAATTTTGCTTGGTTGCACACTCGCACTGCCATTTAATTTTTTCTCCACGCGGGATTACACTCACATTCAATCTCTTAACAGACTAAAATAAGAGTGCTGTATCGACTGAATTTAAATTTTTTTAGTGCAAAAAAGTTTGAAAGTTTTCTAACAATTTTTTAGAATGCAATCAACCTATGAGTTAGATGAGAAATTTGCAAGGGACAAATTAATGTTTCGACTATAACAAAAGTCTCGTCAGCCTTGCTACGCACAGCCAATCCAGGCTAAACTCATTCCAGACTGTAAAGACTCTTTTTTTCATTGCTTTACCTGGACATCTTGACTTCATCTCTCTTCTACGTTGTGCCCTATGTTTAGCAGGCGACTGGCCCCAAACAACACAAACAACTCAAACAAACCAAACAAACAAACAACTAACAACTGGCCACAAACAAACAAACAACTAACAACTGGCCCCAAACAAACAAACAAACAACTGGCCACAAACTCTTTTCTAGGTTGTGCTCTATGTTTAGGGCACAACCTAGAAAAGAGATGAGGTCGAGATGTCCACGTAAAGCAATGCAAAAAAGAGTCTTTACAGTCTGGAATGAATTTAGCCAGGATTGGCTGTGCGTAGCAAGGCTGACGAGACTTTTGCTATAGTCGAAACAGCAATCAACCTACTTTTGTCATAGCTCGGTTCAAGCTCTTCTTTGCTTTCCTCTCTTCCCCTTCTCCACATCCGTTTAAGCAGAGGACATCAAACTCTACCTCACTCTTCCGAGCGAAATTACTGAAGAGAGACAAAGCAAACTCGTTCTCTGGAAGAAATACACAAAAATTTCAATAAAACTGACCAGAAACATTTTCATTGGAATACACCCAGCAAGGTGCATCACCGCAAGCTGAAATATCTATGTGCATCCAAAGACCTAAATATGCCCAATCATATTTTCTTCGAATAGCCTCGTAGATAGTTTCTTCGAGTAGCCTCTTATTTTCTTCGAGTATTTCAATAAAAGTTCTAAACATGAACAAAAATAACTAGAAAAATTAAAAATTTGAATTGAAATCAAAACTTTATTCAAAATCAAAAGCTACTTCAAATTTCGACTTGAAGTAACGCTTTTTTCAATTTTTTCATAGACGACGGGCATCGGAGCGGTTTTATGTGCCCTTGCTGATGGCAACCAATTCAGTAAAATTGTTTTGCTTGTTAATACGAACTAGGCAGTTTTTGGTAAGGTAATTTGTCACCCATGATAAGACACATAGAAATTTGTTCTTGCCTTTGAGACTCCTAACGCTTTTCTACCCAAACATATCAACTTGATTTAAAAAGACCGAAAAAACAATGCAAACAAGATGAATGAAAAGAAATTCCAAAGCTAGAGCATAATAAGCTAGCATGTTTTTGCGTAGCTGCGTAGGCTACATGACTTCATTACCGTGTAAAACAATTAATAAACTTACAAATCTATTCAAAAAAATCAAATCATATCTTCATTATACTCGCCGTATTACGTCGAAGCGTGTAACGAATGGCGGGGCCCATCTCCGCAGCTTAGCGCCTGGGCAACACAGCTCCAAGAAACGTCGCAGCGGTGGCGAGCCATTGGCGGCACTGTGCCGATTCGACCGGTCCGGGATTCGAACCCCAGACCTCCCGCCCCGATAGCCTGTGCGCTTAGAAACTGAGCTAACGGCCGGTAAATTTAAAATGACTTCCACCCCAGGCTTGTCACCCAATTGACAGCTAGTCTACACCACTTAATTGGCTTAGCACTTGATACTCTAAAACTCAACCGGACGGTTAGTGTAATTGTTAAAGACATCGCTACCGGTACGCAAGACCTTGAGTTCGGTTCCCGGGCCGGTCAAATCGTACGCAGTGTCGCCAGCAGCTCGCCACTACTGCGACGCTTCTTCGGAGTTATGTCGCTGGAGCGCTAAACCGCGGAGATGGGCCCCGCAACTCGCTACACGCTTCGGCGTAATATCGCAAGTATAATAAAGATTTGATTTGATTTTTGGATTTAACCTCACCATTTGTGAAAAACAAGACAATGGGGGTTGGATATAAAGATTGTTTCAAAGCAGTGCTGAGATCAGGTGGGTCATCTCGCAGAAATTTCCGCCCCAGGACACGGTTGATGAATTCAGTCGATGCTTGAACAACCCGGTCCATTCGAATAGCTCTATGACATCGTAACATCTTCAAATATTTGCTTTAACCGGTGTTGGTAGCGACGAAAATGAACGTCAGGTGGTTGAACTCGGTTATATTTAGTATAAAACCATCGCATTTATTTGAATAAAGCAGCATTAACTTATCATCGACGTTTAGCTCTTTGTGTTAATAAACATTTTTTCCAAAAAATTTCGCTTTGAATTGACTTCAAGAAAAATTACGTCTAGCTAAAACATCTTCAAATTAGCCGCAATTTTACAACACAAAAAACAATAATCAAAACCCCCAATACAGCAAAAGCATATGCTAGAGATAGCTAACTGCGGAGTCACAATTCTACCTGATTACTAGGAGGCGTTGGAGAGGAGTATAGTGGTCATCAGCGTTGTCAGGGAGACGATACTTGCTCGTTGATTCAGGACAATCTCCCTCACACAAGAGGCGCCATTGCAACTCTCTGCCATCACGTGGCATCCGATCAAATAGCTCGTGAAACCAATCATGGTACATCGCTAAAATCTGTTTAAACCGGTTGGTACTGGTTTATACTTGTGGTTCGATTCAGCGTAGTTTTCATAATTTACAAACATACGTACTATAGGCAATATACTTTGCAAAAAATGCGATTGCTTTAACAAAATGTGTGTTCTAAATTGCCGTTCCACTATTTAACCCATGTTTTTAAGTACAAATACTAGCCAAGCACCCTACTAAAAGTAAAAAAGTACCTGCAAATTGTGGAATTGTTCTTCTCCCATCCAATCAAAAGCCTTCTTCACTTGAGACCTTGATTCAGACATGTGGCATCCCATAGCATTCATCACTGCATGACCGTATTCCGGTGAAATAAGAAACTCTCGTTCTCCCAAGTTAACATTTCCTGAAATAATAATTCAAGCCAAGAATACTCAACAGCATTAAAATACCTTTGCACTTTTCATACTTTCAGTCTACCAGGCCAACTACTGGTAACAACCAACAACAAACTTTATAGCCAAAAAAAAAGCAACTAAAACCACGATGAAAATAGCAAGCAAGAAACACGTAAAAGTATGATCTTAGCTGTAGCTCTTAATGCGAATAGGTATACCATTAGCTTTCGTTACGTAGCTGTGTCATTTAATTTTGCTAAATTTTATGTTTCATTTTATCGCCCGAGTTTTAAAACATCGGCGCAAAAGATTGAAAATTCCGTTCTACGATCGCTATATTTATTCAACAAAGACTTGGCTAGGGCTTCTGTACCACAGTTTTCCATCTATTCCTCTGCACTTTAAGCTACATCTTTTCTTTTTTGACAGCGTGCTTTACGTATAGTTAAAAAAGTTAAGCTTGTCGTGTGGCAAGAAATACCGTTAAATTTGGATAAAGTTAAAAATCATTCCATTTTATTGTTTTTCCGATAGCCTACATCTAACAAATAATCCCACACAAACCATTAGAATCTTCGATTTCCAACGCAAGAAGTAGCGCAAAAATAAGACGGTCTTTCTCCAACAAAGACCGACTGACGGTAGAAAACATTGTGTGGGTCATATCGCTGCAAACCACTTTCAAAGATGAGCGCTCGGATTGGTGGATGCTGACGTCATACAAGCTAAAAACGTATGCAATTATATTATCGAAAAAAAAAACTATGCTGTCTTGAAAAGGACACATCAGCAAAAAAGTATCAGTTCAAATAGTAGCCTAAAAGTAACGCATACGAGAAGGCTAATTATCAAACTATCTTATAAAAAAATTTCTTACTTGATAAATCGTTGCCAGTTGCAATGATACAACGGGTTAATCACTGTCATGACGCGCGTGACGTCATAGAGGACCGCTCCCCTCAGGGCCACCTCATTAAATCCTTCTTTTGATCTTTCTATCACATTTTCAGAAGTATCAACTTTGGCTTGCCTAAAACGTAATCAAAACCCGATCAAAATCAAAATTTGAGAGAAACATGAAAAAATTTCTCTGACATTTCAGTAGCTTCATCATGTTGTTTCTTTATTTCCGCCAGTTTCTTTGTAACCAAAATGTCATTGAGAAGTCTTGCATCACCAGCAAGAGTATCCTTGAGCTGTTCTTCCAGTTGCTTGAGGATCTTCATGTTCTTCATTTTATCCTTTTGCGTTCCAATCCATTCGTCCCGGAGTCGAGGTTTTTCCAAGCGCATAAACCTGAAACGTAAAAGTTCACGACATACAACCGTTGCTGGCTCTTGGCTGGGAAAAGGCCCATTCCCCAAACTTCCAGCTTTTAACCCGAGACTAAATATTTTGCTCTATTTAAAGATCATTTCATTTCTAAAACGATGGAATTTGGTAAAGTCGGCTTACTAATATTAACTAAAGTTTATAGACCCTTGCCTTCGTTACAGGACACAAGATATGCAGTTAAACAATAAAAAGCTGTTAGCCCATAAAAATTTAACCACTTACCACTGAATCATCGCTACTTACCGATTCAACAGTTCCAACCGGATTCCATCCCTCGTTGTTTGGCTGTAAACCAGAGTTGTGTAAGCTGCTAGCTCTGGTGGGACATCTTGCGGGAGAGTGGTTGTGTGGAGAAACAGTCGAAAAGAAGGATTGCATTCCACTTCATGATCGCCAACCTGAATATATGGTTAAGTCAGATAACCGCAGTCTACGTCATACGCTAGGAGTTTGTTTAACATCTGAAGGCTTAAATGCTGGGGATATGATGATCATATCGATTCTAGTTTATAAGACTATAGATTTTAGGAGAATCTTCTAATCCAACGTCATCATAGGAAATAAAAAGAACAAACAAGTGGGGAAAAAATATAATTTGAAAAAAATGCCAAATAAGGTAAAAATTAAATAAGATGAAAATTACCACAATTTAAAAACGATGAAAATTACATTTTTTTGTAGTAATTTTCATCTTTTTAAATTTTTACCTTATTTGGCATTTTTTCAAATTTTATTTTTTCCCACTTGTTTGTTCCCTTTATTTCCTATGGTGACGTTGGATTAGAAGATTCTCCCAAAACCTCTAGTTTCATAAACTAGAATCCATATGTTCATCATTTATGATTTTGTTGATAAGTACAGGAGATCCCAGAAAAATTGGAGATCCCTTACTGATTCAACACATCCATTCCTATGCTGGAAATATACTCTAACAGCACTGGTGGGCCTGGATGCTGCACATATGCCTTAACAGCGCGTGACAAACTTTTCGTAAAAGGTTCGATTGACGGCTGAAGCCGCTCGCAAAAAACAAATGTCGTCCGACTGGAACAGCGCAAGCTCACTTTGCAGTCTCCCTCAATCACTGGTGAACTCTCAATTCAATGATTTGAAAATAAGCTTAGTTATTTATAACTGAGACAAGCAAGCACAAGAAAAACACAAAAACAACAGCAAAAACATACGATGAGCACCGCATGACAAAAATTTGAGTTTGAAACTGGAGCAATTTTGAAAAACTTACCATTATTTTGAACGGTGAATTACTGATGTGGAATTTCAACCTGCTTCGAAACACTTCCCGGAAGCGGTAGTCTTTCGCTAGTTTGATAACGTCACAGTAAGTGACGAGCAAGACATTGCCTTCACTCAGACTGGTCTCAAATTGAGCTTTTAAATCCTACAATAAAATAAGTTAGTTTCTTGAAGACAAGTTATGTGCATTATCGCACTTACACTGTATGGCACTGTTACCAGTCTCTCTTCCAGGAAACTACTCAACCAACTGATAACTTTAGCCATCGGATCACAAACAAGACACCATGTTGAATGTTCCGAAGTTAACAAGCAGGTCTGGTCCAATGTAAAGTCATCGGTTGGCAGCTTTTTCATGCAAATACTCTGAACCTCGATACTTGAATACAAAAACTCGTGCAAGCTGTGAAAAAAAAAGAACTGAAACCACTAAAAATAGAGATAGGCAATCTAAAGCAGTGGTTGCCAAACTTCAGAGTGAGTATCACTGTTTATTACCACAGCTTATGGTGAGCCACTTAACTTTATTGCATTAATTAAACATTGATGGAGGAAACAAATTTATTCTTTCAAATTAAAGTTTCAAATTAAAGTTTCAGTAAGGCTAGTTAGAAGGACAAGCATATTTTTCGCTACTTTCCATAATGGACTTGACATTAATGTCAATTTAAGATAGTTTTAGACGCAGACAATTTGAAAGTTGCAGTTTTTTCGAGCTTTTTATAACTTTTCACGACCCACTAAGATTCCTTCTGCGAACCACCGTTTGGTCGCGACCCATAGTTTGGGAAACGTTGATTTAAGGTATTGAAATAAAATTACTACTACATTGTCATGCATGGCAAAGGTGAAAATTGTAAATGAAAATTAAGATAAGAAATTCGAGGTGCACTGTATTTGAAAAAAAAAGGCTGATGGTAAAACAGCAGAAACACGTAAATTACAAACTAAAAAAATAAATAAGCAAATTAAAGGTTCTAGAGCTTTCTATGAGGAGTTGTTACATGAAGAGAGAGGGTGCGAAGGTTGAAGAGATAACGACACAAAAAACTGATGCCCGGTGATGGATAAGCCTTATTCAAAGTTTGCGATGGGCTTTGTATTTTTGCTTTCTGGGGCAGGGTGGTATACACAGCTTAGCGTTTTTACATTCTCCTTTTTTTACCTTAGACTTGTGAAAAGCATTTTATTCGGAATTGGTAGTTCATAGTGTTTGCAAACGTGGGTGTAATATGACGTCATTCGGTTACGTTCGTCTGACGTCATAGCCCCACAATACGTCAAGTAGGCGGATGCGAGAACGCAATTGGTGACAAGCTCTTCGTTGCCGATCTTTTCTTCAAGTTCTATCTTCCAACTGTTTTCAAGAGGCTTCAGGCTAAAACACATAATTCATCCTCAAGAAACTCCAATTCTATGAAGTATTTTTTATTGCCCAAAAAGACACACTGCTGCACGGTTTGACATCAATCTTCATCATTTACTGCTTAGCCCACAAAAACTTACTTCTCCAATGTGTTCAAAGCAGATCTAAGGCGTTCTTGTGACGTTTGCAATTCATCTTTCAAGCGATGTTTTTTTACGACCGCTTCATCGTATCTGCAAGCAACAGGCGGAAAATGTATTATTTTGATAACATTTGCGTCAAATATATTAGCCTAGTTAGAGGGACGCGATACCTAGTCGAAAAGTGCCGACTAATCTCTAGAATATCCGTGAACGTGTAGCAGTATTAATAGTATTATTTAGTGAAATACGTACACGTACTTTTATGGCAATACAACTGGCGCTTCTTGGTGAATTAATAGCTTTAGTGCGTGCTGAAACTACTGATAAATCAAGAACACCGGTATAATTTGGAACGGAATGTTTAGGTATTTTGCATCGACAGAAAGCACTTTGAATAATATTGGTTCAAAAAATGAAATCAAAACCTTCATTATACTCGCGATATTACGCCGAAGCGTGTAACAAGTGGCGGGACCCATCTCCACGGCTTAACGCCTGGGCAACACAGCTCTGAAGAATCGTCGCTGCAGTGCCGAGTTGTTGGCGACAATGTGCCCGATTTGATCGGCCCTGGAATCGAACCTCAGGTCTACCGCACCGAAAGCGCTATGCTAACCAGCCGGTTTGGAAATAATACTAGTTGTTTTCTAAATCAAAAATTGTACTTCTCTTGCAGCGCGTCCACTTGAGCTTGTAGTTGAGGAATGTCATCCTTGGTCAACCCATCAATGCTGGTATTTGTTCCTTGTCCTTCTCCATCTACGCTCAAGTCGGGATCACTCTCGTTCACTTTCGTTGAAGGCTACAAGCAAATATGTAAAACTGCTTTACCTCACTACAGACAGCGTTTCGGCTTTTCACGTTAGCTCAGTTGTTAAGCGTATGCTATCGATGCCGGAGGTCTGAGGTTCGATTCCCCGGTAGGTCAAAGCGGACACAGCGTCGCAACGGCTCGCCACCGTTGCGACGTTTCTTCGGAGCTGTGTTGCCTAGGTGCTAATCCGCGGAGATGGGCCCCGCCACTCGTTACACGCTTCGGCGTAATACCGCGAGGAAGAATTGATTCGTAGCCTCATCACTACACTTAGTGTGACCATAATTATAAGGTTGTTGTAACCAGTCGGTCACATCAACGGCACTGATGAGACTTGAAACGTCGAAACAGTGTTCGCTGTGTGCAAAGCGATCAAAGCGCTATAACGAGCTCGCTCAGGAGTTGCCAGCCAGTTGTCAACTACACCAAGATGGGCGAATCCCGCAAAGTGCCTTTCCCAATCGCACAACAAGTAAGCTTGCCGGCATGCTTTCAACACTGTCCTCGTAATCTGAACGTCAAACAAAGAAGCTGTGAATGCCAATTTTAAATTCATTGGTTTGACCCGACTGGGAATCAAACCCGAGTCTACAGCTCTAGAAGCAGGCGCTTTTACCATTCGGCCATCTGACCTATGTAATGATTCATCGATATAGCTTAATTTATTTAACAATGGTTAGAATACTATCATACTACTCTGAGACCACTGACTTTTTGGTCTTCCACTTCGGCCAACTGTATTTTTTCCCTTTCTTGCTCTAGCTGGTTTAGAGAGTCCATTGCTTGTTTGAGAGGACCACATTTCTGAGTGTATTCAACAATTGAAATCACATATTCCACCAACACAGCCGCATCTTCACTGCTGAAACGGGCTGCTGATATTGTGATACCAGTACCTGCTCGTAAACATAGGAAATTAAGAATTTGAAGGAGTCAATGTTGTCAAAGATACCGCTGCAAACGACAAAAGTATCCTATGACTTCAAATCAAAATCAAAAAAGTTTTGATCAAACCCATGAGTTTTTTGAGAATCAAACCCCAATTATTCGTGGATACGCGTGTGTTTCGAGTGGATCTCATGTTGAAATAATCGTGGATCCCAACTGAGTTAAGACAACAATATCAAAATTTGTCATTTGAACTCGACTTACTTGCTGCTGATTTCTTTTGATGAATTACAGTCTGAGTTTCTTGCAGCAGTGACCCTTCTCCTGTGACACCTTCCTGTCCTTCTTTTCCTTTCGTTATAAAACCTTCAACTTCTTGCAACACTTCTTCATTCAAACCAGTCTCCCAATCCACGCTTAAAGAAAGTGGATTAAAAAACCTGAACTAAAGTTTTTTGCGAACGAATTCAGATACTTATTTACCAACGGTTAAAAACTTAATGATGTAGGCTACTTCATTATATACGTTTTTTCCCAAACTTTTTTGCAACTTTTTTTGAAAATGGGTCACCTCACCGACCTAGCAAAGGTCTGCGTAATGAGTTAGATCGTTTACCAAAGCTTCGTGCTGGCATCTTTGGATAAGATATTTCATGATGACAAGTTTCTGCTTGACGAAGACCGCTAACATTTTAGATTCGTGCAATGTTGATAATTTGACATGGGGATTTTATCGATAAATTTCTTGGTATTAATTTAAATTCTTTTGATGATTTGGAAAAAAACTTGTGCAGTGCAACGCATTGATGCTCATGAGTTTAACACTTGCTAAAAATAATTCCAAAGCATGAAATCAAAATTCAGTAGAGCAGGGAGGGAGACTGCAAGAGCTGATGCATGCTCTTTGAGTCAGCAGCCATCTGTTATATGGGTCAAATGCGATTGTTTCTAGCCGTAAGTTGAAGTGTGGCGAAGGATTGACGTGCTGATAGACCATGTACCTTCCTCACCTGTGTATCATTTCAACGAACCGGACAGTGTCATTCATGAAGTTTTGCATCGTCTTCCATTTATTCTTGCCAACAACGACGTTTTCAGGTTTGTCGTTTCGGCCACGGGTAGGACCTAAAACATTGTAGCTTAGTGAATATGACTAAAAATGATGCATGCTTAGTTGTTTAAAGAAAAACCGAAATCACTTGGAAGTATGATTTGCCCGTAAAATATATCAATTTTGCCACTGATCGTTAAATATTACGATATTTAATGATTACGGAAAATACCCAATATACAATTTCTTATAAAATTTTGTCAATAAAATTCAAATCAACTCTTCATCATACTCGCGTTATTACGCCGAGTCGTGTAACGAGTGACGGGTTCATCTCCACGACTCCGCATCTGGGAACACAGTTCCGAGGAAGCGTCGAAGCGGTGGAGAGTTGTTGGCGACTGCGTCCGATTTAAACGGCTCGGGAATCGAACCGCAGACCTCACGAGCCGATAGCGATGTCTGTAGCTAATACGGCAATGGACCACACTTCAAAAATTTTTTTAAAGAAAACAAGTTAAGGGATCGCAGTGGAATACAAATTGATTTGAGAATTTAAAAGTTATGAGTTTTTCGTGCGTGATTAAAGTTTTTAAATTAAAACCATCTTCATGACTTTCGAATTTAATTTCGTAACTACCAAAAAATTTCACAACTCACTAAACCCGGTTGAAGTTCTGGTGATTTGTCTGGCCAACTTGGCTGGTTTTTGACCTCTCTGCGCTGTGGTTTTCAATGTGCTTCCTGAAGAGACTCGAGACGACTTGTCTGACCCATCCACGTGGTCACCAGCCCGTTTGGATTGCCTAGGAGTTTTCGTGTCCCGGCCACCATGGGACTGCTGGTCAGCTCGCACCCCAGTCAGCCATGGTCGTGCCCCAACCAATACCATCACCATCTCCAAAACCTGAACGAAAAAAGATTTACAAAATTTCTATAACATAAAATTTTTAGCTTTTGATTCGAGCGTTAAATTGTTGTTAAAAAAATTACAAATTCTCACATTTTTTGAAAGAATGTTTAGTTGCAGCAAAAATTACCATTTCAAAATGAGAATACTTGGGTAAGCTTTTAAAATTTTGTAGGTTTAAACATTTGTATTGATTGATAATTAATTTTCACAATAATTAGTACTTCAATGCGAAACATATCGGCTAATCCACAATTTTCGAAAACTTCATGGCAAGCAGAACATTTACAAAAGTATAACCAGAAGGATTGTTTGACTTCGACATAAAAAATATCATGTCCAGAAGAACAGTTGTACCTGAGCTACCAAGCGAGGAGGTTTTTTAAACGCTTTCAATCTCTCGATGCATCCGCGATCTACTTTGCTCCTCCACAACTCTACCTGGCTCTTCGCTGTGGCGAGACTTTGTCTGAAATAACGAATCGTGGGATCATCGAACAAGATGCTCAAAAGAATTGTCCGAGTAAAACTATACCGGTGTGAGCTAATTGTATGGTCAACCTGTTAAGGGGTAAATTACAAAAATTCAGATACAACCTTGCTCGCATGTAAAAAATGAAATTCTAATCTACATTAAACGTTGTAGGTTACAACTGCGCTTTTCCGGCGATGAAGATTTACGGTTAACTGATCACAGTGTTTGATATATTAGCTCAGCCACGCAGAGGAAGAGCTAGTAAGATAGAGAAAAATCAGGTCACCAACATAACATATCAGCATGTCGGTAAAAATCCTGCATCACGCGTTCGATTCTCCCTAAATTTTACTTTTTCAGTCTAAAAGTGCATTAAAGGGAGGCAAGCTCAACTGATCATCTCGGGGTCTCTCTTACAAAAAGCGTAAACAATGTGTTATTTTTATTGTGACGCAATAAACCCGCTTAAGCAGGAAAACGAAGTCATAATAAAAGTCACAAAGAATTAAGCAGACTGTGCCTTATCATGTTTAAAATTAAAGCGCTTTTCCAGCTCCGTTTAATTTTTATTAATATATTTACTTTGCTTCTTCCAGATTCTTTTTCGCTGTAGCGATGTCTTCTTCAATTTGAACTCTCTTGGATTTCAACTTTTCTTCTCTCATTGCTTCGAACTGCAGGTCGTACTCATCATTCTGCTCCAACCTCAGAAGATGATCATCTTCAGTGTCCGACTCTACATCTTGAGCAAGCTGGAGAAGGAAAAATTCAAAAAATCCTCTTGAAACAGTGGTGAAGACATTGCTATTGATGTAGAAGAGTTCGATTCCCGGCGAGATCAAAGTGGACACAGTGTCGCCAACGGCTCGCCACCGCTGCGATGTTTCTTCGGAGTGTTGTGAATCCAAACACCAAGTCGCTATGATACACCCCGCCATTCCAATAACGCTTCGGGTATGCTTAAAATTTGATTGAATTTTAACTCTGAATATTCGCTGACGCATCTAAAAAGTACAACGCACAATCACCCTGCCCACTGCCCACATGTCCAGCTTAAATCGGTCAATAGGCCACGGCCTTTGTGCATCATAATCAAATTTTTGATGTTACAATTGAAAAATGTGATTATGACATCAAATATTTAATTGTGATGTAGAAAACTTGTGGGATTTGGGCCCAGTTAAACGGACATGTGAATAGGGTGAATGTGAATATTTCATAACGTACTTGTAAAAACGCATGCAGAGACCCGCCACCAGCACCATACTGTGCCTTCAGTTTTTCCAAACGCGTCGCTTCAGTGGTTAGTTGTGTAAAAAGTTCACTAACTTTTGCTTCAGATAATTTGTACTGGGAGCGAAGAACCTGTAACAGATGAAAGAACAGTGAGTGTCAACCACCAACCACCATGCTAACACATCGCCTTTGAAGCCTGTTACAGTAGCTACCCAGAGATGCCAGGATGTACCCTCTTAAGATCCTGAATCGATGCAAATCCGTAACCTAACCAAAATCAAATACTAATCCCAATTTTTCTGAGCACCAAATCAAAATCCTAAATAATTTATCACCAAGATATTAACTATTACAGTACTTGCGTTTAACAAAGGCTATTCCTGGAAAAATTTAGCTTAATTTATATACTTGATTGCTAAAAATTCAAATTCAAATCCGGTCCGAATACATTCGGTAAAAACACATTATAATCCCAATCCGGCAAAATATTCTGTAAATCTGGTTAAATCAAATCCTAATCTGCCGATGTCTCTGGTGGTTACCGCTGCCCACAGAGCAATACAACATATGGTCACAGACACAATTATTAAATTGTCCTATCTTTTGTACTAACATGTATTGCTTTCTGCATTGTCTTAGCGTCTTTCCTTGTTTCTTCGAGAGTATCAAGTGTTCGTTTGAGTTTGGTGGTTTCGAGTGCGAGTGTTCGGCTGTGTTTCTTGTACAGTTGATTAAACGATTCCATGAACTTGCGATAAGTGTACGGGCCCACAAAAATTTCTACTGAAGATTTGCGATTCACATCCCTGCGAATAATTAAAGTTGTAAAAAAGAGACGTTTTTAAACAAGGAACTAAAAATTTAACAGTGAGGTAAGAATTTCGAAAACTAACACTTTCGAGCAGCAACAACAAAAGAGACAAAATTTAGACCTGGGTTTGAACCAAACACAGACCAATCATTTCACGAAGTCATCTCTAAAAGGACTATTACGGTATATATAACTACAATTGGTTTGTCAAATATGAATCAGTTACTCTAGTAAGACAATCTTTTTAACACAATACAAGTTATTAAATTAAGTTACAGATCTTTGGTTAGTCAATGGTTTAAGAACTCGGAGACATGTTGGTTTATTTAGAAAAAAGGTGCAAAATGTTGACACAAAAGTTACAAAAGAAGGTCAAGTACAAATAACATGCATACTTGTTCATTAGTTTGATTCGGTCCAGCAAAATTGTCTTGGAGTAAGGTAGATTTGGCATCTCCATCTTTTCCACTTTGATTGATTCTTTGTCTTTCTTAGTCTGCAGACTTGTGCTAGTGACTGAGACTGTGTTGTTAGTATCGCCCGCCCAACATGTCTGCTTGCAGTCACGAAGGGTTAAACTGAAAAGTAAAGAACTGATGAATTAAGAACTGATTTATTATTTTATTGTTCATTTAATAAAAAATTGCCGCTAAGATAGCAGCCAGTTTATACACTCACGCAAAAATTTCAAATTCAAAATAAAATTTCTCTCAGATAAAAAATTGCTTAACGGTTCGCCACTGCTGTGACGTTGCTTCGGAGCTATGCTGCCCAGGCGCTAAGCCGCTGAGATGGGCCCCGCCACTCGTTACACGATTCAGGGTATTACCTTGAGTGTAATGACTTGATTTTTTTTTTTTTTTTTGAAGAATGGAAAAATGAATTTGAAAGGTAGAAGTGCTTTTACTTTGCCAAGCAAAAGTTTTCGTAAATTTCATTTCAGTATTTGTGGATAAATAATGTCAACAGTAGTTTCATAATTTAAAGCAAAAATTTTATATTAATTAATTAACAAGTTTAAGATCAATAAATAGGCGGCTGATATCAAAATTATCCACCTGTGCATATTAGCAATGGCCATGGTCAAAGCTTCCCTGGTCTTGTGAGAAGTGTCATGGGCAACACGGTTGGAATTTATGAAGTATTCGGCCTGCTGCACCAGCACCTCTTGTGGCCAATCTCGAATCCAAAGCACCTATGAGCAAAGTATTTAAAATCTAGAAAGCTTAAAAGCGTATTTTGGTGTACTCGTAGTCATAACAATTCAAAAAAACAAGAAATTCCACCTCGGATTAAAAATCTGACTGCTACTGTCAGTAAAATGCTCAAAAATATCGCTTCTGTGAACTCAGATCATGTCTGCAAACACTGCGTCAAAGCTAGGAGTTTTCGTTTCAAAAAAATCGTTTTGGCACTATAATGGAACTCTGACGCTGATGATCAATATAACCGTAAATAGATAAAACCATTATTATTTAGTATAAATTAATACATTCACATTATATACCTGGCTCTCGGAAACAATTCCAGGATAATTTTGCAGAGACTCCTCCAGGAGTGAGTGATGAGGAGGAAGAATAAGGACCACGTGGAGGTTGCACTTGACTCGAGATACGAAGAACTTCATTGGGTCACTCATCATGTTTGGATAATGGCGACGCAAAGTTGGAGCTAAAATCTGAAGAAAAAAGTCCGGTAAAAACTGTTGAATAATTCGTCCATTTGAATCAGTTACTGAACAGCTTGTTTATTGAGTTACAGTAGGTTGGCTTTCAGGTATCGTTCAGCTTTGTTTGCGGTTTAGACCGAATTGTTCAACCACTCAAAACGGGTTCAAACTAGTTCTGGCATAAGTGCGGTCCGACTCCATTATTAAAATATAAACTTTTTCTAGTTCGTGGAAACAAATCAAAATTAACCAAGACCAGCAAAGTCGTAACAACCATTTTTTATGGAACCTATCGCTGATTGCAAAATCGATGCAACCCTCACACCTACACAGTGAACACTGGTGTGACTATAAAACTCCTTTAATACAATAAATATAGGACGAAAATAGCTTAAGAAGAAAAAATATAGCCACACTAAATCTTGAAACTCGACGTTCTTCCAGTTTTGTGCTGCCTTGCTTACACTGCTGATGATGGCAGCTGGAACAGAACAGAACATATTTATTTTAGTCGTTCGTTGACCTACACGATACGTAAGTAATGGATATATGTTGTCGAAACGTCCAGTTTTAAGAATTATTGTCACCATATTTTTCTTCTTTAACCTGTAACAATCCGTCCATTTCATCGTTGGAAAAGAGATGAGGGTATTCCCCAGATATCAAAAGACTGTTAATTGCATCCAAAAATAAAGGATTGTGAAGTTCCCTGGTTATAAAAAAATATCGGAAAGATTTAATTACAATTAGACTCTTTCAAGAGAAATAAAATTCTTCACTTTTTATTAAAAATGCAAATGGTATGTTGTGCACTAGGTTAATAAGTTTCTTTCTCGAAGACTAACGCGAAAAATTACCTTTTCCGTTTCATGAAGCCTTTTTTGTTCTTAAAGCCTAATGCGAAAACAGCTTTTTTCAGAGCTATTCTCAAGTTCTGTGCTGCCAATCAATTATTTAGGTTAATAAGGTATATTTTAATAGCATTTAGGTGCTACAAGATTGGTTCAAGTAGAAAAAGTTTCATATCCCTACAAAAATTTTGTAGCGGCTCGCAACTGTTTTTTAATCGCCTTGTCATGAAAAGAAAAAGAAAAAAACAATCAAAATTCAAACTCGGCAAAGTGGATTGCGTTCTAAATCAACCATTACCTTGCTGAGAGCACCACAGACACAGGTTGCCCTTCTGTACCGGCAACTCGAATAGCTGATCGGAAGCTGTCAAAAAACGACGTTGGTCTGGATGAGTCGATAACAACAGGCCGAAGATCAGCCACATGGAGCGCTAGACGCGTCAACTGGGTCAAATGGCTTCCCACCGCCCCCACAATCACCATGCTTCCCCTGCAAGACAGAATAGATAAAATTCGATTAGGCTTCGGGGTATAATGTTTGGAACTTATTGCTAGCTTCAGTTGAAAACATGCTGCGAGAACAATAGAAGAAACATATTTTGATTACTAAACGTTTTAAGATGTCACTCATCCCATTGTCAAAAGTAAAACGAGCAGGAGAGCAGCTTACAATAGTCCTCTTGAAACACAAAAAGAAGTAAGGCTACTTATCAATAAAAGCGTAAATATACGAACCCATGATGGTAGGAAAGGACTCGATGCATTCTGATGATATGCGACAAAATATCATCACTAAAGATGATGTTGGTCAACATATCATAACTGTGTTGCTGATCTTCATTGAAATGCGTGAAGTGCGCCTAAACAAAATTAAACGTTCCCACTGCACAGTTTAGAAGTCACCATTTACATTTCCAACTTCAATGTCATCCAAATTCAGCATGCTGTAAGTAATTTTTGTCCAAATTTTTAAATTGTCCGATTTTACAGATCGTAGAAGATAAAAGTTACGATAAGAGATGCAAACAATACTCTTCTTTTTCTGGAAAATCTTACTGAAGTAGTAGCTAACTGAGTTAGCTGTGATATCACCATAATTGAAGCTAATCAAAATTGAATAAAGTCCTCACAAAATTCAGACAAAAAAAAATATCAAATCTTCATCATACTTGCGGTATTACGCCGAAGCGTGTAACGAGTGGCGGGGCCCATCTCCGCGGCTTAGCGCCTGGGCAACACAGCTCCGAAGAAACATCGCAGCAGTGGCGAGCCGTTGGTGATACTGCGCCGATTTGACCGACCCGGAAATCGAACCCCAGACCTCCCGCACCGATAGCGTGTGCGCTTAGTAATTGAGCAAAACAGAATCAAATACTTTTAAGCACTCCAGGGTTTCTTTGGGATCTGATATTGCTCGTAACTGAACTTTGATGCTTTGATTTGAACTTGCAAGTGGTCTGTGATGAAGTTTAGTTTCGACTGAAAAGCAATAATTAATGTTAGGACGCGTTAGACGTTCCGACAATAGCAACACAACTGTCATCAATGGCAATCATGTTAGAATATACTCTTAAAATCAAAATATTGTTTCAGGAATGTTACCATGTTTTAAAAGTAAAATTTTGGTGGTGAAGGTAAGATGTAATTGCAGCATTTAGCAGGGAAGCAAACTCTCAAGCATTTTTAATTTAGTTTAAGTTTGAGTTCACCAAGAATTTCCAAGCCAAGTTTAAGTTCTTCATTTTTAATTTTGCGAGTTCAAGGTCGAGGTCAGTAAGTTTCACTGCGTTTATACGTTCAAGTAGTTTCTATTGGGTTTGGGCTAAGTTCAAGCAATTTTTGCCAAGTTTTAGGATAAGTTAAAAACTCGAGGAATTTTTTCCGAGATCGAGTTTCAGTTCGAGTTCAGGATTTTCATTTTTCGAGTTCAAAAAAAAAGACAAGTTCAGCGAGTACGAGTTAAAATTCGAGTTCGCAGCATTGTTATTTAGTAATTTAGTAACCTGGAAAAGTGACGAAGTAATTATGCAACTTTCTTTGTTCTTCTTCGTAATGAGACAGCATTTCACTCGTCACTTTGTTGAGAGCTTCATCGAACCACATCACATCTGCAGTGCGACATATTTGGTCGCCTATGATGCGCTCCATCTCGTGTTTCCATAATGATATGACGTAGACATCACTCGCTCTATCCTCATCCGAAATTCGGCGAAGACATTGACACATCTTGGTCATTTGTCGCAATGAGAAAGCGTAGTGGCAGCGACCAGGCATCGGGCTAAAATAAACAAACAAAAACCAAATCTTCATTATACTCGCGTCATTACGGCGAAACGTGTAACGAGCAGTGGGCTCTCCGCGGCTTAGCGCCTGGGCAACACAGTTTTGAAGAAACGTCACAGCGGTGGCGAGCCGTTGGCGACACTGCGTCCGATTTGACGGGCCGGTAATCAAACCCCAGACCTACCGCACCGATAGCGTAGGTTTAACAACTGAGCTGACCGACCGGTCCTAAAATATGTCCCAAACTAAAGTCTTTGTGTTTGATTGGAATTATTGTTAAAAATTCTTTTGCGTTATTTTTTAGTTTTTTCAGAAGCCTTTGAACAGTCTAACATTAAAAAACTCATCTTTTATCTAAATGTTTTTTAATGTACGTTGTAATCAATTATGTGTTAAATACCACATAATTATGAGAGTTTTACGTCAAAAAACTTCAAAGTCATACCATGGTCTCAAAACTTCTTTGCACAATTCCAATATCTTGCAAGAAGCAGTTGAAATAGCGTCGTGTACTTCTTGATTGAGCAGTTTGTCTGATAGATTAGCTTCAAGAACAGAATAAATAATGTTTCTCAAATCAGCACTGCTCGGAGTACGCAGACGTAAGACAGCAAAATGACGTAACAAGCGAGGATCAAGGTTAAAACCGACGTTGCTGCTGGACAAAGCTGCCAAGACCTGAAACAGCCGAAAAATGGTTTTGAAGCCGCAATGTACGTAAAAACAGCACACAATTTACTTTGACATATAGGCCTAGCTGGCTAGCTTAGCTGTTAAGCGCACGCTATCGGTGCGGGAGGTTTGAGGTACGATTCTCGGGCAGGTAAAATGGAACACAGTGTCGCCAACGACTCCCCACTGTTGCCACGCTTCTTCGAAGCAGTGTTGCCCAGGCGCAAAGCTGCGGAGATGGGCCCCGCAACTCGTTACACGCTTCGGCGTAACATGGCGAGTATAATACAGACTTGATTTGATTTTTGATTAGACTATCACCGGTACGCAGTAAAATGCAATACGCACAACTTATCTTGAGTTTCTACAGAGATTACCAACAACAATTCAACAACTTTCTATTAAGTAACAGGTATTCCGAATTAACAACAACATGGTTGCGCATCTCTTGATGTAAAAATGATATACCAGCCTCACACCAGCTGCCTATCAAATCAAATTTTCACGACACTCGCTGCATTACGCCGAAGCGTGCAACGAGCAGCGGGGCCCATCTCCGCGGCTTAGCGCCAGGGCAGCTGCCCATAAAATAAATTGTAAGTCGACAGTTACCTCTAAGCCTTCTATCGTCCGCCATTCAAATGGTTTGGTCAGCTTGCAGATAGCGTGATCGTCCATCAAAGTTCGGAGTAGTTCGTTGCAACGCTGGACATTATTTTCGTCTTTTCCAGGTAGGTTGACGTCATCGATAAACACCTAACGTAAACAAAAATTATGAACAACACAGGTAGTATAACTCAATAAAAAAGCACAGTAAATAAGGTAGCATATTTCAATTTAAACAAACAAACCTAGTAACAATGTTAAGACTTTGTCATATCTTCCAAAAAAACTAGTAAATGACACGTTAATATACAAGAAAGGCTTTCTTCGGCAGAAATAACTGTAGTGTACATACCAAGAAAGATTTTGAAAAAAACATTATGAGCGTTATCAGGTTGAAAAAAAAAAACAATAATTATTCAAATAGTAATAAGCACTTTGAGTTACACCTCTTAATGGGTTAAAAATGCACCAAAAATTTACAGAATACAGACTATGGATTACGTGGTGCCACAAGAAAATGCTAAAACTCAGGCAATTGAAATTTACTCCGAAATATTTGCAAAATTAAATGAAGCAGGCAGAACTGAACAGTGCTGTATAATTTAGCGAATCACTAAAATCTCTCAATTTTAATTGAACGACAATTATCTTCACCGAAAATGTTAAACTTAATGAAATCTAAAAAATTTACTACTCTCTAGCATCTATAAAACTAGCCGCAAGCAAAAACTAATTGCTCACCTCAAGGTATTTGCCATCTTTAGCACCATATACAAAGCCTTGCCTATGTTGGATGTTGTGCTGGATAAAACTGTGAAGTTGAGATGCTGTGCTGGCATGACTGAACACCAAACGACGAAGAACGTTCGACTGCTTATCTAACAATCAAAATTGCAACTTCATAACATTTAAAAAATCTAAAACAAAAAACTCTTCCAAAATTTTTGGAGTGATCTCTTATTTGCATTTCAAATCCATAGCACGAGAAACTAATTCCGGGGTCATGACGAGCTCACTTAGGAATTGCCCACCATCTGTCCACCACTTTAAGGTAGGGGAATCCCGCTAAGTGACAACGACATAAAAAGTGAACTTGCCGGCTTGTCCTCCACACTGTCCCTTTAAAGTTGAGCGTCAAGCAGGGAAGCTGTAAATACCAATTTCAAAGTGGCTGGTCAGAGCATTATGTCAAATAATTACTTGCAGATACAGTAAACCTCGCATATAACGGACTCAGATGTAACGGATAATTGCATATAACGGACAAATTTTTAAGTCCAGGTGGCTTCCTATTGAATTTAGTCCACTTCGTATACAACGGGTTTCGCATATAACGGACAAATATCGCTGGTCCCGACTTGTCCGCCATATGCGAGGTTTACTCTATTGGCATTACGCATTTTTACAGAAAGTATCAGAATTTACGTCGTCGTTTAATCGATTAGATAATATCCAAGGACGACAATGTCGTCTTCCTTTGCCAAAAAATCTGAAATCAAAGACCGTTGTACCTTGGGTGTCAATAAAGTCGTTGATCAGGGCAGTTTTGCCAATTCCTGATTCGCCAATCAGCAGAGTGTGCTTGTGTGCCATGTGTGTAAACTCGAGCAAACTTCGAACACGAATCGTATCCACCGTGTCAACGAACACCTAGAATACAAAATTTCATGTTAGAAAAATACGTCACCCTAAAAAAATTTCAGTTCTAACGACAATTTTTGGTCCCCTGCGAATCGGAAATAAATTTTTGGCTTTTTCTCCAGGGGCCGAAAATCTACATTGCACCAGTTCAAAAGTACCTTCTATTGTTCAAAATTTGCATCGTCATTCTGGCATATTTGGCAAGGTACCACAAACTTAAGGTTGATAAGCACAATTTCAAAGCAGCATGAAGCTAGCATAAATTCTATGAAATGTTTTGTGTAAAACAAAGCACATTTCTGGTTAAATATCACAACCATATGAATGTTATTTGAAGGTAATAGTTAAAGGTAAAAATATTACCACTAATTTTTTGAAATATATCGAAACAAATTAAAAATTTTACAAACACAGTATGAACATTCTCTCCACTAACGCTTCCATTGATAAACCGTAGCTCTAAAAAAAAAGCAACATATTGGGCTTGTTATCGCAAAATCGTAGGTTACTTCAAACTGGTAAATAATTATTTTCAAATTATATTAAACTGAAAATTCAACAGTAACTAAAGGAGACTGCGAAGTGAGCTTGCGCCTGGCATACGTCACATGCGATCGGTTCCAGCCATAAATCGAACGCGTCACGTAGGATCTATCACCTGCGCGCGGTACCGCTACGCCATGTTGCTGACATTAGCTTTTAGCTTTCACAGCGACACCAGTTTCACAACTTACTTCGCCTAGTATGTCAGTGGTTCCGGTGTATGTTGCTTCTGGTACGCGAGCTGACCAACTGTCCCATTCTCCAGATTCATCGACGTAATAATCAAAAACTGAGATCTCGTGGTCGTAATCAGGTAAACTGAAAATAGATTTGATCAGATGGTCAGAACGTGGAGTATCGTTTTTACGACAGCCGTGATCAGAAGGTCGCTAGTTCGATTCCCACCCTCTTCGTTGCATTCTCGAGAAGATATTTCACGATTTTTTAGGATTTAGTCGCATATTTAATCTCCCATCACGAGAAAGCGATCAAAGCGTCATAACAAGTTCGGTTAAGAGTTTCTGGCCATCTGTCTACCCTTCTAAGATGGGGGAACCTCGTTAACTGCCCTTCTCACTAATACCATTACTTACGATAATTATGACGTAGTGGACGAATGATTGACAAGGAGAAAACTCGCTGTGTGTAGAACATTAGCTTTCGAGTAACCGAGAAAAATATCAGAAATCAACGATAGACCTTAAATACAACGCTTTAACTATCAAGCAATACAGCACTAAACTAACAAACCAGGTCGCTGTTAGACAGAGGATCTTTAAGATCCGAAAGTAGTACTCTCAAAAATATGACAAATTTGTGTAATTGTTTGCTTACGCAGAGGAGAGAGTTTTCAGAAGATCACTGAACGCTTTGAGAGAATTTCCTTCCAAAAGGCCTCCGAAAGCCCATACAAGGCAGAAGAGAAAAAGTCTTTCAACATGAAGATCACCGCCAATATGTTGGGAGTGTTCGTTAAGCATTTCGTTAAGAAGTGTCAAGCACGTACTGAACAACCCCACTTCACACACAGGGATTTTGAGCCTGCAGAAACATGAATGATCAAAAACAATATATAAATTACTAAATTCCTAAAATTCTAGCTGAATCACAAGAAGCTAGTCAGCTTTTACCGAAAATTTGTTGTTGTGACTCGTGCAAAGTTCTGGCAATTATTATCTCTGCTTAGCAAATCTGGTTTAGTAAAAATTTGCAGCAAGAAGCAAAAACATCAGAAACCTTGGTCATAAAAAACATTTGAAGCAAGCCTGGATTCTTGTTTTCGTAATGCTAAGATACTTTTTTCATGACGGAAGAGAAAATACGAAACAATAAAAAAAATCAAATCGAAAAAGTGGGGCAATGCATTGGTATTAAGCAACCAAAACATTAGTATTTGCTTTGGTTCAAGACAAATACGTTAGCACTCGAAAAAATAAATTGCCATAACCAATACAGTAAAGTAATGCTTAAATCTGTCCTTGCTCTAGAAATTGTGAAGACACCTTGAAATTCGCAATCAAGTGTACCTGGATTCGTTGAAAACAAACGAACACACAGGATCGAGTGTTTTGTTGAATACTTTTTGCAGAACAAGTACTTCTTCTTTACTTCTTCCATCCAACCAAGCTTGTGCCAAAGGCCGCCAACCCAGCACTTGCTTGTCAACAAAAACCAAACCCTAAACAAAGTGATAAAATTTGATCGTAAATGAATTCAGTGAAGCATTTTGATTCGCCCAACTTAGACTTGTAGACAGGTGATTGGCAACTTGGGTCAAGCACAATCTTTGGGGTGATACTGTGCTATTTGCTGCATAAAATCACGTAGTTACTTTGCATTCAGACGCCTAACGTTAAAACTGATAAAAATGTAAACACTTCAAAAATGGTGTGCGAATGTGCGTTAGATTGGGCTGCCGTGGTGTTTGTGTGTTTGTGTGTGTAAATAATTTCTATAAAAAAATCCAGAAAAACTTACGGTTCTAGACAGCAACGATGGCGACGAATCTTTCAAATCCGAAGTTTCAAAAATCAATCTCATGTTACTGGAAAGTTGAAGTTTTTCCCCGTTACTCAATGCCATTGCTCTGTGACTGTTCAAGGCACTGGTAAAGTGATCAGCCCACGAAGTAACCAGTGGGCCATCGAGACAAAGCCAAGTGGTACTTTGGTTCTGCAAAAACAAACTTATTCTCTAATACTATTTTGAAATAAATAGAAGATTATTAGAACAAAGTTGCAGTGTAGGGGCCCGTGAATGATTTCAAACCAATAATCAATACTTTTTTATACCGAAAAACATTTCTGTCATCTTCTTTTTCTCCACAATCATTCTATTCGCACAAAAGAAACACCTTGTAACCTTGTTACCATCTACCACTAAAGAGCACTTTTTTCAGTGTTTTTGTATCGTCTCAACGTACATTTACTGATACGCGACACGCGACAAGCAATGCGCGACAAAACTCATAATGTAAGTGAATGTAGAATGTTTACGTGTGATCGCTAAAGAGTAAAATATAGCAAACAAGGGGCGATAAAAAATTGTCGTTTGTCGCGTTGTCGCCTGTCGCACATCGGTAAACACACCTTTGCGGCTACACAGAATCATGTAGCAACAATTCATAATGTAAATTAAGTCGAATGCAGTTGTCTTTTTTCAAAAAAAAATAGCTCTTACCCTGTTGGCTTTTCGCCACGCATGAGTGAGTATTCCATCTGACCATTCATTTGAGTGACTCACACTACCAAACATCGACGATACATCGTCCGTGGTCATTGGATAAAGACGCTGAAGTTTGTGACTGGACATACCTGGACTTGATGCCCGGCCTAGAAAATAACATCGGAAAATCACCAATAAAAAGTTGCAAAAATACAGTAAAAATGTCGAAATAAATTTGCAAAACTACATCTCAGCCGGTTTCGCTCTCTGAAAACTCATCATGGAGACCTTCGCTTAAAACCTCTGACCTCATGATTGAGAACAAATCATCAATCTCTACACTATTCCACCAAAATCTGAGAAAAATTGGAAATGCAAGGATAAAACTAAATTTATTTTATACACAAGTAGGTTGGAGTTAAAAATTGTTTGGAGGAAGAAAAAATCGCTACATGTTAAGAGACGTAAAAAATATTAGCGTACAACTGGATGGACACAGTTAAAAAAAGATCCGGCAAGAAAAAAAAACAGCAGTGAAGAAAAGAATGAAACCAAACCGGGATAGAAAGATGGCCAAAATCGAATAAAATGAAGAAAAGTTTAAAAGAATGTACAAGAAGTGAATCCAGCCTACTCCAGCAAAGGAACAACACCATAAACTTGAAGAAATCAACATTGTTTTCCCAAACATGGTTGCAGCAGCAGTAGCTTACAGTCTTTCAACCCACCTGTCCCATGATTATGCGGGAGCAGGCAGAGAGCATCAACCAGCACTGATATAATCGAAGATTTTCCTGTCCCGGCACTTCCAGCAACTACCACACCCTGGCGCATTTGAGCAGTGTGTTGAAGCTGTAATACTTTGCTCACGAAGTTTGAGTTGGCAATCAAACCTCTTTCTTGAGAAACCTGACGTAAAAGAAAAGCCATAAAGCATCTATACCAAAAAGTGCTGGTATCAGCAGTTAACACCTACAACCCTTTTTTAAAAATACCTAGCATCAACGTAATTCTGAAAATCCAATGCAATCATTCCCGAAGAATGCAAGAGAAATTTAATTTCGAAGCTCAAAAAGATCATCTTTTTAAAACTGGCAAATTTTGCAAATGACGAGAACTGGCAGCACCACAGCACCTGGTTTATTGCGGTTTCCAAATCATGATGTTTTGCTGCCGCTGAAGCAACAGCTGAACTGCCATTCGGCGAAGTCCCGCTCATGGAAGTGATGACGTCGCGCACATATTGCAAGCCACTGAATACGTCACGAATGATGTTGTTGAAGATGGTCTGTTCGGTTGAAGTGAGGCCCGGTGAAATTGTCTCTAATAAAGCCTAGACGAAAAAAAGAAACATTGTCAAGTCTTGAAACCAGCACTTTTATCCCATACTCGGTATCACGGCTCATGAGGTTGTAACAGTGTGCTGGTGGGTCTGACTCCAATAAACAAGCACAAGTCTTATAACATAAGTGTATTCTTAGTCAATTACAACCTTATTCAGGTAGAATCTTAATCAAATAGAATCTTATTCAAATAGTTAGTCTCAGAAATCACAATAAATATCTTAATTATTAAGCCTATAAGTGATGGTGTTGCCCAATGCCCAGCAACGTGAATGTGTTACAACGCCATTTTTGCGTAAAACGCTGTATAGACCTCCTTAACTTTTACAAAAATCGTGGCTGGTGACACGCAAACAAGATTGAGGAAAAAACTCTTTGATCATTTCTTAAGAATGAGAAAAAAGAGAAAAACCTGGAATACTTCACATATCTCATAGCAGAGTTGAGCTACAACGGTTATAACACAATTAGCAGATTTGTGAAACTTGCAAAGACACCAGTAAAAGACAGCAAATTACTTGGGCAGCAAATCCATGGTCGATTTTCGACTGGCTATTCAGTGTATTTGATCCGGTTGTGGTTTTCTTGGAGAGGATTTTTTCGCTGACTCCACCTCCTCGGATCACAGTGGGAGAGGGGCTGATTTGTGCAAGAGGTTGTCTGTTCAAAAAATACAGTTAACATTATTTGAAAGTATTACTAAAGCACTATGTCGAAAAAGATTAAGTCGGTCAAAAACTTGTCAGTTATCCAAAAAGTAGATGTAATTACAGTAAATATCGCATGAACAGGCTAACCGGTATACAACATTGCTTCAGCGAAGGAGTGCATTTAAAGAATTTTCCAACAGAGATAAAAGCTGTAAACATAACTCGTACGTGATTTTTTTGATATTGCCGCTGTTATCTTAAGTTGTTTTAAATTAAAAAAATAAAGCAGGTGCGTGTAGTCCTTTTTTTTTTTTAAACCGTTATACAATATTCAAACTTAAAATGTCATTTTAATCTACACACCTGACAGAAGTTTGACTGTTCGATCTCGACATTCTCATATCCTCTGCTCTGGAATGATCTATTCTTGATTCAATGCGTTCATCCTTCAAAACATGATTTTAAAGCCAAGCTTGAATGCCAATATTGAGCATCGACATAAAACAATTAAGCCGTTGTATTGTGCAATATCAGCTACTGACGCCACAATGCCATCTCACCTTCAGTTTATAATGAAAACGAGAAAGATTTTCAATTATTTGAAGCACCTAGAATCCTAGATTTACCTATAAACCTTAAATGATTAATTTAATTGGCCTGACACACCTTAAATTAACAATTACCTGACCATATACAGAATTCATAGATGATAATTTCGGAAACTTTTCGAGTTTTACTTACAAAAAATACTATGTAGCAGTATCACAATTTAATAGTAATTTTCACCTTTGCTCTACGTTTTTGCGCAGCTAGAGAAGCAGCAAACAACACTGCAGGAAGATTGACTTCGTGGAATTTCTGTCTTGGTATTTGTTGATGAGATAACTCCACCACTGTCCGCAGTCGGTCAGACAAGGTCTTAGGAGCTCGTAGGCCAAGCGCTGTACAGTGAGCTTTCAAAATGGCGCTTAAGTCTGGCTTGGTAAGGCAAACGGTACGGTAGAAATTTCTACATTAAAAAAAAACGTAAAAATCAAGAATTGAAGATAAGCAAAACAACAAAAACACATTAAAGAAGAAAAATAATGCCGCAGTGAATCTCAAAACTGGACGTTTTGACAACACAGATTCTGCTGTCATCATCAGCAGTGTAAGCAAGGCAATACAAAATTAATACAAAATTGTTGATGTCACAATCACTTTTTTCAGTTAAGACATCAAAAATTTACTTATGATGCAGAAAACCGGTGCTTTTGGTACACTAAAATTGGACATGTGGGCAAGGTAAATAACTCTCCTGAAATCCGTGCAATTGTACGATAATTCCACAAATTAACACTGTGCTTTCTATCCATGCACAATAGATGAGTTTACACAAAAATCAAATACTCAGCCTCCTGCATTAAGTTTCAATTGAGTGAACTATCATCACCAAGAATTGCTAAAAAGCTGAAATCACTACATAACTGAGTTTAATAAAAGTAAAAAATACATAGAGAGTAACGAAAAGAATTATCCAGACAAAATATGCACTTCGATTTTTTACGGCCAAGCCCTATCTCTAGATTACAATATAATCTGCAACATCTATTATTATGTAGGATCTGCTTTATAAGCACTAAAGTACTGTTGAATAACTACAGTACAAAAGTATAGAAATTGCCCTTTAAGCAAAGCCTTAGAGATCCAGAGCTTACAAACAAAAAAATATGCAGTAAATGATTCTCTTCCATCCTACGTTATTCTTATCAATCAACTTACCTTACAGATGTAGATAAGGTAGGTGAGGAAGCGTTGGGGTTGAAAGTGAGGAAGAAGCCAAGATTCTTGTTGATGTTGATGAGCTGGCCTTTGTTTCCGAGACAACTGATAAAAGCTTGATCCTATAATAGCGAAAAAGTGGAATATACAATCATTTCTATTCAAGAAATCATCAGTGTAGTGAGGAAGCATTCCTTATTTCCGCTTCACAAAATCTCAGTGATAGGTTATGCACAAACACAATTGCGTACTGCAAAACCAAGCTCAATATGACCAATCCAAGCTGGCTGAAAATAAAATCCTAAACTTGAATAAACGTAATCTTTGACTTTGATGGTCCACCGGCCTAATATTCGAGAATTCAAGACACTGGAGTAACATCACGAAAAGCCAAATCGCCCAACTCCAACAGGATTACCCAAAGATCTCCAAGAGTCAGCGCAAGATTAAAATCGGCCCGTTCAAATAATTTACGAGGACAAGTTATAAGTCAGATCAACGGGTATACAGCGAATAACAATAACACCGTCACCTAAATCTTTAAAATACAGGAGCAACGACAGCTGCACGCTATAATAAACCAACAATAATGCTACAAACCTTATTGCCTGATTTCAAAGCAGCAAAAATCGACGAAGTAAATTCTAAGAGCACGCTCAAAGCATCGGAAGAAAGAAGCTGAATATCATCAAAACATCCCAAGCAACCGTGAGTTGAAAGACCCTAGGAAGAACAGTAAGTATGGTGAAACGATACGTTTATTAATCGAAATTGAACGACTGTTTAACTAATTGCTACGACAATTCAAAAAGTATGATAATATGAGAAAATGAAACGAGTTTAGTCTTACTCTACAAAAACAAAATTTCAAAAGTCAGGTTTACGAAAATAGCCTACACACGGAGGGCTTAAGAAAATAGCCTACAATTTTCTTGTTTTTTTGGTCCATTACAAAACGTAAGTGGAAATAAATGTCTTGTGGCTCACATCTACAAAAACGACAAAATGCTTTGCAAAAATGACGCAATTTTTTACTTTAAAATAAACGATTACATTTGACAAGCCCGACGTTACATGTGGAAAGAGATTTCGGAATCGAGATCGCAACATCTTGTGACCCCGATGTGATCCTCAGTTACATAAGCTGCTTTGGAGTTAAAGTGCTTAGAATTGATTGAGCTTTACAAAGATTACGTAAAACAGTATGATACACCATTACCCATAAAATCCAAACGTTTTGGGAATTACTAATGCAGACATGCTTCATTGACGTTTCAACGCTTACCTGCATGATCTTCGACAAAGATCCAATGTCAGTTGACTGACTGCACGTGACCAAAAAGAGAAATTTTCCAAGCATGGCAGCCAAACCTTGAACTGTTTCAGTTTTTCCAGAGCAAGTTTCTCCTTGTAGAGCGCAACCCTAAATCGAAAAGCCAAGTTACGATACCTAGCAAATAATCTACATCAAAAGTCAATAGCAGCTCGAGAAAAGTTACGCAAAGCACAAGATTCAAAAACTACTCAAATTACTAGAACTTTCTCAAAACGCAATCCTGCAAGGCTATACCAGCTTCCACATATCTTAGTTGTGAATGCAACGTATGCGTGTCCTGCCTTATTTTCCAATCTTACCAACTAAATTTTCAAACGCTAGTATTAAAGCAATTTGTACAAAAACCAAAGCATTTCATAAGCAGTGTTTTATATCGCAAAAATACAGCGACTAGCAAATGCAATATCAAAAAATCAAACTTGCATTATACTGGTAGTATTACGTCGAAGCATGTAACGAGAGGCGGGGTCAATTTTTGAGGCAAAGCGTCTGGGTAGCACAAAAACGACGCAGCGGCATTGAGCAGTTGGAGACAGTGTTCGATTTGGCCGGCCCGGGGGTCGACAGGTCTAGGGTTCGATTCCCGGGTCGGTCAAATCGGCACAGTGTCGCCAACGGCTCGCCACCGCTGCGACGTTTCTTCGGAGCTGTGTAGCCCAGGCGCTAAGTCGCGGTAATGAGCCCCGCCATTCGTTACACGCTTCGGCGTAATACCGCGTGTATAATGAAGATCTAATTTTTTATACCTTTGAAAAATATACAAAAAAATATGTATTCAAAATGCAGGCGGATAGTTTTACTTACTTGTGTTTCTTGCAGCGCTATTGACATTGAGAGAAACGCTCTTTCTGTGGCTGGTGTCATCAGCAGAGTCGGAGACAGTCCGTAAAACTCCAGACCGTATTGATAGCTGGAGTCCATTAGCGCCACCTTGTGGTCGTACAATCCATTTGCTTCTTTCGAGTAAAATCGAATGCTCCGCCGCCACTCAAAATCATCTGTTAAAAAAAAACACAGAGCTTAACCTAAAGTCCTAAAATCTGGCTCATACCGAAAGAGAAACTATGTACTTTGCCTTATATGTAAGCCAATCTTGCTCCCTAAAATTTTAACACTACATTTAATTCAATATCAGGGGGTACGCAGGGACGTCCATGCACGCGCAATCACGCATCCTTTTTAGGTTTAAAACCTAATTTACTAGCGTCGTACGTTGTACATTCAAGACCGTTTTACAGAAGAAACTTTTGATAAGGCATTGAGGATCAATAGTGACTCACTATTTTCTGGGTTTACCAAGTATAAGGAATATCAACGTTTGGTAGATAATTTTAAAATTCTTACTTAAATCTTTGATTTTTCTTGCAGCCATCCCATCCAAGGTGTCTCTTAAATAGACGGAGTAGAGGATCATGCCTTCTAAACGAAGTCGATGGACAGGAAGGACAATTTCGTCACTCCCCTTCCAGCTAGAGCGGTTCAAAGCAAGAGGCAATCTGGGAAGAAAACAAATTATTTCAAAATTTTTATCTTTGCAATTTGCAAGCATCAAAAATGAAACTATCTATAACCAATATAAGAAGCATTAGAAAATGGCAAACGGCGGTTTGATTTTAAAGAATTTACCTGCATTGCTTAGAGCAGTGGTTATTAACCTGGGTTCCACCGAACCCCGGGGTTCGGTGAGGCTGTAGCAGGGCTCGGCCAAGATCAGAGTAAGTTTACACAAAAACCCAAAAAGGCATAAAGTTGTAGCAAATTAGCATTTCCGAGTGGAATTCGTGTCTTGTAAGTGTAGCTTCATTGAATAAAAAGATTTTGTGTGCAACAAACCATAGCTCGCTGATGGCTAATGTTAGTTTACGCTGAGTTTTTTAATTATAAGCTATAACCAGGGACGAACTCAGAGAGGATGTGGGGGGCGCACCCCCCCAAGTCATTTTCAACAATATTTTTGATGAATACAATTTTTTCATAATTTCAAACCTCTTTGATAACAATGATTCTTGCCTTAAACACGTATAAATGGAAAACGCCGAAACAAAATGTGTCCTAATTATTCGGTGAAAGACTCAGAGTTAGGGGCAAAAAAATTAAACAAAATTTGCCTTAAAAATTGCTCAAACAGCACTAAAATGGCCATTACAGTATCTAAATTTTCAAAAATTTTCCGGGGTACCACGCCCCCGGTACCCCCCAGAGCCATATTTTTGTTCCTCAATTTGTTTTAAATTAACTCTTCCGGAAAAAAACTACTCTTAAAAAACGTAAAAATTTGGTGCCCTCTTCGCAAAAAATTCTGAATACACCTCTGATGTGAAACATTTTCGAAGGGCTTATTTACGCCCTTTTCCGAGTCGAAACATCTAACGCCTTTGCACTTAGTTAACATTTAACGTAATTCAAAACTGCATCCTCCAACCAAAATTAACTGGATCCGCTCCTGGTTATCATTAAGGGTTTGGTGCATGCCTGCATGACACTTTTTGGGTTCAATATCTCCGACAAACTTAAGAACCACTGACCTAGAGCCACTAGCAAAAGAGGTGTTCTTTGCACATAAGCAACAAAAAATAATTAAAAAAATAACCTTCATTACACTCGCGGTATTACGCCGAAGCGTGTAACGAGTGACGGGGCCCATCTCCGCGGCTTAGCGCCTGGGCAACACAGCTCCAAAGAAACGTCGCAACGGTGGCGAGTCGCTTGCGACACTGTGTCCGATTTGACCGACCCGGGAATCGAACCTCAAACCTCCCGCACCGATATGCGATGTCTTAACAACGGAGCTAACAGTCTTTATAAAAAAGAAAAGAAATAATCCGGCGCACAGCTTTAAAATATAAAATCAATTGAAAACAGCCAAGTCTTTGAAAAATTAATGCTTTCTATCTATAACGCTGAATGTTTATTTTTGATTTTTGACGTATGAAAGTTGCCAGCATCTTACCTAGCTATTAAAGCGGAAAACTTCTTGCTTGAGTTTTGGAACGCTCTTCTGTCCCACTTCAACTCACCGATGGCGTTCTCGCATTCTTTCGTCCAGATATGAAGCAGACCAAGCCGAGCTACTTGTCCTGGATATCTGCGAAAGATTTAAGATAAAAATTAGATTTATAAAACGTCTTTTAAACTATTTCGTACCAAAAAGTGTGACAGCTTAAACAAAAGTAATGTACTTAAACAAAATAAAATTTTGTGTTCTAAAACTTTTAAAAACATTGATAAAACGTACAACTATGCAAGAAACCACATACGCTAGACCCAATAAATCTGACTCATTGTTCTTGCATTATGACTGATTTCTTTACATTTCCAAAAACTTTGTGACTGCAATTTTAACATATTGCTCGAGCATACCTGTAAGCAAGCTCTTCAATCGGCATGTTGTTATTTAAATCAAAAACAGCCTTTCCGATACAATTTTCAAGAGACCTTTGAATTGATTCTTGTAAATTTTGAAGCCACAATTCAACACCTTCATAGAGACTGACCTGAATGATTTAATAAATACTTGAATTAAGAATGCAAAATTATTCAGCAATATCGAGCAAGTAACTAGCAACATTTGATCAGATTTGCCTCATTAAAAACAATAAATGCCGCTGTGATGTACAGAAAAAGAAAATCATTTTGAAGTGAAAACCTAGCAATTCATATCGCTACTGTGTAACGAATAAACAAAGTAATTAGGTGCAAGCAGCTCTACGATATGATGCAAGGTTGCTAAAAAGAATAATAGCAACCTCTATCCCATATCACAAATCAAATCATCATTGCACTTGCTGTATTAAGACGAAGAATGTATTGAGTGGCGAGACTCATTCCCACGGCATAGCGCCTGGACAACACAGCTGTCGCACTTGTGAACTGGTTATACCTCGTCATCTAGTAGCAGATATTCTTTGTTGGCTGACATAACTGCAGTTGCGTAGTAAGCATCAGTTACTTCATCTGCTACGCTGGCGGAGAAATGAGGACTGTCGCATGATTTCAATCCCTGAAAACAAGCCAAAAGGTTTAGAAAATATAAAGTTTCTAAAGAAATGAAATTATTGCAATTAAAATGATGTTTTAAAGCACATAACATATCATTGATGTGTCTTGAAAGCAAAAAGCGCAAGCTCACTTTACAGTCTCTTTCTGTGTAATGTTGAATTTTTAGGTCAGTAATTTCGAAAACAACTTCCAGACACTTATTTAGAAACTATAAATAAATTTCTATTACAAAAACATTCATGAAAAAATGGGTAGGTAAAGTTATTGAATTAATTGTAACAATATTTTTGAGGAAAAGTTAGTAACTCCTTGGACTTAGAAACACAGAAAATATGGGAAAAATACCTTAAAAAAGATAAACAAGCCCACAACAATTCCTGAAGTTGAACGTTTTATCAACATATTCAGTTGCCTCTATCAGCAGTGTGTGCAAGGCAACATTAATCAGCATCATACAGTTTCATACTGCCTGGCTTGTACTGCTGAAGATGACGGATGTCTCACTGTCTCTACGTTGTCAAAACGTCCATGTACAAGGCATACTGTGGCTTTTTTTCCTCCTTAAACTTATCTATTGCCACAATTAATTACTCTTTCCTTCAAACGTGATTGAATTACACAAGATTCAGCAGTTAAAGTTTGCAAAAAAAAAAAAAACAGTATTAAATGCAAAGAACTTCAATCAACGAATTGAACTTGAACCTAACCCCTTAGGATCTAAGGCTATAATTCAAATTTAATTCATTAATTGAAATTCTTAGTATTGATTTATAAACTTAAATCACTCGCTTAGCCTGCTGGACTGGATAGACTTCGGTAAAAGCTTTTATTGCTTAATCTCGTCAGGGTTGAATGCAGTTTAATTGGTGTTATCGTGTGGTAATTTTGAACATAGAATTAAATTCTCATCACATTATTTTTTTTAACACTTAGAACTTACCGATCTGAACCTAATCCCTGATCGCGGATGGGCGTCATCAGCAAGACTGATCTTCCGATCCGGAGGAACTGGAGTAGGAGTGTTCTGGGCGGATTTCAACGAACTCACCGTATCGGACCATGTACTAGATTTCTCTAGTTTGATATCAGTAATTGTGCTGAAGATTGTTCTGCAATAACACGAAATATATATTACTTAATATTCAAAACATCAAACAAATTTTCTACTACAGTAAGTTGTGAATTCAAATTAAACCAATGTCGGAAACAAAGCGCGAAAAAAAACATAAAGCACTTTTCAACACTGTAGTTTGGAAGATAAAATCGAAGTAAAAAATACAAACAAACATTAACTTATGAGAACATAGTAAACAAATGAACGGAATGCAAAGAAATTCTTCATCTTCTACACAATTGCACTTATTTTTTGTATGTCAATGAGGGATGAGCGACAATGAGAAATTTACCAAACGACGCAAAACTGCTGCAGAGAGCATAGAAAGATTTGGCGAGAGATTCAAGTGAGGGCACTCACGAACAACCTTGCAATCGCAATAAGTTACTTCAAAAACCTTGAAACTGCATTTTTGATAATTCCAATCAAAACTGCTATCACAATTTATTTTAAAACTTTAGCAGTGTCGGATAATTACATTCATATAGCCTAGCCTGAATTTTAGAGCAGGCAAATTTCAACCTAGTTCTACCTGAGATGAGGTCGGACCGATTCAATGTCACTGGGCCGAGATAGGAGGGCTAGTAGAGCGGTGTCAGTGAGGAAATAGAACCGAGGACAAACACTCCGCTTTTTATCCAGATATTGCGTCAAACATTTGAAGCAAATTTCCAGCTCCTCTTGCATGTGACGTAATACTACGCTCTTAGGGACTTCACCTAAATCGAAAATCAATTCGAAATAAAAATAATATGTTTAACCTTTATGAAAACAAACAATTCAAGACACTTACCCCCATAGCAGCATTGCAAAATATTTTTTGTGTCAAAAGCGCGTCTGACCAACTTCACATAGCTTTTGTCCACCATAGAAAATCGCTTTGCTTCCTAAAATTATCATTATAGGGTAGAGTCTAACAAACTAAACGACTAAATGTAACATAAAACGTCCAACCGTTTTGTCAATTTTCGCAGGTTCGAATCCTGCTCGAAGGACCACACTGACCGTTTAGCTCAGTTGATAAGACATTGCTATTGGTGCAGGAGGTCTGGAGTTCGATTACCGGGTCGGTCAAATCGGCATAGTGTCGCCAACGGCTCGCCACCGCTGCGTCGTTTCTTCGGAGTTGTGTAGCTCAAGCGCTAAGCCGCAAAAATGGGCCCGGCCACTCGTTACACGCTTCGGCGTGATATCGCGACTATAATGAAGATTTAATTTTGATTTTGTGGTACTACTGTACTTACTTAATCAGCAGTACATGCAGAGTCATTACTAGGGCATATTATTATTTAGCCTTCTGCCCAATACAGAGACAAAAGTGAGACCTGTGGCAGTTCTTTCGCTGTGATGTGGTCTGAGAACACAGCCTCCAAGTCCAGCCAAAGATCCTGTGTTTCCAACCATAAATCTAATACTTCTCCAACTCCTTTTAACTTCTCCGCCCATGATGCAGCTTCTTCTCGAAGTGGACCTGGAAAAACAAAAAACAGTTAAACTCTAGAAAGTAAACCTTGTTTCGAACATTGAGGCTCTTCAGTGTAAATGGTGTAAACGTTAAAAACATAACTAGTAACTCCACACAAGAAAAAGTCAAAATGTACAGTTTCCGAAACGGTAAACTGACAAAAGCGTTTGTATCACTAGCAACAAACTATCAAGCAATGTTGAAACGTTTTTCTCCTTGAGAAGGTAACTTCAAAAAATATAGAAGAGTAAAAAATCTGAAAACTTATGGTACGATTTTACCTTGCTTTTCAAAAAAATCAAACCGAAAGGAGAAAAAAAATCTAACGCTTTAAAAAATATGATCAACGATTATGATTAAAAACTGGTGGCAAAGTGCCTGTTTTGGTCGCACACCTAGACTTCCTAAAGTTAGCCCTTGTGTCACTATTTTTTCGGAAGATTAGGGATATTAGCCTTCATCAACCGCACTAACGTGAAAAGTACACTCATCCCTCACATTGCTTGACTTTGATCGGACAAACACCTCTCCGGATTTATATACCCAAGGAAATTTATCCTTTGTGGAACCTAACAGAGTTACATTTGCACTCTAGTCAAATTTCCCCGTATGGCCAAGGTACAACAATAAAACGATGTCGCACTTTCTGGCCTGCTGAATGGGAAGTCATTACGACATTGTAACCAACAAAGTTTCACCTATGTGTCTGGATGTCAACATGTTGGCCAAGAGAGCTTGTGCATCTTCCAACTGTTCCAGCAATCTCTCAGAATCTTCTTTAACCAGGAGGACAGGTCCTCTTCTTTTGTAATTACTGAAAGTGAGGACTTGCTCAGTCCATTCCTCTTCCACTGCTCGCATCTTCACTTCTAGCTCCAGCTCCTTGCTAGCTGCCACAGCGATATCCCGGATCTCGTCCTTGTGCCTAAACGTGCAGACTTGCCAGTGACTTCAAAACATGAGATTTGAGTTCGAATCTTGTTTTGGTCAAGTCAATTTTTACGAGTTAAGTCTTACGTTGACATTTTTTGGAAGGAAAAGCAAAAACACACTCAAATTGAAAACACAGAAAATAGTTGGGTTTCAATTTTACAACATATTTACCCGTACAGAACATACAAGGAGACCCAGAAGCCGCGCACCATGCTATTTGTTCAAACTACCCATGAATAACAATTTATAACAGATGCTCAAATTGTTCACCCTCTCCATTGATACATGCATCAATATTCTCTTTATGAAACTGTCTTTCATTCTTTTGAGGGTTTCAGTACTGATCCTCTGACATTCAGTTAAAATAAAAGCAATAAACTTTCATAATGCCCGACCTGCGGGACACCCTGTATAAACGTCTTCCAAACAACAAGATTTTCATGGTGCCCCACATGCGGGACACCCTGCATAAACGTCTTTCAAACAACAAGATCTAACGCTTGCAAAACAAGTAAACCACTTAACAAAACATTTACGCAAAAAAAAAAAAAACGCAGTGGCTTGGAAAAAGGCCACTCAGGTTTTGAGGAATATCGTATTAAAAACTCTGTGTTACTTTAATAATCCAATGTCTAGAAGATGCCCAAGTTTAAACAAATTTGCTTCAAGCTGGAATTTGCTGTTAGTAACAGACATGACTTGCAGCCAGTGACGATTTCGAATTTCCTGAAACGTAAAGGATAGCAGCATTGAAAAAAATTGAATAATGGTGTCAAAACTGACTATATCTCTAATAATTCAAAACAAAAAATTAGGCAGTTACGTTAAACAATGATATTATATACTGCATTTACAGTGACCTACACGTTAATTTTCACCAATTGTCTACTTCGTAAAAACTATCTAATTTTTTTATCTTTTACAAATGATTTTTACCCGCAATTATTAGCACAATGTGACGATACTTACCGGAATCATAATATCTTTGAACTTGCCCTAAACAAATTTATACGTTTAGTGCATAAAAGCATACCAGCACAATAAAAAAATACCATGTTTGTCCAAGTTAACACTCTCTATCTTGAATCGGCGTCAGCTTCAAATTCACTCTTAACGTATCACTTTTAGCATTGTTTTATTTACAAAATAACTCAAAAATGTAACGCTTTTTTATGTATTCAAATTACCTAACCCGTTTTTTAATTTGTTGTAGAGATTATAACAAAAAATCGAGTCTCAATAAAAAGATCAATTGATCTTCATCAAAATATCATGTCTCTATGACTGAAAACCAAGTCCATACCGCCCAGCAAACAATTTCCTTGCAAAACTGTTTTGTCCAAAAATGAAATACCTTTTTAGCGAGCCTGTGAAGAAGAGGCAAAACATCGAGATAAAAATTGATGGAGTTCTTCATCTCTGTGTACGCATCCCACTCCCTGAGTTTGCTCGGTAGGTTCAAGCACTCCTCCCAGTATCCTTGTACCTACCAAGAGCAAAATTGATTCATGAAAATTTTGAAATTTTAGTCCAAAATTTAGGCAACAAGTTTATGTTGCTTATAAGGATTAGCTAAACTCACATTAAACTATCCAATAAGCGTAATGACGATATTTAGAAGTGAATGAAATCAAGCACAATTGGCTTTAATCTTTGGTGTTTCATTGCCAACCAATTGACTAGTTAATGAAAATAGTAAAGAGGTTGCGGCAAATGTGACGTATGAACTGGCCTAAGTTATGCTCAACTGCACAGCACATGGTGTACTAGTAAAGAAAGGGTTAAGGAATTTTGTTTCTTCTAATTCTAACATCTTTCATAGTTATACCAAGCACATCGCACAGATACCTCTTCAGGGCCCATGGACACCACAAGCAAAAAGAAGAAGCAGAGTAGGCATGGCTCGATGGATGAACTTAAATTCAACACAGTCGCTTTACTAAGGATTAAAGTAAATTAAACTGCATTTAGAATCTAAACCAACCTCGTTGTGTGCTGAATGGAGATCCACTCCTTCCCACAAGGTTTCACGAATTTTCTTGTCAAAGGCAATGAATTTTTGGAACAATCCGTACAACATCCCCAGCAGTTTTAATTCTTCTCCAGTTTTATCCAATTCAAGGAAAGGTTTTGGTGGAATACCAAATAATCTTTGCACAGAGTCGAGTGTCTTTCGTTTTGCGTTGTACAGAGTGTAGCTAAAACAAAAATAAACAAACTATCAACAAATAATTCATTGGACTGACTAAACTGCTTGAATTTACGACATTTATTGGTCCTTTTGCAGTCTAACTTACAAAATACCAAGAATTATCTTTTATTACAAAAATTTGCATTTGACGTAATGATGGATTAAATCATTATGTGTTGTCCAATCTAAAGGGGCGTTTTTTGATACGCGACCAGCGACAGGCAACATGCGACAAAAATCATAATGTAAGTGAATGTGAAAGGTTTACGCGTGATCGCTAAACAATAAAATAAAACAGGGAGCGATAAAATAATTGTCGCTTGTCGCGTTGTCGCCTGTCGTGTATCGGTAAATGCACCTTAACATTACAACTCCCGTCGATCAGAGTTTTGAGTAGAACAAATGAACTCTTTAATCGCATCACTAAAATTTTGATTAATAACAGAAGTTATTTTAGTATTCTTTATTCGCATACCGATTTTGAAATTCATGCAGTCTCTGTACAGCTTCAGCTGGCTTGACCCCTGGAACAGCAGGACCTTGAGCATCAAATGCATTTCGAAACTGTATCACTTCGACGACAAACGTCTTCAGTTGTTTGTCCAATTCTTGTTCAAATGAAGTCCTCCTTTCTTTGACCAACGTCTGGCCTAATTCGTCGGCATACAGCACCAAATCGGCCCAGTTTTGACGCAGGCACTCAACCTATCGAACCACAAAAAAATCAAATCTTCATTATACTCGCGATATTACCCGAAGCGTGTAACGAGTGACGGGGCCCATCTCCGCGGCTTAGCGCCTGGGCAACACAGCTCCAAAGAAACGTCGCAACGGTGGCGAGTCGCTTGCGACACTGTGTCCGATTTGACCGGCCCGGGAATCGAATCCTTGACCTCTCGTACCGAAGCAATGCCTTGAGCTTACCTGGCGGTCTCATTTAAACACCATAATTACAGCAAATTATCAAATGACAGTTTTGTCGTCGAAGAATCAAATAATGATTGAACTTAACCGTAGAGCGGGACTCAATGAAGTACTGACGAGGCAGATAAAGAGGATGTCGTCATGACTCCCTTTCAGTAGGCCAGGAAGGACATTACTTCATAATGATTGAACTCGTAAAACCACTAGTTGGCAATGCTAAAGTAAGCACTTTAGAAAGTTTTTACGACGACAAATACCAAAAAAATGACGTCACAAATCATTCAAAAGTCTAGGGTTAGCATAAAACAAAGCCATCACCAAGTTACCTGCTTCAATTCTGCCCTGGCCAGTCGAAGATCGTAAGATTTCAACTTATCATACATTATCTCAATAGGAAGATAAATGCCATCAATCTTATTCTCCATGTCATGAATTTCTTCTAACAGACCCAGAGTGTTGTTGAGTTGGTCCAGAGTTTGAACCTGAGCCACAAAAATAAATAAGTTTATCATATTTTTTTAACCCAGGATTTGATTTGAAAAAAAAGAAATTTTTTAATGCTTGTTGTCTCAGATTCAGCGTCACAGATTCGATTCATGGCTAGAATTGATCGCAGCAAACGAATATCTGAGATCAGTGTTTTTTAAGGTTTGGCGTGAGGAACCAGTAGGTGATTTTGAAAAACCGCGAATTTTTTAATTTGCAAATGAAACTGCTGTCAACAACTGTTTCAACAAAAATATGCAGATTTTCGAGTCACCGCTGGACAATTTTGAGAGACCATTTTGGTTCCACAAAACGCCTTAAAAAAAACTGTCTGAGATGTTTGCTCAAACAAAGCAAGTTTGATTTGCAGCACCTTTCACTGCATTAGCCATGCTAAATTTTTAGATCTTCCACGCCAAATATTTTCAGTTTTAAACATTGCACGCTTTTTTCTTTGAACAACAGTGCAACTTTCAAATTTTTATACTGAAGAATTTTCTACTTAATTTAGCCAATGCATTGGAATAGATTTCTTGTACATTTTAACGCAGGACTTTACTCCACAAACAACTCACAGGTTGAGCCAGTCGATTTTGAACATTGTTGCGATATTGCACTACGCTGTCCAACTTCTTCTTCGCATCTTCATGCAGAATCTAAATAAGATT
This sequence comes from Trididemnum miniatum, assembly GCA_964006365.1. Taxonomy (NCBI): domain Eukaryota; kingdom Metazoa; phylum Chordata; class Ascidiacea; order Aplousobranchia; family Didemnidae; genus Trididemnum; species Trididemnum miniatum. The sequence continues at coordinate 10,725,124 of OZ023244.1, forward strand.
TTAAGGATTCACTGCAAATTGCAAAAATTGTGACCACTTTGTTCAGGCAGTAGTTCGCTTCATTATTGTTTACAGTTTCTTCGTCTAATTTGTTTATTTATTCAAGATTTAGGTATGCTAGTTTAAAATTCAGCAAAAATCTTTTGAAAGTACCACAAGTAAGATAACTGAATTGCCGAATTGCTTAGTTATAAATCGTCGTTTCCATGCTGCTTCGTTTGCTACGCTGCATAAGCTAACTCATTAATTTGATCCTTTTGTCACCAAAAGACAACAAAGATGTTATCACGAATCCTGCGCCCCAGCTCGTCGACGAGCAGCACTGATTTCGCAGCTTTACAGAAGAAACGTTCTGCTAACTTGATCTTTATTTGTTGCTCGTCAAAACTTTTCGAAAAAATCATTATCAAGAAACGTTTGAGAAAGTATGTCTGGAACGAAGCTTGGGTGAAAATTAAACAATAACCCCACGATGTGAGAGCATCGCCTCAAATCACAGCATTACACCACCAATTAGAACAATACCCAAGAAAAGCAAGCGAAGTTTCTTGAGCTTACCAGTGCGTATTGTGTTTTCCACGCAGCCGCAAGGCCTTGCAAGGCATCTCTAACCGGAGTTGGACAAAGAATAACGGATCCAGCAAACAGCTTGGACGGCACTGCTGAAATCTTCCGCTCAATTTCTAGCAAATTCTCCACCTGTAGATGAAACAGAATTAAATCTAATTCACTGTGTATTTAAGGGAGCATTTAGCACATTCTATTAGAAAAATAAAGTTAAACATGATTGTCCACGAGAGTACATTTAACGATAAATAATACACATTAAATAGAACAGGAACTCTTTCTCGCTGTTTCACATAGAATAAAACAACAACAAATACACGAAATAGCACAACTTGCCTCTTTTCTAATGACAGCTATGTCTGGATCAGCCGTCATGAAATTGCTGTATTCCCGTTGCATGTCTTCTTTCCACAAGAAATTGTATTGTGATAAGCGATGAACATACTGGCGAATTTGAGGTTTAATTCCTTAAAATGAATGAAAAAGCTAGTAGGCAATTAATTTTTATTCATATCCAAAGCCAAAAATGAGGAAGGATGCGGTGGAAATTTCAATAAAATCAAATTTCAGCATTTATTTGTATATTTATCCTCCTATCACGAGAAAGCGATCAAAGCGCTATAACGAGCTCGCTTAAGAGTTACCGGCCATCAGTCTACCACACCAAAATGGGGGAATCTCGCTAAGTGCCTTTCCAAACAGCGCAATAAGTAAACTTGCCGGCTTGTTCTCCACACTGACCCTTTAAAGCTGAGAATCAAACAAAGAAGCTGTGAATACCAGACCCGACCCGGTATCAAACCCGAGTCTACAGCTTTAGAGGCGGACGCTCTTACCACTCGACTTTCTAAGCTGTTAACTGTTAAAACTAGGGCAATCACGAATAAGAACAAGTTTGTTACAGTTTGGACTCAACTTTTAACATAAAACTACTTTCAAATAGTAAAACAGGCAACATTTTTGATGGCGCATTAATTTATTTGACTAGTTACATCCACAAGTTTTAGATACTAGTAAATAGCAACTAATATACAGTAAAATTACCCTTGGTCACAGATGAAAGAGCTGTTTTAAACATGGCCACTGATTCATCCATTAAAATATCCGATTCAAAACTCTGACTTTTCTTCGGCCCAGCCCACCAAACAATTCCTAAGATACAAAGCACCACGACTAAAAAAGGTAAGTAACACTATAAAAATGCAAGCAATGCGCAGCACGCCATTTTATGAACAAATAAACGTATGGACGAAATCATCAGAAATAAAAAAATCGTGCACGTGCAATAAAAAATCTTTTCCACTGTTTGTAAAGGTTCATGATCTGAAATGTATTTTGATCTGTATTTCAATTCATTTTTGATTTTGTTGTTGCATTTAAGCTTTTTCTGCTTGTAATTTAATGTTTTGTCTTGTGTGCCCACTTTGGTGGTGAAAATCAAAAAAAACTTTTACGTAGTACAGCGAGCAAAAAATCATCATCAGCGCTTACTTAAAACAAGCATAATTGTAGTAGGAACAGAACAACCAACCTAGCTTTTAAAAACAATATGCTTAGTAATTCATTCACCTCTAGCAGCAGCAGTAATGGATTCTACAATCTCATCAACGGTCATTTGTACTTCAGACAATGGAGGATCCAACACAATATCAGGAATTCGGAACCTAGCGCATAAAAAATTGGGTAATGGAACAGTTATAAGTGCTGTTTTTCGAGTGAAGTAGAGCATTAACCCAAAACATTTTCATCTACTATAGGTGGTCATGAGCAAAAAGTTGGTGGAAGCATAACTAGGTGAACAAAAAGTACCACTTAAATCATTTTCCTGTAACTCTTCCCAACTGGGGGTTCTCGCACCTCTGGGGGGTGAGACGCAGCATTTCTGGGAGTACGAAAGGCTTTTCCGTTTTTTGTTTTGGACATAGACTTGCATTTTCAGTTGATTGGTAGACAATTGTTTCAGCGCTGTCTTATGGCTTGTATTGCAAGGAGAGCGAGAACAATATAAAATATTTGGAGGGTGCGGCAGATTAAAAAGGTTGGGAACCACTGCTATGATTGAAAACAGGATTTAAGAGTGGCTAATCTGCTAATAAGAGCTTTTTAAATTTAACGACTACTAATCTCCAAAAATTTTGCTCTCCACCTTCTGGAAAACTTGAGCAACATAAACATACTTAAAAATAAATAAACAAAAAAAACACACAACCATGCGTGAATTTCAATGATGGAATGAAATTAACGGTGCATGCACATGAATAATTACTTGAACTAAATATTGAACAAATTCATAAGTGCAAAGAGTGCAAAAACTGTAAAGCATAATTTCTTTGACATAAACGTAAAAACTGCCTTTGAGGCGAACCAAAATTTCAGTAGATTAACAGCAAGCATTCTCAAACAAATTCGTTCCCAACAATAAATTGGTATCATGTAGCGCTTTCTTTGTTTTGACATGCATTATTTCATTGAAAAATAGTGAATAACACCAAGAAAAATAGTGTAATAACAAGTTACCCTTGGAAATAAACAGTTTTGCTTCCAAACATCACCTTGAAACATTGTTAAAAAGTAAGTCTTATACCAAGAAAAAAATCAAAATTTACTAAGAAAAAAATCAAAAATTTATCGACAATATAACCAAAACAAAACTATCTAAAATCCCTATTCTTTCCTTGCTCATAAACACCAACAATATCATGTGACTGTGGAAGGCTGTTTAAAAGCTTGGCCAATAGTCGACTAGGTTGCCCAAATAACAGCCTAGAACAGGGGCGAGGAACCAGCAAAGCACAGTGGGCCACATCGATTGCGTAGTATCTTCAGCGGACCATATTTACTTTTAATTTGAAAATTGCGTCTTAAAAGCACACAACATTACGTAGAAAACTCAACAAACATTCATGATGACTTGATGAGTCATTTTTTACGGTAAAATTAGAAACTTTTGCGCGATTTTTATGTCTAAATGCAGCATGATAGTTGAGGGTAAAGCAGTTTTTAACAAAGATTAATGTTTTCTGTTCTACTGGTGTGTTGTACACTTGAAAAAGTTGTGACGCGGGCCGAATGTGGACTGTGGACCGCAGGTTTGCCACCCCTGGTCAAGAAGTAACTTCCCAAACCAACATTTTTAAAATTTGAATACAAACACACAAAAACTAACTTGATTTTAACTTGGAATTTGAGATTTTCGCTTGTTTGATCTTCCACTTCAAAATTCTCCCACGAGGAAGCATTGGACGCGTAAGACAAGGATGACTCAGTACCAATGACGTCAGAACTGTAGTTAATGACGCAGCAAAATTAAAAAATACAGTAGATTTAGTTGAAAACATGCAGCGAAGGTAATTGAAAATATTTTTTAATTATATATAACGTTTCAAGGTGTCACCCATCCCATTGTCAAAAGTAAAATGAGCAGGAGAGCAGCTTACAATCACCCTGTCGACATGTCCAATATCTTCGGGACAAAAGTTCTCGGGCTTTCTACATCATGATCAAATTTTTGATGTCATAATTGAAAAAAGTGATTATGACATCAAGAATCTAACTATGATGCAGATGGGCTTTTTGCCCATTAAAATTAGACATGTGGACAGGGTAAATAATCAAACAAAAAATGCATTAACAACTGTTACATCAAAATAAACATGTTAGTATATAAACACTAGGTTTGCTTCATGAAAATATCGCTACGAATGGGATAGTTAGTTACAAATTTTTGAGTAATTTTTGATGAGCAAAAGTAAAAGAAAAACGAATAGCATTGCGCAAAAATTTTTAACATAACCAAAATCGCAAAAATTGTTCATGTAGAAGTACCTATAACTATATCATACATGAAACTTGGCAGCAACATTTTTATTGGTCAACTAAGTACTCTCAAAACTGAGTATCAACACTATCATCTTAGTTAGATTGTAAAACAGCAAGTTTGAATCGTCATGGTCTAAAAAACATTTTTCTTTTCAAAACTATTTCAAAGTGATTAAACAACGCACATAGGAGGAAGTTACCACTGGCAATCATAACCACATTGGCATAAGCCTAGTAAAACAGCTAGCTCTTAAAAAAAGTAGATAGTTTAAAATAGACACTGAACACTGCTTGTAGTTATAGAATGCGCATGCTAATTGACAGGTCAACAAACCTTGAATGAGAACTCCCAGGTCTCGAATAACTGTAATCAGCTTGACTCTCTTCCAGTTTAGCACCGAGAGCACTTCTGAGTGTAGACAGGCTTTGACACACAGAGTTCAGAACACTTTTGTATGTGTGAGTGCTGTAGTGTACTACAAACAAAAAATACGTAAATATAAAAAGAAATACTAAAACAGTTGCTTAAAAATAAGCCACACAACATCCTTCAAGCTAAATTTTAATAGAAAAAATACCTACATCGCTCAACTATATGTGAAAATGATTAAGCCGATTGCCAGTCATACAAAGTCAGACATTATTCGAAACAGCAAAAAAGAGCATCAGGCAAGATAATAATACAAAATGAGGCAAAGCAAAATGATTTAATAGTTCTCCTGTCCAGCGGGCCGCATTCACGTGATACTTACTTTAATTGGGTAAAGCGACACTGATGAAGTTACAGCGTAAAATTCGATTTGAATATAGCTAAAGCGTTTATTGTCCTTTGCAAAAAGCTATTTTTTCATGCTATCAGTAGACGATTGACTTAGCATAAATTAAGAATCCATACTTGTTTTTGAAAAAATACACAAATAATATCAACAGTATGCTGAAAAATTATTTAGAATATAAATCAAGTCAACTAAAGCTATTAATTTACAGAAGTTACTGGGAAAAAAGTAGAAGCAGTGCCATACTTACAAAATATTTTCTGAACGTTAACTTCATCCAGTTCATTCACATGTGCAGGGGATATGTTACTGCTGGCTGTAGACGCTGAATTGCTTCCTCGGCCACGGAAGCGAACTTTCTTGTTGTTGTTTGGCTTTGCAACTTCTACAGAAATAATGCAAAAATTGCGCTAAATTAGGTCATATAATCACAATTTTTTGACCGTTTTTACTTAAGACTTACCGTAGTAACAAATACCTGTAGGCTACTTTGGCACGTAACTACTACTAAGTAGTGCAAAGTGTTTTTTATCTAACAAATTGGACCAACACTCAGTACCGCACCATGCATTACAAAATATTCTTGAGAAAATTTGGTAAATTTCAATTTTGTTTCGAATTGTGTAAATTCACAACTATAACAGTTGGAATAGTGCAGGGGTGGGCAAACTTTTCACACGAAGGGCCACATTAGAAAAAATTTTGAAGCCGAGAGCCGCACTGATTGGAAGAGCAAAAAAAGGTCTACATGTCTTGTTTTCTACTGAAAATCAGTCAAGAGCAAAAAAAAAAGAAAGAAGGTCCTGATTCTCGGTGGAGGTTTATATTTTTGTAAGTGCCCGCGGGACTCATAAAATGGTCTCGTGGGCCGCAGTTTGCCCAGCCCTGGATTAGTGAAATACCGTACATCAACCAGATCGAAGTTGTCAAACCGTAGCAGCAAACTTGCAAGCATTGTTAATCAAGTTTAAGTTCACTAAAAACTGCGAGCCGAGTTAGATTTCAAGTTCTTCATTTTAAATTTTACAAGTTCAAGCTTCAGTTCTGGAAGTTTTACCAGGTTTATCCTATGGGCGTGTTTATCGATAAGCGGCAAGCGGCAACGCGATTACCTAATTTTTTTGTTTATTTCATTTTGACATTAAACTTTGGCGCGACAACGATATCAAGGAGGAATTGTACCTGTACATGTACAATTGTACCTGTACAATTCCACGCGATATCAAAGAATTGCTCGACGCAGACTAGCAAATTTTTTGTCGCGTCAATCGCAGGCCAGTATGGTAGTCGCTTTGCCGCGTACAGCGTATCGGTAAACGCACCCCAAGTTCAATCAGTTTTCATAGCGTTTAGGCTAAGTTACAGGAGAACTTGTCAAGTTTAGGATGAGTTCAAAACTCAAATAGGTTTTCTCGAGGTCGAGTTTACGTTCGAGTTCGGCGAGTTCGAGTTCAAGTTCAAGTTCGCAGCCCTGCGTCAAAACCATAAAAAGAGCCACAATTGGACAGTTTTAAATTTCACCTTGCTGTTGTTCCGCGCTGTTGATTCTAGTGCTTGTTAATATCATGATAATTTCATGGATGGCTGCTTCGATGAGCGATGCGCTGTCTTTCAATGACTTGCTTTTCTCGTTCACACTGATCTCCATTTCCTAAAAAAATTTAAATAAATAATTGCAGTGTGAGTCATTCATTACTCAATCACGTGATACACACAAAAAGGTTGGATAAATTTTGCAAATTTTTCAAAGCCGTAACGGTGTAGAAAATTAACATTGAAGTGGTTGGCAACCGTTTCGGAATTACCAGACACCATCAGAATGACATAAGAAAAGTTTCTATAAAAGAGCTTTGCTAAAAGTGTCTAGGTAGGTATATATCAAGCAAACAGTTGCAGCAAAGAGGTTCTGTATGGTTTGCAATGGTTTGGTACCTTGAAAAGTTCTGCAACATCCCACGAAGTCCCAGATGTGAATTTATCATCAAAGAGGATGAGATCGTGGATGGTTGCCACTTCCTTTTCTATCTTCTCCTTCACAACATCATTTACTTTCTCAACGACTCCATTCAACATTTTCGTAGTAGATCTAGCAAAACACTTGCTGAGTTAAACATTCATCAAACAACCAAGTTTCTGAGTTACCAGAGTACAGGCACCCCCCGACTTACGAACAATCGACTTACGAACATTCGTAGCTACGAACAAAATTTTCTGCAAGTTCGAATTCATAGTTTAGTGCAACATATGACTTTTAGCTACTACCCAAGCCACACTGGACTGCATAGCACCGCTGTATATGATTAGATTTACGACAAGCGACTTATTATCACCAAACAATAGGCTACTGTGCTGTAAGGTAGGCTACAGTACTGTAGCCTACGCTCCTGCACTGTAGGCTACGGAAATGTATAAAGTTTAGTGCTGCGGGAATGTATAAAGTCGGTTTAGTCCGTCAAGTGCTGCTTCCTCTTTCGACAGAGCGTTATAACTCCATACCATACCGTACTGTATCGAGGCCACCGAATTCGAGGTCTCGTTAGTTTTTTCCGTTAGTTGGTTTTCGATGGTCTCGACTGCGTACACTGCATACATAATTATGTAAGTGTATTTAGTGTTGGTATTTTATATTTGTGTCAATAGAATGAGAAAACAAGTTAAATGTGTTACGTAGTGATTTAGGAATGTTGGGTAGAAATTCGTCTTGAACGGCTCACCGAATAACAGCGCTGTGAAGTGTACAGAGGATATAAACCGACCTACGAACAAATTCAACATACGAACGAACGTGCTGGACGTAACTCGTTCGCAAGTCGGGTAGTGCCTGTAATCAAGCTCCAAACGAGAGTTTGATACCCGAGTAGGGGATAGCTAGCAAACTGTTGTCAGAGACACGCCATTTTTTAAAGGTTTTTTACGCTTGTAACTATGCTGCCAAGGCGCAAAGTTTTAGAGAAAAACTTAGGGGATAGCTACAAACATCAATTAATGTAATTGTACTAGAGCTTATGAATGAAGTAAAAAAGATGAAACTTTATGCTTTTTTTCTTTACAAGAAAAACAATTTTAAATATTTTTAGGAACTTAAGAGATACTTGCTAATGCTAGCATTGATCTATCTAAACGCAATCTGTCTAGAATTTCAACGGCGTTATTTCGTCTTACCTAGCTTTATGTAGAAACGCATCAATGTTCATGCTGTCCCACGTTATCATGTTCAATCCTGCCTTCAAACATTCGAGCACAGCAGATGTGTGGTGTTTAAACAAGGGCAAAAATGGACCAGGGATTTTGGCACAGACCTGTAAACACGAAACGTTTAAAATGAAGCTACTATATTTAGCGTAGGCCTACAATATACATAATTTTGGACCAGTTTAGTCACGAAAATAAGAACCAAAAAATATTATGACTCCTTTTTTTTACATCACAGATCAAAACTAGTAACAACGTTTTTCCTTCCCAATTTCTATAAAATAGGCTACTACTTTTGGACCAAAACTCAACGTCATTGTGTAGTTGCAACAAATTCGATCTAACATATTGAACAAACATCAATCAATGATCCAAATTTTTGCTACTTACTGAGTAGTAGTTGTTTCAGCTACACTAATATCAATTATGTCACATCAGGGAAACGTAAAATCAGCCACAAAGCAGCAATATTTTTTCGTCAAGACAGGTAAAGGAGTAAACCGTGTTTTGAAACTCAAGTTTTATTTAATCATTACCTTATTTCAAAAAATATCATTTCAGACGCATTTTCAGAAACCGAACTCCAAACTTAATCCCTTAAGCAGCAAGTACAGATTTGTAACTTTATATTAAGTGTTGAGCGTGAAACACCACTAACATTGCTACCAGTGATAGGAAACGCAACTAACCAGTTGTTTTTGATTTTATATTTTTTTATGTTATTAAAGGATTTCAGTCGTTTACCGCGGCATAATCCTGTAGGCATTGTTCCAGATGAATTTTGTAATACTTGAATTGCTTTTCTCGGGCAAGAACAGCTTTTGCAGTCTCGGGAATTTCCAGTTTCATCCGGAGCATCCACTTTGCTTCATGAATTAAGTTCAGTATTTGAGCATCAGCATTAACTATAAGTTTGCCATTGTCTTGCCTTAATAATGGTAGCTGAAGAAAAATGCAAAAGTTTGGAATTTTTGAATATAAAGACAAATTGAACTAAAAAAAGCGATCCACACTAAATGTATGTGAAACAGCTGCCGTAGTTTTTGAATAGATTTTTTGGTTAAATGCACCATTTTAGCTAAAGCCATGCATTAACATCAATAAACATCCAAAATTGCGAATATGAAGGGTCAATTTTAGAAAATATACTGTGTATAATATGTCTAAAAAGCATTTAATTTTAAATGGTGAACCGTGCATACTTACCGAGCTTGCATGATAACAGAGTATCGTAATTCAAACGGTTATTATTACCACCAATTTTATAGCTAAAAATGAAACATAGATTGATCCAGTACCTTTAGTCCAGCAAGAACGTTGTCCACAGACTTGTACCACTGCTGATACCAAAGTGTCTCGTACATGACCAGTGCCGTGGCTAAGCGATTGTAATATTTTACTGTCCGATGGAACTCTTTGTTCTGGGACAAAGACTTGTTTTCTTGAAAGGCCTGAAAATCCAAATCAATGAAGGATTTCAATCAAATACCAGGCAATCACTAATGGTAAAAGGAAACAAAGGTTACAACTGGATACGAACCATAGCTAGAATTTAAAGTCATTAGGCCTATCACATTTTTGTTTTTTAGCTTCTTACACAGAGATACACCAATACCTTACTGAAAATAATCCGTACAAGCTAATAAACAACACTTAGACTGAAGTACTGTTGCATAGGTAGTAAGCGAAAATGCAATCATGCAAGTATAGTTCATTTATTGATGTACTTCAAAGTGCAAAGCTTACATTTAAAGGATTTTTACATTAACACAATACCTGCATTGGTTCTTCTATGTGAGAGAGAAGCTGTCTTGACCAGTAGATGGCGCCAGCAGCAGGAGGAGCATCACGCGGAAGAATGGGATCGCTTTTATGCTTCTCATATAACTGAAAAGAAACATTGACTAAAAAAACGAGAAAAAATACATTAAACAATAAACTCGAAAAAAGAAGAACCTAAAATTAAGCAACATTGATTTCGAAATAGTGCCTTTTTCTGGTTTAAATTATTTCTCGTGTGTTTAACCTGTCCAAAACTGTACAGTGTAAAGTAGGCTACATCCTTCTAAGGTTTTTTGACATTTTTCATTCATATCGGCTGCAACTTTCTGCCTCAAACAGAACATTCGCATCTTGTTTAAAAACACAGCGACAAAACTTCGCAATCATATGACGTGGCACGCCCATCAATTAAGCAATGCTTTCTGGTTTTCGGAAATTGCACTTAAAAGTTGTGGCTTATTACAAGAGCATGATTGGACAGACTACCAGTAACGCATTATGTTTAGACGGACTATTGACTTTAAAAAGAAATTGTTGCAACAATTTCTAACACTGGAATACCAACATTTTATTTCTAACTGTTTCATTGCATTATTGCTACTTGAGGCAAAATGGTGTGCCGTTATGTGCATCAAATCCAAATCATGACTACATCAGGGCATTGTGACTAAATACCGCTAAATGGGCATGCATACAACAAAAAATGAGGAAACGTAGATACTCCAGCTATTTTGGAAACAACAACAAATACCGGTAGGTTAATTATGCGATTTGCTGTGAATATTATGATTTTGGTATACAGCCAATCAAACCTACTTCTTGAATTCGTTCTAATTCTTTTGTATACATCGCATATACATCATTGTAATGTTCACTGATTTGTTCCTTGAGATTTGATCTTTGTGTGACTGCATTGAGTCTAAAATGAACAACTGAAATGAAATGTCTCAAATAAGTTAATTAGTCAATTATAAATATTAAAGGGAACACACCAACACGAGCAAAAAAATACCAACAGTACATGAAGACAATTTTAAATCTTTCATTAATTCTCAGACGAAAATTGAATTACAAAAATGAATAAATTGCTGAGAATTGTTCTTCAAAAAATACATTAAAAGTTCTTAAGCACGGTAAGTAGTTTATCTGACATGTTTTGAATTTTCAAATAAGTCAATTCAAAATAAAAGGCAAGATAACAAGTACACAAATTCATTTTTAGCAACAAAATAAGTAAAGAAAGAGAGCTAAATATCAAAAATAAGTTTATATAGACTAAATGTAATTAACTAGTTAAACTAACTGGTGGGCTTGGACAAAATAGCCAACCCTTGCTTGGACAAAATAGCCAACACTCACTTGGACAAAATAGCCAACCCTTGCTGAGTTTTCACTGGTTTACTGAATACAGCTTGCAAATAAACTAAAAGCAACTGATCAAGGTTTTGCGACATTGTCAGAAAATTATTAAAAGCTTCATCGAATCTGTAGAAAATAAATTAAGTTGCTTACAATGGTATCAATTAATCATATCCATCAGATGGCCGAGTGGTATAGAGCGTCTGCTTCTGGATCGGTAGACTTGAGGTTCGATTCCGAGTCGGGTCTAACCAATGACTTTAAAATTGGTATTCACAGCTTTCCTGCTTGACGTTCAGCATTTAAGGGACAGTGTGGAGAAAGCCGGCAAGTTAACTTGTTGTGCCGTTGGGAAAGGCACGTAACAGGATTCCCCCATCTTAATGTGGTAGACAGATGGCCAGCAACTCCTAAGCGAGCTAGTACGGCGCTTCGTTGCTTTCTCGTGATAGGAGGATAAATATGCCAATAACAATTAACAATACCAATAAATGACTATATTTTACAAGCAAACCGAGTAATGAAATATTAGGTTGTCCCATACCAGAGACAAATTGTTTTCAATTGTTTTACATTAAAAATCATAAAAATGAGCAGCAATTTCTGATCACAGGTACTGAATACTGATGGTTACTGTAATCTGTGTACCCTTTTGCATTTAAAAAAAAATGATGCAAATTTAGATTGAAGTGGAAAGAAATATTGTAATTCAGCAGCATAGCAAAATTTTTTTGAAGAGGGTAGGGGCATAAATTAGAAAATTCATCAAAGAGTCTGGTATATTTCAGTCACATAACAACGTTTGTTCTTTTTTTACTAAAAAGCAAAATCAAAAGAGGGCATGGCACAATGCCCTCTTAAATACGCTTCTGCCTACCTTTCTTTATGTTTTCTGTGCAAATCCAGAAGCATTGACGATGTAATTCGATTGGATAAGGCCTGCACAATTGACTTGACTTTATCACCGACCAAGCATGAAATGCTGGGTCCATCATCGGCGCTATATAGATGTCCTAAAGTCAAACCAGTTTTGCAAGCTATTTGTTTGAGTCGGGGTTAAAATCTGTCACATAAGCAATGATAAAAATGTTAAAATCATACTGTAGCCAAACTCGCTAAAATTAGACATCATAAGAGACAAGAAAAGGTGCCTATTCACGCCCATGCCAACCGTATTGTAGCGGGGTTGGGAATGCGCTGAACAAAGTGATGTCATCTTCTGGAGATTCCAGTGTGCTGCTGAGGCACATATTCTGCTCCAGTCTTACTGTATATCATTGTCAGCGACATGGTGTGGCGGTACCGCGCTTGAGTGACAGATCTTTGGCGACAGGTTCGATTCGCGACAAGAGCCGATCATGCTTTATACATCCGGGTGGCTGCTGACTAGAAGAGCCTCAGTTCACTTAACAATCCTCCTCACAACAATGTTGAAGTTTTAACAGTTAACTACAGCAGCCGAAAGAAAGTCAAATCAAAGCTAAACCGAAATTTAAAACTTTTTTTTAAATCCGTCATCAGCAACTTACTGAGATAAGCAGCTGCGTTGTATTGCGACTGCGCAGGTGTCGAAGATGTTGACGACCCCATCGACTCTCCAGCTAGCTCAGAATCACTGTCCATTGACTTGTACTGCTTCAATTTTCCACCTTGAATAAAATTAATTAAAATTTACATAACAGCACTTCATTAAAAATTCCACGAGTTGAACTCTCGATGTCGATAAATTTTCATGTTAAATCGGACTGCTGCTTCAGGGCAAAATTTTATTGCTTACAAGACACAAACAGTCTGAAATACTCCTAGTGAGTGCTTAGTTGATTTCACTAACTCTGCAGGTCAAAACAATTCCTTTCATTGTAGAAGCGGTTAGCAGCAGTGTAAATGTAACCTCAAAACTGATATTTACTGCAAATATCTTTTACAAGTCGAAAAAGAAATTATTACGCCAAAGCATATAACGAGTAGCGGCTCATTTCCGCGGCTTAGCGCCTGGGCAACACAGCTCCGAAGAAACATCGCAGCGGTAACGAGCCGCTGGCGACACAGTGCCGATTTGACCGGCCCGGGAATCGAATCCCAGACCTCCCACACCGATAGCGTGAGCCTAACAACTGAGCTAGCCGGCCTTCTACAAATATCACCTGCATTAAAATCATCATCAACTTCCTCATCTTCTTCAGGAACAGGAAGCATATTCTGATGACGTTGCTAAAAAAGTAAACTTATGAGTCGTCTAAATTACAAAACACTACATTCAATGCACTGTCTTAATAACGCATTTTCACAATTTTATAATGTTTGTTCAAGAAATCAGTCCAATTAATCATCTCACTGAAAAAGTGGAGTAATTCTGTAGCTTTGCAGTTTCATCAATGCTGTGATCATGCGGGGATAACCTTCCAACTGCAAAACAAACAACGACCATCATTAGACACCCGGCACAGTCAAACAATACGGAGCTCTATGATTTATACCTAGTTGCCAAAGTTTTGAAACATATTGGTTCATACAAACACATCAAATTAAAGTTCTAACAGTAACTCAAAAATTAATTGTTTTTTCGTAATGTCAGATTTCAGATAGAAGTTGGATGTAAGACTAAAGATGTTCCATGTACCCACGGGTCAGTCGTCTTTTCATTATCTGGGATACAACAAAATACAAAAAATCCTTACCTCCAGTAGGATGATCGTCATCATTCTGTTCTGTCTGCTGACCAGTCGGAATGTCTTCCAGTCTGGGTCGAGGCAGACCGGAGCTATCCTTAGCTAAACAAATTTAACAACTTTATTCACATTTCAACACTAAGCAAAGCATTGCAATGCACTGGCTAAAGGATGAACTTGGGAGCACAAAACCCAGGTACACTATACAACCAACCAAAATTATTGTTGGTATTCGTGAAGAAGGGCACCAAGAAAAAGTTCTATGGGCTGCCACTCAAAGAATGGTTTAAAGAAAAAAATGAAGAAACAGCAGTAGCCCAGAAAGCACTATAAGTGGTCACAGATGCAAAAAAATCACAAAAAATTACGTTGTTTTCAAACAGTTTGCTACAGCTGAAAAAGTAGAAAAAAAATCAGAAAACACAAACGCACCAAGTTTTGAAAATTGTCTTAGAGTTCCAATAACTTCCAGTAACTGTTTCATTCGTCCGCAAATAAGATCAAGATTTCCTAGGATGGTGTCATCATCAAACAGCGACACACCATTCACATCTTCTTTTCCATCTAAATTTTAAGAACTTGTCATTCTGATCATCTCTGAAACTTAACTTTGATGCAGACGTAGCACTGATGATGAAAGAGTGCAATCACGGTTACCAAAGATGTCTCGTTGGTACCACAAACATCAAAAGGTACCATAAATACTAATACCATATCTAAATTAAGCATCGTATTACTTTGCATCTAAAAAAACAGGTAAACCTTTCGTACTCAAGTAAAAATACGTGGCTGTAAGCTGAACTCGATTGTTCCAGAAATATTTACCTAGTCAAACTCAACTCATTTATTTTAGTACAAACCTCAAAGAAAAAAAAACTTCAGTATTAATTTAGTCAAACAAACTTAAATGCCAGAACTCAGTTGTTGAGTACACGCTATCGATGCAGGAGGTCTGGGGTTCGATTTCCGGGCCGGTCAAATCAACCTCAGTGTTGCCAACGGCTCGCCACCGTTGTGACGTTTCTTCGGAGCTGTGTTGCCCAGGCGCTAAGCCGAAGAGATAGGCTCGCCGTTAGTTACACGCTTTGGTGTAAAATGAAGATTTGATTTATTTAAACTAACCTGATCCCGAGACAACTGAGGGTGGAGCAGGAAGTTTGGGTCTTTTTGGCAGCTTGGACCTAGCTAACGGTGTGTCCAAAGAACTGACAGACTGGGCAAGACTTTGCGAAGCTGTATTTGTTGATCCAAGCGTTTCTCGCAAGTTTTTAACCAGATCTTTATAAACTGTTTGCAAAACCAAGCATGCTTGTAGTCTGTACAAAAATAAAACTGTAAAGAATAAACACGTTTTGAACAACGAAAATCACTTTTTATCCCGAACTGCTACTTATAGCTACAGTAAAGACATAAATATTGAGAAAAGTTAAACGCGAAACTCATAAAAAAAGTTTATAACCTGCTTCGTTGTTCCTGATTCTGTACTAAAGCAGCTTAAAAGTTGGTGAGATTTTGAGATCAACTCATAGATTCTGCAAGACTTCTCATGACAAAAATACACGGTGAAAAGTGTCAAGCGTATAACCGGACAGCAATTTTTCGAGCCCAACTTAGCGTTAGCAATTGCTTCAGAAGTGAGCTGAAGTCTGCCATAGCAATTTTAGCTGTTTCTTGGCTTTTTGTTTGTGATAATACTCAGTGCATTTACGCAATTAGCGTAAAATCTAGTCTCTGACCTTCCAGTCAAGTTTTTATCATCTTCAAAGATAAGTTCTTTCTTTTTGACTCCTCTTTTTGAAATTTTGAAAGTCGGTGGCGTGATGGCTTCGTTTTTAATTTCACTTTCAATGGTTTTCCACAATTCATCGCCGCTGCTCAGAAGATCTCCAACATAATCTCGACAAATTGTAGCCAATTGATTCCCAATCTTCAAATAAAACAAATCATTGCAAATATCACAAAGTTAAGGTACATTTACCGGTACGCGGCAACAACGCAACGATTATAACGTCAGTAAATGCAATAGACTTTTGCATGGTCGGGGAACAAAATCAAAAAAATGTCTCGTGCCGCGCGTCATGTTGCCGCCTGCCGAGTATCAACAAATGTGCCTTATTAATGCCAAAAGTTAAGCTTGGGCAAAAAAAAATAAAGATATTATTTCTCAGCAAAGATACACGTACTGGCTGACTGTTTAAAATGACTGATGATTTGACGGTCAAAAATATCTACGACGTCGTAATATACACAAGCATTAGCCTGCCATCCCTTCACTGCTAATCGGCCTGCAGTAGAGAACCCAGGAAGACAGATGGAATTTCTTTCCTGCTGATAGTCTACTGAAATAGATCATTCAAGAAAAATTTGTTAGCGTGATACATCATAGATTCATTAGGTCAGAGTAAATGCCGGTCACAATATCTGCACTAAAGAACCGAAAAATAATAATACCTTCATGCATAGAAGACCCAGATATCCACTGCGTGCATAATATCTTGATATGGAATCCATCTGTTTGATCGCCCCAACTAAGAGGGGAAGAATGTTGTTAACTGTTGAAACTGGGTTCGATTCCATGTGAAGTTGATCCAAATAGCGCTTTAAAGTGTCCAAATATTTCACTTTGTCTTTAGTTTCATTTTGCGCGTCTGTAATTCTGTAAAAAGACATCAATGTCAACAACCTGCTAAATACTAAAAATCATTACTTGAAAATTATGAACATGCAAAGAGATATTACGGTATATCTTGGAAGACCAACTCAAGAAACGCTGTAAAAACAGCCTAAATCTTCCAAGGCCTACGTTAACATCTCTTTATATGTTCATATACAGTATATAGACATACATCGGCTCCACATTGTTTCAATACGAAAAATTGAAATTGCTCAACCCTTTTTTGGGGGGCAAATGCTTTGTCATGTTCTTAGAACTATCAACTCTAGTATATATATCGATGCCATAACGATTCTGGAGCAATTAAAATACAGAATAAAACAAAGACAAGTTTACAAAGCTTGTGTGCAACAAAAAAAATGATCAAAACATCAGAATAAACAGTCATGTTTTGGTCTAGCCAGCAGCCCGAATTTGATTAACAAAATAGCACCGGTCTCGAAAAATGCTTTCAACCTTCCAATCGAAGCAAACTCTTACTGGATATCAATCGCTCTCCAAGCTCTAAGGCTTCTTGATTTAGCTTGAATGAGGATCCCGATCACGTTCTTGCATTCTTTGCTTTTCAGCTGCTCTGTTATTCCAGCTAATACTCTCTGACGTCTTCTCCAGCGTTCAAATTCCGTTAAAGGACCGGAATTCACATCCAATAATCTGAACAGTTACATTTAAAAACAGCACTGAATTGAATCTTACTAGAATAGGTTGTCGAGTATCAACATCAAAATAGAAAGCCAGCTGGCAGTTGAAGAAGGTCTTGGTTAAACACAAGGCAAGTGCAGGTTAAAGAAGGTTTTGGTACAGCGCCTTAGTTACTTTATTGTGACAGGGAAAAACTTAAAATTGTTATATAATAGGCTGATCAGAAAAAAATTCACATCAGTCATGCTTGTTTTGAGGAACATCGACATGCAGTCTTTAGTTGTAGATATATTTGACAAGTCAGAATCGTATAAAGACTCAATTAAACACACTTTCGCTTTCAACATTTCGCCACTAAAAATTCAAAGGGAAAAAACTTTCCATAGCATTTTTGCTAGTTTAAGTCCCTCCTCTGACGTCAAAATGAACACATTCAATAATCAAGTGATATTAACTACTAAGCTTAGTCTAAATTTTCAAGTAGAAAAAATACCGTTCTTCTGTTCCTTCGGAGAGCACTCCTTCGATTGCTTGCATCCATTCTTGCAACACTTCCTCATATACTTGAACAATAGAAGCATCAAATGGAGTACGATTATGGGAGAAGTCACGGCTTACAAGCTGCTCCGGAAGTCGAAGTATCTGGTAAAAATAAATGAAGTCACAAAAATTGTAAAGTTAAATTTTCTTGCATTGAGAAAACATTATTCCAAACCAAAGCGTTTGCTTGGGCGCTAAATCTCAGTAGGATGTCGCAGAGGTTAGGCTTGCAGCATAATTTAAAAACACCAAAAAAGTTAACAAACAAAACTCACGATAATCATTTTTATTCAAAGCAGTGTGTGCAGATAAATGAGGTCCTACTGGAAAAAGAACATGCGACCTTTTGGATTTCCAAGCTAAGTACAGTAAATAGGTCATAGTTCCGTTAATATTTTCACCTGTTGATTTGTAGCACTGCTTCTACTTGTTACATTTCTCAGCATGTTCGAATACTTTTCAACGGAATGAAGGAACTGTTGTTTGTGATCATCGCTACACATTCCCCAATCTTCTTTAGCTTTTACCAAAGGAACGAACACCTAAATTAAGAATTACTTTTAAATTAAAGATATCGGCTTTATCTGCGTTTGCAGAACTGACGCATATGTAACATACGGCTTCACTACTTGTGATGATCTAAAATTGTCATGAATCACCAGCGGGTTTATGGCTAATTTGGCTGTGTTATCTAAACACCAAGCCGAGAAAATTAGCACAAAATAGCACAACATGTTTGCGACACATGAAACAAACATAAACGTCGGTTTACACAGCATCTAAACCCACGATAGCGTCTGTGCGTTCACGAAACGCAGTCGCGATGATTTACCCAAAACTGGCCGAAGATCTGGAAGCACTTTTCTGTCAGTATTCAAAAAACTGGACGAGCGAATAAGATTTGATTGAGTTTGAATTTTGAATTTGAATCCGCTCACGAGTTGTTGATGAATTTGAATATTGTTTTTCCAAGTCAATCAATTTGAATTTACATTTAACTTTTTCAAAGTCAATGAATTTGAATTTCGTTTTTTCTAGGTCAATGAATTTGAATATTTTTATTAAACATTCGATGAATGTGGAGTTTTTTAATTTAAATCTTACAAAGCAATAGTAGCAATTTGTAATTGTAACTGGTTTATATCATGACATAGCCTCTGACCCAACAAGAGGAAGTCGTCATGACTTCCTGTCCGATAGGCCAGAAAGGACATTGCTTTTTAGTTGCTGGTTTATATCAGTTAATGTTGCAAACGTTCCATAAAATTTTATCAAGCAAACAGAAAGTTTGCGATGGCAAATATGTCGCTGCAAGGCGCTTTGAAGTTGTTTTTGGCCGGGTAACTACCCAGTGCACCTGCTAGAAAATGGTCTTTACACTCGATCGCTCGGATTTCATATCTTTAAATGTTTTATAAATGGAAATAGCAGTTTAATTTGAAATTGAAACGAAGTTGCCAAGAATGAAACTCGTCTTTATGTCAACAATTTTCCAAATGAGATCAGTAAAACCTATTTATTTCACCAACAGGCGAACGAAAGAAAAGAAACTAAATTTTAACTTCAAACTGCTTTGGAAAATTAATTATAAGTGCAGTATAAGAACGATTCACAGTCGTTTATGAAAAGGTCGGATGGCCGATAAGCAGTGATCTTAAATGTGAAATTGCTGCGTTCGATCTACGGTTTTATTCATAGTAGTAGATTGTAGCTAGCTAGCTACGTAACTCTGTCAAATTACAGGTTGGAGGTAGCTAAATCTTAAGGTTAGGTAAAGTACACTTCAAATTACAGAATAAAAATTTCCGGTTTAGCTTTGAATTTCGTTTTTTCAAAGTCAATGAATTTGAATTTCAAAATTAAAAAAAAAAATGAATGGATCCAACCCAAGTGCGAATACCGTTATAGCAAAATCCGCCCAAAAAATGAGCTTACGATTTTGTAAAATCTAAAATCCGCACAAAAATGGTCAAATGTAGTTTCTGTGTATAACGATTTGAAAAAAATTTTACAATTTGATTCGCTACCAGCTAGCATCTTTTACACCTAGTAAACGTCTTTTATCCACAAAAATACTGTTTCCAAACCTGAGACAAAACTGTTGAAAGCTGATGCAAAGGATTGCTTTTGATTTCTCCAAACATGATTTGTTTGTGCATGAAAACTTGCGTGACTTCTTGCACGGTGTTGGGACGCAAAAGATAGACACACACTAGATCGTGTAACCCAACACCCTGGCAACATAAATCACAAGCAATAAGGTTACCATTGTTTCTACAGATATGGATGCATTAAAAACCTAATTAGCTGTATTAGTTCGACAAATCTGCAAATAATTTTTATGTAATCATCGCTCACTTTGTAGAATTTACATTCAAAAGAAAAACAATATGCAGGAAAGTGCAGGACAGAAAACAGATGAGTGAGACGCAAAATTTGGGTGACTGTTTAAATTTGAATTTAAGACCATACTTGTCTCCTATAGTAGCTTATCTTATCATTTGATTGGTTAACCAATTGACCAATGGAGATAGTAGGCCTACTCTACAAATAACGATCAAGCGTTTTATAATAACTACAGTGCAAAAAATAAATTGGTGCCTCCATCGTCTGTAAATTGATAACTACGGCACCACAGTAACTTTTCAAGTAGTATTTTGAAATCTTAACTTCAAAAATTCTGTATTTAAAACACCTTTAAATTAATAAGACTTGGAACCATATTGAGATCCTCTATCATAAATGGACGCATTTCTGGCCGTCTTCCATAAACAAACAACTTGCTGATGCCCCCACTCATTAAAAGTTGAGTCAATAAATCAAAATTGTTGGGTTCCAAAAAAAATTGTTCCAAAGCAGTTGGACTGTAATAAAATCATAATAAATCAGAATCACTAAAAATAGCAATCGCTTTTTCACACATAAACCATACTGCTTAAAAAGAAGAAACATATTTTTAAAGTAGCTGTTTGTACTAACTACTATGAGGCACAAATTCTATAAATCCTCATTTTAGCTTTAGTAGCTACCGGTAGTTGACAAATGCACATCTCTGAAACTATTGGCAAAAGTGTAATTGATTGCTATTGACATTGTGATTCTACCACAAACTTTCACAAAATTTGTTTGGGTATTAGACATTGAAAACATAGCAAAGCAAATGAGCAATTAAAAAAACAAGCTATCATAACATAACTTAACCATTAGTAATTTATTGTTTCTCGCAGGGTAAACCTGAATTGTAATTTAATTTTAAAATAAAAAAACGATTTTATCATCATACTGGTATTATCTTAGTATGATTTATACAAATAAATACAGCTTGAGCATTGTAGGCACTGCAGATTCTACAATTCATTGCATCAAATTTTCATAGTTACCTATCCGTTTCATCCACTTGGAAGGTTTCTTGAATTTTGGTGGCAATCCACCAGTGTCTTTCGTCCATATTTCTTTGACAAAGACGCAATCACTGACTCAGGAAAATCTTAACCGATATCTTAGCTCTGCTAAGCTAATCATTTATTAAGAAGTAATGTTGCATGGTAGAATTAGATTTGAATGCATTGTAGCACTTGTGACTTGGCAAATAGAGAAGATCGCAAATTTCTAATGTAATTTGAAGGACAATAAACTACTGTACCAGTAAGTGATTTATTAGTTGGTAGTGCCTATTTTGCTGGCAGTAGATTCTGATTGGCTAATTTCCTCAAAACCAGTCATGTGTATAGACGCAAGCCAATCAACAATCATGCACATAGTACAAACAAACAAAACAGGATCTAGCCGTTAACGGCAAAATAGACTATGCCTTATTAGTTTCAGCTTAGACTTTAAAAATTGGAACTTTGTGCTACACATGCAGTATGTACATTTGAGCAAGAATTAATTTAAGTTTGGGTAAACGATTTCAGCTCAGATTCAAGTTCAAAGTGGTTTAGAGCAGTGGTTCTCAACCTTTTTTAGTTCCGGAGGTAAATATTTAACGTCAAAGTTGCAAAGAGCCACATACGATCAGTGCAAGTTAAAGTAGTGTTGAAACCAAACTCAGGCATTTTTTTTTCAAAAAAACATCAAAACTCAGAAAAAACAATTCATGCAAAGCTTTGGCTATTAATACTGAAGGTTTGTCAAAGCTGGTTGCATTTGTAGAGGATGCAGGATGCAGCAGCTGTTCAAAGTGATCGCCATTTAATCAGTTCCAATGTTGGTTCTAATTCAGACCATTTTGCTGAAAAGCGCTTTACATACATAAGTTGACCCAAATACAGATTTTTTTAGTGGGTTGGCGATCAGCTCAAGATATTTTCTATCTGGAACTCGACTCTTAAAGCCAAGTAAATGTTCACTTTAAAACGCTTGTCTCAGTTTAAAATCGAAATAAGATCATAAAATATTTTGAGGCTAGCAACCTCGCCTTTTGCTGCAATCAATTAGCCATCAATGGAGTAGCTAGAGTTGCAGGAACAATACTTAGGGGCCACATGCAGTTCCAAGAGCTGCGGTTGAGAATTATTGGTTTAGAGTTTGGAATAGCATCAGATAATAACTGCTTAAGGTGCATTTGCCATTTACACAGAATACGATGCAATGTTTTATACATAAAGTGACATAGGCTACGAATCAGTCAGAGATTAATGATGATGACTTGAAGCTATGTTACTTTACATGGCATTCTACAAAACAGTGATAAGGTGCATTGCAAAACAACCGATGGAATGCAAAGTTGTTTGGGCTCACATTAAATGAAAGATACTTCCGTACACTAATGACGTCGAAAACTGGATGAAATTTTGTGTGACAACAAATCAGACTAAAATCGCATGTAGCATAAACAGACCTTTATGTAAAAATAAAAAAAAATCCAAAGAAGTACCATAATAAAATCACAAGTAAACGTCAGTTAAAATAAAAAGTAATGGCAAGCATAATGGGTATGAAAATTTTAACCATAGGCTACTGGGAAGACAGTAAAAATAGGACTACAAAGTGACAAAGCTTCAGTGCTGCATAGACTTTACTCTGTCTAAATTACAACATAATTTAGACCCAATGATAATCAAAAATTACCAGTAGGCTACCAGGCGGGACCACATTGATCCATACATAGTCTTCATACAGATACATGCAGTTATTATAGGGGATACTCATAGTCCTAACCTACACTGCTAAACATTACCCCACAAATCCATGATTGTAAAAAGTTAATCCATGACTCATAGTGTATTTTTACTGTACAATTATTTGAAGCAGAACTTTCTTACTTTTATGCAAACTTCTGAACATCACAAACCTCTGCAACGCATGTACCATAGCCTATTTATTCGGAATATAAAGTGACGGTACGGGCAGTTGACTATTACCATACTTACCATAAGTATCCTACGAAAGTATATTTGAATAACGTGGAAGCGTAGTAGTAGCCAAGGAAACTATATCGAACATTGTCGTCACAAGTGTCGCTTTTGTAAATGTTTACAAATCCTTGTTAGCGATGATTGATCCGTGCCGAAAAAAAAATAATAATTAATTAAAAAAGCTACTTTCATATTTGCATTTTTTACTCATTCACTGTTCGTATGCACTCAAGAGGCTGAATTTTTTCTGCGAAAAATATTAGTTTTAAAATATTTATTTATACAGCTCAGATGGCCGAGTGGTAGGGAGCGTATGTCTCTTGAGCTGTAGACTCGGGTTTGATTCCGAGTCGGGTCAAACCAGTGACTTTAAAATTGGTATTCACAGCTTCCCTGCTTGACGCTCAGCATTAAAGGGACAGTGTGGAGAACAAGCCGGCAAGTTTACTTGTTGTGTCATTGCGAAATGCACTTAGCGGGATTCCCCCATCTTGGTGTGGTAGACCAGTGAGACACATTAGTAATACTCCGCGAATAACCAATATTAATCCGCTTGAACTATTTGTTGTTTATTGCGCTACAATCGCAGTTTAGTTTTGTGTAAAAATTGGTGCACGTGGTTAACTTTAAAGTATTTCCTGTTTGAATAACTTTTTTTACGCTAACATTTTGTGATTACGAACATATTTACAAACTTGCTCAAATTAGTTCGATTAGGTCGTTCCGCACGACTGAACAGTCTCTCAAGTTCTTGCGCTGTAAACTTCTGCTGGTTATTTTCCATGATTTAACCGCGGCATCTGCATGTGTTGATCAACAGACCTTCTGTTGCTGGGCTGTTTTTAAAATAAGTGATAGAGTTAAGTCCTAATGTTCGGAACCAAGACCGAGACTTGAAAAAATTTTCGAGACCAAAACTTTTAAGAAAATTTATTCGTATGTTAACACCTAACAACTTTCATGGTCTTTTTCGCCTATAAAGCTTCTTCCAATCACCCCAGAAAATCTTCGCCTCCTCCCGATTTCGTCGCTCATGTTTGGGGATCAATTCCCGGGCCGATCAAATCGGACACAGTGCCGCCAACGGTTAGCCACCGCTGCGACGTTTTTCAGAGGGTGGTGCCCTAGCGCTAAGCCGCAGAGATGGGGCTCACCACTCGTTTCACGCTTCGGCGTAATAACGCGAATATAATGAAGATTTGATTTTGGTTCATACTTCATGCGATTTAAATCTTCGCTGACTCTTATTGTTATTGTTAGGCTACCGGTACTCTTAGATGTTTTTAAAATAAGTTTCAAAGACAGATGTTGGTAAGAAAAAATTCATTACTCTGAGTCTGCAATCTCATCTGTAGCGTACTACAGCAGATTTTCTTTGCCAATAAGAAAATCACTGGAAAGCTAACGTAATAAAATACCAAATCAAAAAACCCTATTTTTCGGATTTTTCTTAAAATCTACTCAACTTGCCACGAGTTATCAAAGTGGTAAAGAATACAACAGTTACTGTTTCAAAACTTCTGAAACTTGAAGCATCACTCATCTTTTTAACACATTTAGAACATGAAATATCTAAGAATTTGTATTTTCGGGAGGTCCGAACCCCTCCATTATAAAAACGTAACGGGTGCGAGCATGAAAGTTTGCCCGATTTTCTTCAATTTTTTTTTGATTGGTTTTTACATGGCAAAGAACGTATGGCAATGTTGTCAGATGTCTCCGACAATGTTTTAATTTTTGCATTGCATTGCAATGCTCACATCCAATAAATTCAAAATTTTTTAGTCCTACACAACCTAAAATTTGGAATCTCCAGACTTCTCGCATTTCAAGACTACAATTTTACGAGACTCGAGATCTAGACTCGTAGTTCAAGACCGAGACGAGACTTTGAAAATTGTGTCTCGAGACCCGAGACTTGTCTCGAAAACTCCGTCACTACTTACCACAAGAACTCGCCTAATGTTGAAACAAATCGGGTTACTAGTAGTAGTTTATTTTTTCTTTCCACAAAGTAACGCACAAAAAACAAATCCTTACATTCGTAAAGAAACAAGGAGGATGGAATAACCCTAAGTTTTCCAGTCGAGATGCCCCTTGTTTAAAGACACAGAGCATTAACACACACTAATAGCTGTAAAATAATTTGCACACATATAAACATAGCGCACAGTACAAACAATGTTGATCAGCGTTAACAATATAGTCAGCACTCTCTTATCAAATTTTCTTTAAACTGCTTTTCAAACGAATTGAAGGGTTTATTTTTTAAGTTTTCGCTAATTTCGTTCCACAGTTTAACACCCCGGAATTTAACCTTTTTTTGCCCAGCAGATTCAGAAACTCGAGGTAAAAAATAATTAGATCTACTTGGTCTCCTGGTTTCATAATCATGAATTCTTTCAATTGTTGAGAAATCATAATTGCATGAATTAGGTAGCTTGTTTTTGAAAAGCTTATGCATGAATTTAGCAAGCTCTAATTTGCACACACCATGTAAGTTTAAAAAGTCTAATTTCTTGTTCACAAGTTGTTTAATGATCACAAGTTGCTTAACTTATCTTTCGCAAGTTGCTTAACTTATGGACTATTATACATAAAAAGTCTGGTCAACTATAGGCCTAATTATGCAATACCAGTTGTCTCGAGCAGAGAAGGGCATTTATCGAGAGAATTTTTCGGCGATAATTTATTATCGATTGTCGCTCAAAATACTTTTGATTTATCGATTACTGATATAGCTTTTGAAATATATTTTGTTATCGCCGATAAATTATAGCGATAAACAATTCTTTATGCACACAGTGTTCAAAATTAGTGAAAGTTAGCGTTATGGCAAAATAGACGGTGTCCATAAATTCTTCTTGCAATTTAAAAAATTGCTCTTCGTTTTGTATAATGTCACGGCAGAGTAGAGATGGCACGAGCTGACTTTTTGGCAGCCCGGACCGCTCATGGCCCGGAACCTCCTGCCCAATAGCGATAATTTTGACTCAGCAAATCATCCCCAAAATAAAGCCCGGTCCGCCCAAAGCCCATTCTTTTATGAACCTTCAGCCCCATTTAAAAGAAAACTGAAAGTTGAAAGGAAGTTCAAAAATTGGTAGCGGCTCGTCAG
Source organism: Trididemnum miniatum (assembly GCA_964006365.1). Lineage (NCBI taxonomy): Eukaryota > Metazoa > Chordata > Ascidiacea > Aplousobranchia > Didemnidae > Trididemnum > Trididemnum miniatum. Next base: position 10,751,619 of record OZ023244.1, read on the forward strand.
CGGCCCAATTAGAAACAAAAGATAGAACTGGGCCGTTAGCGGACCTTTAAAAATATCGGTTAACGGCTCGTTGACGGGTCTCCTAGCAGCCCATGCCATCTCTACGGCAGAATCCGTGAACCGCTCTCTTTTCTTGAAAAATCTAGAAAAACATTTTTGCAATTTGACTTATAAAAAAACAAATTTCGTCAAACATATGAAAATTTACCGCAACATTTATCGAAAAAATTTATCGGCGATAGTTAATCGATTACCGATATCGCATCAAGAAATTGAGATTTATCGATCATCATTATCGCCCATGACTTTTTTAAAGTTATCGATTATCGTTATCGCTTCAGTACACAAAGGTTTATCCTGCCCAACACTGGTCTCGAGCAAGTTACCAGAATCACACCAAAACTACAGTTATTGCATAAAAAACAAGAGCAAACACATCCAGCTTCGCACAACGGCGACTACAGTGAGCACTGCTCACTGTAGTTTACAGTGACTGCTCACTGTAGTCTAGCTCGATAGTTGTAGCGATTACTCGTGATGTTGTTTTGTTGAGCAGGTGGCAGTAGACTCGATGACCGCACGGTCTATTCGCTGTCTCCTGGCCAAGTGAACCAATGACATACTGTAATTACAGTGAACACATCTACCCTGTAAATTGCGTTATTGCGTTTTAATTTTGCTGTTACTGCATGTTCTGTATCACTTGGTGAATAAACAAACATTGATGCAAAGCGGAGGAACACTCTTCTCAGGAAATCTTTCGACTTGAAGAGATCTCCTATGCTGGTATGTATGTCATTGTCATTGGTTGGATGGATAGAAAAAGCAGCTAGATCAGCTAGTGTTTTTTTTTAAGGCGTTTTGAGAAACCGAAACGGTCTCCCACAACTGTCGCGCGGTCTTGCAAAATCTGCTTCTGCAATAGTATACAATGCCATGTACTACGTAAGTTTATTTCTTTGTTTATTTGTTTACGCTGACACAGTTCCACAGGTATTGAGCTAGCCGTCTGGCTACTGCAATCTTCCGCTGCACACGGTTGATACGACGCGCTTAGAGGTTGTTCAATCAAGCGTGAAATGCTGGCGCAAAATCGTAGTTGTGAGTCTATTATAGTAAGAAGTCAGGTAGACAGATGGCTGGCAACTCCTAAGCGAGCTCGTATAGCGCATTGATCGCTTTCTCGTGATAGGAGGATAAATATGCAACTAAATAAAAACATAATATAAACATTAGGGCCCATTTTAAAGCAAAAGTCATGCAGTTTGATCTAGGATTGATGGTCCAAGCTTTGGTACTAGCTTGTAACACAATTACAAATTTTATTACATGTCAGTGCATAACAACAAATACCGACTGAAAAACAAGATAGAACATGAAAAACCACTGGTCACGGCAAAACAGTTCGGAACACCATGGATAACAAACTTTTTCCCCTTTTTTCTCTCCTTAGCTGTTCTTTGTTTGGGGGTGAGGCGTGAGGGGAATCACTATTTGACGTGGAATCGATTAAAACATTATCTGTTGAACTGCATTATCTGGGTATGGGGGTGGTTAGTGGGGTCTGCGGTCAAGGTAATGAAGGTGTAGACAGTAAACCGCGTTGTCATTAGAATAACCGTCAGTAATGGCCAATGCAAATGAGGTTATAATTGGCTCATTAGGCCTGTAGACTACAACTGGGTAAACATGAGATCTCTCAGTGTACCAAGTTGATGCGACCACTGGACCATGCTTAAACTGTTACATAGACTGCTGTACGGGTATGTGGTGACACCCCTATTGCACAGTGTAGACTGATGCTGCAATAGGTAAGCCAAAGTAAACAGAACCGAAGTCAGAGTACCAATTCTGAACTGGACTACAAGTTGGTTTTGAGGTAAAAGATCAAATACTGGTAGAAGTTTTAGTCTGTTAATCTAAGTTGGAAAGCAAATTTAGAAGCCTGAAACATGACCAGTGACTCATTTCTCAGTTCTACTAGACGTAGGCTACACTTGCACTGTACATTGTATACCAGAGTTAGACTTGATGACAGCAGAGTACTTGTGCTATGACAGTGTGAGAAATTACCGCATTGAAACAGTGCATGTTGCCTAGTCTGTGCACTTTATCGGTTGGTCTTCCACATCTAGTTTACCACTTTCATGCTGGTCAAATGCAAAAGGAAAGCACAGTCTGACTGACAATAATAGCACTAAAATAACACAATGCAGGATGTGATGTGTTGTTGCTTTCTCATAATAATACTATCTTATTCAATATGTGCAAAAATTAATGCTAGATTACTGGATTAGGTCAGTTACTGTTTCTGGTATGTTGTCAATTTGTCGTAGCTGCAATTCTCGCAATGGCTATGGTAAAAGTAGACTAAATGAAGCATTTTTAGTGTTTCTGCTTGCGCATTTCTGTTTAGGACTATTCTAAGGTATCAGATATTAGTGACAGTATCAGTACGCAATGATGTAATTATCGATACAGTATTTCGTGTGAAAAATTGCTGGTTCTACTCTGGTACAGGGTAGAGGTATTGGTGGGCCATCTTACGAAAACTCTGTTATTGATACTTAAATTTACTGTGTAAGCTACTGTGTGATATAGAAGGCATCATTCTTTTTTTATTAATGGCAACCAGGCAATCGTGGTCAAATAACTCAATGCTTTGTAAATTAACATGTTTGCCTTACAGTTACATAGAAAACTTAATACACACTGTACTGTATTGTTGACCTTATGGCTTATATCACTTAGTCACTTTTGAGTGTTGGTAAACTAATCTGCATGATTTATGGTGTTCAGTTGCTTTAAGTTCAATGTAGTTTAGGTTTTTTGAAACATTGTGCATGAACTTACCCATGATGAGTGATGATACATGCAGATGTCTGAGGGTTGATCTTCTGTTGCATAATGCTGTCTTGTTGATATTGTGATTATAGATTTGTAACATTGTTGTTGGTGTTAATATTTTTGTGCTTCCTCACTGGCCATTAACATTGTTATCTTATTATGTCACAATGATAGTTCTGTCTGCAATAAAGCAGATTGTTCACATTCCTTTCAACTTTCCGTACAAATATCTAAGTGCTTTCTGTAATAAGTTTTTAAGATGAAATGTATATAAATGATTAAATTAGTGATAATGCTGAAATGCACATTTTCTCTAATTTATGTTTTAAATTTGCCCAAAATTTTCCAAGGTTTAAGGAAAGATTGATTCAATTTTTTGCCTTGAATTTAAGTTTGCAGAATACATTACCCCATTTTACATTAAAATATTGAGTTCTATGATTTAAATTCACCAAAAAAAAAAAAAAAATTGCCTCGTAATTCTCTTTTTTTTTCAAATTGCACACCTTACAAAAAACAGTTTTATGTTCCATCGTAAGGTTGTGCTGCAAATGCTTTCGGCATTCTAGTGAGACCTAAGTCAAAACGATACCCGTCAGAAGATTGACCTTTTGAACTCTCAAGGAATAGCTGTCAGAAGATTGAACTTAATGCATCTTATCATTATGTATCTAACAATTTAAACTTTTTAAAACTTAATGTTAACACATTTAAACTTTAAGATATTATTATAATCTGAGAAAAGATTGTTTTTATGGAATTTTATTCTTCTAAACTACAAGCCGTATTTTTGACTTTTTTTGTCATTTTTTGCCAGTACTTACCTGAATTGCTCATTTTCACTGTTTGATTGATTTAGATTGTGTAAAAATGGATTTAGTATTGATAGTTGTATTCTCATGTTAAATTTATTTCTATATTTTAGTGATTCACTATTTGTGGCTTCTCCTGTTTGTGTTTTACTGTTTTATCATTAGTCTAATGCATCCCTTTGAACAAAGTTATTGTCCACAAACGTTAATTGCTTTTATACTTTGTCTGCAAGTGATGCTATTTTTAGCTTGCTATTATAGACAATTACAGCAGTAACTAGAATGTTTGTTAAATTGTCCATTGCTTTTCTTAAGGATTAAATATTGTTTTATTGAAAACTTAGTGCATTGTTTGGATTGCGTACATTTTATCATAATCAATGGTCACGAACTTGAAGGTGACTATTCAGTTCGTTCTTGCTAATGATCTTAAAAAAAATTAATGTTTGGATGTATTCTTTTCCATTTCTTAAGCAGGTTTTATATGCACTAAACGTAGTTCAAATCTCGAATCAGAGCTAGAAAATATATCTTGGATTAATTATCAATTCCACCTGGCTGTCAAACGCTACAGAAAAGTTGTTGCACCTAGAATTATTGTTTAATATCTAGGGCAGCATTGCTGAAACCATGGGTCGCGACCAGGGTCGGATCCATTCAATATTTTTCAATTTTTTAAATTCAAATTCATTGTCTTTGAAAAAACGAAATTCAAATCCAAATTCATTGACTTAAAATAAACGAATTTCAAATTCATTGACTTTGAAAAAACGAAATTCAAATTCATGAAGATGGCAAATCTTACCACTTTCAAATTCGTTAAACTTGATAATTTAGACTTGATTAGTCGATATTTGATATACGAGACAATCAAATAGCTTTAGAAAACAGATCTTTTTGAGTAGTACTAGCGAATTGTTCAAAATATAGTTATATACTCAGGGAATCCGTAGATCTAATCAGAGTCAGATCAGTTACTAACTTAATTGAAATAGAGTGATTGAATATAATTTATTACAATTCCTCATGTAATTTATATTATAATTGCAATTGAGTTTTGCGGTGCAAAGTAATTGTAATGTAAAAGTACAGTAACTAAATACTGTTTGGGTTCAATTGTCATTACATAAAATTGTAATTGATTCAACTCTGGGTCTAATTAATCGCAGAAAAAAGTTACCAGATACAAAAACTTCATAATTTTTATCAAAAAACAGTTGGCTACCTTTCTACTAGCGTTCTTTTATCTCTTGCCTGATGGTAAAACAAATTGATTTTAATCAACTTACTTTGAAAATTGCTGATGTAGAGGACAAAATTATTCTTATTTTGCAATTTTATTGTAATTTAAACTGCCCTAAAAACAATTTCAAAGAAATGGGGTCCCGTCAACCGGGTGTAAAGTTCATTTTTTCGCAGGTTCACTGGGAAGTTACCTATTGCAAAAATAACTTTTAACCACCTTGCAGCATCACTTCACAAACTTTCGGTTTGTTTGATAAATTTTATGGAACGTTTGCTCTATGTGCTGATATAAACCACTTATAAATCAAAACTTTTGTCTGGTAAGTTCTAAGTCGAAAAAATCCAAATTTGTCGAATGTTTAATTAAAATGTTAAAATTCATTGACTTTGAAAAAACGAAATTTAAATTCAAATTTATTGACTTTGAAAAAATGACATTCAAATTCATCGATTTTGAAAAAACGAATTTCAAATTCATTGACTTTGAAAAAACGAAATTCAAATTCATGAAGAATTCGTTAGCGAATTCAAATTCAATCCAACCCTAGTCGCGACCCAAATGTGGGTCACCAAGGCTTTATAAATGGGTCGCTGACGCAAGCATAGAGGTCTGAAGTACATTGCTTACCGGTATATTTGATTTATGGGTAGGCATAGTTTTCTAACTTGTTTGTTCTCGAAAGTTCGACAATAATAAAGTGTCTGCACGTCACCTGACGTTGGTAGGGTTGTTTGTGACCAGTCTATTAGTGTCATAATAATTGTTGTATTTTATTGTCTATTTTGTCTTGGCTGGGATGGAACTTCGTCGAATAATCAAGGGAGGGTAAAGTGAGAAATTATTGAGCAAAAATGCCAAGAAATGAAAGAAACTCCATATTCTCAGCAAAATTTTTGAACTTAACGGGATAATTGCGATTAACTTCAAGTCAAAACTTGACTTGAAGTATGACTACAATGACGTTATTATGGTCTCGTCGTCTGTGTTTTTGCATATACAAAATTGTTTTGTTTACTAAATGATTGCTAAAAATCAAAATCAGATTTTCATTATACTCTCTGTATTACGCCGAAGCGTATGTGTAACGAGTGGTGTGCTTCATTTGCGCGACATAGCGCCTGGCCAACACGGCTCCAAAGAAATGTTGCAACGGTGGCAAGCCGATGTCGACACTGTGCCAATTTGACCCACCCAGGAATAGAACCCCAGACCTCCCGCAGCGGTAGCGTGCGCTTAACAGCTGAGCTATTCTGAACCAAATCAACAAGCCACGTTTCAAAAACTTGTTGCGTAATATGTACCGTATTGATTTGTTTAATTTTGCATTTATACCAGCATGTATGCTCAATTTAGATACGTTGCAACCAAGGGTGGAAACTCAAACCTAAACCGAAACCTGAAAACCCGGTTTTAAAGGAAATTTTGGAAACCCAAACTGAAACTGACACCTACTTAGCCAAAATTTTGAAGACCTAAACTTGAACCAAAACCGTTTTTTCTTGAAACGTCAAAACCGAAACTGAAACTAAAACCTGTTCAAAATTTTCTAAGGTTTTAGGTTTTAAAAATTGTCATCTTCATCCTTCCCAGCACAGTTCCTTTAACGCTGAGCGTCGAATAGAGAAGCTGTGAATACTAATTTTTGAGTCTTTGGATTCACCGGACTCGGAATCATACCCAAGTCGACAACTTCTGAAGCTATTGCTTTTCTCATTCGGTCATCTGAGCTGCTACTAATCATCGCAATAAAACAAAAACGCCAAAAAGTAGAGGATTAAATAATTCGAGATCACCGTAAAATAACTTTTTTGGATGAAACTTAAACCGAAACTGAAACCCAGAAACCGAAGCCACGTGTAAGCAAAACTGGAAGCCGTGAAACCAAACCAAAACTGAAACCTGACATCTGAGTTTCAACACACCGAAACTGAAACTGACACCCTAACGCCAAGTAGCCAGGTTTCCACCCTTGGTTGCAACTGCTCTTGCAGACAGTGTTTTTAAACGAGTTTGGGTCGCATAAGAGAAGGGTTGGGAAACACTGATCTAGGGTAACCCTCACTAGAAAAACGTCTTGATCAGTGCGTACAGTATGGTTTTATCATCTTAGAACAGACTCTGATGGCTGTAAAGATCTAAACTATTTTATAACTTAATGTGGGAACTAAGCTAATGGGTTGTAATATTTCTTGTCGCATGCAAACAAAACAACAAATTCAGTTTAAACAGCTCGATATTTGCTGCCCTGCTTACATTGTGCTGCAGCTTTTAGCAACTTGTGCAGATTTGGAATTTTGAGATATTTTGATTTGTCATGCCGTTGTTACGCTTATGGTTAATTAAGGTATTATCACTGTGAATGTTTATGAATTGAAATTGCAGCGTTACAATGCAATATGCATGCTCCTACATATACAGGATTAATTATCCTGATTGTGAAAAGGCCTTGCTTCTCTGTCAGATACGTTTTTAGCAAAAAGATCTAGCTTACTCTTGCTCATAAATGCTCTTGTCGTAAGCTATTTGGATTTCATTTGGAAATTAACCTTTGATTTGCTTAAAATACAAAATCTTTAAAATCAGAGCGAAATTTACACACCGTATACGCTTTTCATGGAGTTTTGCATCCGTTGGGTGGCAGCATGTATCTTTACTAGGTCCTATCACCGTAGCGCAACGACTTATTTATGTTTTATTCAAAGTATCTCCTCGCCTAAGATTTTTTGTGATACAACGTTGAACGAGACCAGTCGAAATTTATAGAAAAGGTGAAATTTTTTTGTTGCGCCAACGATCACTTGTTTCTGAACACCTGTGCAACCGATGTAAACTTATTAATTTTTTAAACTGTGTGAAATAATCGTATCCTAGTGCGTTATTTAACTTTAATGTACGTAACGGTTATGACTACTCTGTGAACCAAGAACATTTAAATCGGCTTACGTATCACGATATAGTCCTACAAATTCATAATGCTGCCTTTTGTGAACCATGTAAATTGTCAGTGAAATAATTTGTGATGAAATGGTTTTACATATTCTTTAATGAGTGTTTTGGATGAGAATCTTTGTCTTTTTTATATTTTATCATAATAAGCATGATGTATTGGTTGTCTTGATTTAATTAGATGCAGCTATCGTAAGTTTAACTTTTTACAAGAAATAAGGTGAAGTTACGGGCATCTATTGCTAATTGGTGTATAACTGATCAGTAGTAAAATAAATTTTTAGACGTAATGAAGTAACGTTTTATTAGGGCCTGTCACAGTGAAAATAACAACACAATATTTGACGAAAATAGTTACACAAATAGTGTGTGTGGGAATCTTGAATAAATAGGTTTGTGGATTATAAGTACACAGTACAAATTGCAGGTTTCATCATTCGTGGCCTGGAATTCGGATTTGGTTCGGTTGCAGTGAACCTGTATAGTACGTATGCGGCGTTTTCACGAAACGTAAGTCACTTGGCTTGGAAATAGGTCCCTTAGACATTGTGCAGCAAATTTCTCCTTTAAAAGTCATTAGGATCCACTTTTACTTTTCTTTCCTGGTTTGAATTGATTAGCTAGCCACGTTAAGCCGTCAAAAAGCCCATCTCCATTTATTGCACAGCTATCTTGAACATGCCACGTGCGGTCATGCACAGCAGATAAGTTAAGTTGTTCTTTAACTTCGGCAATTCGCATGGCGTCCGGAAGATCCTGCAAATACAAAATAAATTGTTAATTTATTTAAAAGTGGAACAAAAACGTCATTGAAGGCCACTGTTGTGGTTTGGTATCAATTTAGCGTGAACAAAAATTTAGATTGTTTCTAGGCCTTACACGCTCTTTCTGGCTCCCTTACGTTGGAAGATTATCTTTTTTTGTCATAGAAACAATTAACGATTTAGTAGTACTAATAATAAAAAACTCCCTATCAAGAAAGTGAAGGCCCAGCAATGTTTTACTTGATTGGCCTTGTTAACTACCACATTAGGAGCAGAATTTTTAGATGTGATTTTTACCGATTTCTGCCCTCGTGTACTAAGTAAGCGCTACTGAGTGTAATTTCAATACACCTTAACTCCAAAGATTGGCAGCGTATTGCGCATGGAATTTCAGATTTGATATAACTTCAAAGTGGCGTTCGTAAGCACTTGGCTCAATTCCTTGCCGAGTATGGTTGCGCATTTTTGAGAATTCATTTGAAATCACGACAAAAGTATGCAAAGAGTCGGTAGCTTTCCGTCGAATCTGGATTCGTTTTTTGCGATCAGATTTATGAACTTACTTTCAACATCCGGATAAAATTCCGTTATTAATTGCAGGTTATAACCTCAGTATTGTATTTACAGAGGCTGATGTGATAAAAACGTCATGGGTTTGATTACAAAAGCAGGAAGTGTTGATTGTGGTAACAAAGCACTTAGAATCTCCCGCACTCACGATGAAGTCACTGCTTACGCAAATCAAAAGTGACGAAAACTGTCCAGCTCGCTGCTATTTGTCCGTTACAAATGCTATGCTTGTGGGAATGAATACAAATTACATAATTAAGCAACTGTATTGCATAAATCAGTAGTTCTTAACCGGTACTTGTGTTAGGAGTATCGAGAAGGCCGCCACATGCCGTAAAAGGTTGAGAACCACTGGCCTGGTCATGCAGTGCCAAACATCTTAATTTTTGTTGCAATGGCAGCCTTAGTATAGTTAGTGCTGTTTTGATTTATTGAATGTTTTATCGTTTATATACTTAGTAATTTTACTATCACGTCATAATTTAACAAAATCGTCAAATGTTGAACTGCAGTACGGTACAATTTTTGCTTTATTGTCCTCACAAGAAGTTGATGTTTTGCATTTCATTACAGCCGTTTGCGGTAGGGAACGACCGGGGCAACAATTTTGGCCGGGGCCTGAGCTCCGGCCGGGGCCAGGGCCGGGGTTTATACAATGCTTTATATTGTGTCTAGAATACATAGCTAAGCAGCACTGTTCCCTCTAAGATTTTGGCTAGTGCGAATTCGCCCAAATATGAAAGTCACTAAAAATTTGCCCAAACATAGGGTGTAATTCAAGGTCTGGAATAATTTTTGTTTAAGATATGAGTTTCTATGGTAAAACATTTTCATTTGACACAAAAAAGCTTGGGCACTTTAAACTAATTTGCTTTTTAATCATTATGACAATGTGCAAAAATTAAAAATTTTTGCCCAAAGGTTCTCATTTTTCTCAAATTTCGCACCTTAGAGGAAACACTTCTAAGCAGGCTACTTGCGTCTTCACTTCTCTCGTAAATGCCGTCAATGGTGTTACGTAATGCTTTCGTAATTGTACACGCTTTTCATTAGTGCATGACCAACTTTATTTTTACGCACTGACGCATTTTTCATGTAAAATAAAAAAAATCTTCATGTAAAAATTGGGATATCACTTTTATATTCGTTGCATGAGACCACCCCATTTTTTAAGGGTGGGTTTTTGCACTTTAAAGGTCGTCTTATGCGCCGTAGTATACGGTAAATAAATTTGAAATTCAACTCCGGACCCGACCAATTTTTATGACCCCCCTGGCCGGGGCCAGAGCCAGGTCCCCAGTCGATCCCTAGTCTGCGGTAATAATTGCATTTTGTATGTGCAAAACCTTGAATTATGCGCTTACAAGATGTAAATACACCAGTCGGTTAACGCATTTGTTGAAACATCGCTGTCGTTGCGGAAGATGGGGTTCTCTCCCGAGCCGGTCAAATCGACCACAGTATCGCCAACGGCTCGTCACCGCTGGGACGTTTTTTTGGAGCTGTGTTGCCCAAGCGCTCAGCCGCGGAGATGCACTCCACCGCTCGTTACACGCCTCGCCGTAATAATGCGAAATTAATTGATTTGATGTTCGAAACAGTAACTGTTAGACGTATTTCATTGATTAGCATACTAGCAGCGTTTTTTCCGTGGCTCTAGTGACTTATTCGGTGCTGGAAGCCGTTTGGTCTCGCGCATTGTTAGGAGTATGGGCATCAAAATACAATCAAACATTTTTGGCGTAGGTAGTTTGATTTACTATGCAGTTGAAATTTCTATTGGCGGATCCTATTAATAAAGGGAAGTTTTTGCCTATTCTTGATAATTCTTACATGATTATGTAACGGAAAAAAATTGCCTACACTAAAATTTTTGCAAAGTTCAGTATATTTTATAGGCAATTTTTTTCTCATTCCGTTATAATCATACTGAATTTATCAAGAAAATCTTATTGTATAGCGTGCCATAGTTAATTTTGAAACTACTAGCATTAACGTATCACGTAGATACAAATTTGTTTTTCTTGGATTTTTTTAAAAATAGCGAAGTTTTGCATAGAGAGCGTTACAGGAGACTTTGATTATACTTAATAATGAGCAAAATTAGAAACTATTGAATTCCATAATGGTTGCGTTTTTTGGTTATATTTAAGCTAATGAATGCATCAGAAACATAAAAAAACTACACGTAAGCAATATGTTGGGATAATTAAAGATAACTCCAGGTAGTCATCCTATGTTTTTCACATTGTTATTAAAGATCGTGTTGTCGTTTTTTTTAGTTCTTGAAAATTAGTACAATCTTTCTCTATCCTATCCTTTTTGTGTGTTCCTCTGCAAAAATTGTACATTTTGAGTTGAGCAGTTTTTTAGTGCAGATAGAGATCGATAAAATTGTCAATGTTAAGAAAGTTATCACAAAAGATATGCTTTCTTTAAATAATGGGCTATATATTGTGCAAGCTGGAGCGTCTTCAGGGGGGATTGTGCCGTGCCCCCAATCCCCTTGACTACGCCTTTCAGTGGAAAAGATCAAATGTTTCTAAGTGACTGAAATATATGAAATATACCAGATTCTTTTGATGGCTTTGCGCAGTTTATGTTCTTCCTCCTTTTTTTTTTTGAATTTCTTGCTGCGCCACTGTGTACAAGTATCTGTTCTGTGGATTCATTCTGGTAACAAAGAGCGAAAAACCTTTGAAACGGCTTTAATATTGTTGTTAGCTTTTGCTCACTTCGAGTCAAGTAGTCGAAACGAGGTTGTCACGAACCTGTTTGTTAGCAAAAACTAAAAGTTTGCACTCTTTCAAATCATCTTCTTCTAATATACTGTGAAGTTCATCTCGTGCTTCTTCTATTCTTTCTTTGTCATTGCTATCGACGACGTAAATGAGACCTGCAGTTCGAAAACAAAATTAACTTTTTCCTTCTTTAAAAGTCCAGCGGCCTCGCTAGTAGTGAAGCTATCACCCCTAAGCAATACTTCCTTCGAACGCTTCTGATGGCTAAGGCTTCATTGAATGGAATGTCGTAATCAACCATATATTCCAATAAAATTTTCCAAGTTTAACCCGCTGTACTTCAGCTCACCACTAAACAGTATGCAACTAATCGGCGTGACCGATTCGACGTGAGACGAAACTGCGTAACCGACTAGTCGTTGGAACGTTTCGGCTTTGAGACGATTCGGCGAAAGTATTAAGCTACCCTAATCCTAATGTCGATTCGTCCCAACGACGAGTCTGTCACGCCGACTCGTCTCACGTCGAATCGGTCACGCCTAATGGTCCTGCCCCGCCACTAAAGTATTAACTGCGTTTGTGCCATGCAATTACAAATGAAACACGCATTCGTGGGTAGATAGGGTTGACCGACACGGCGTTAATACAGGGCTTTTGGTTTCGAGTTGGGACTTGGGTTAGGTTTAGAGATAGGGGTTAGTGTTTGGGTTAAGGCCAGGATTAGATGTCTTGACGCTGAGTCGGTCACGTCTAGTTGAAGCGCGCCGAGCCGGTCACGCCGAATCGTCACGCATTGTCCACAAAACATCCTTTTGCAGTGACCTTTTTGCCAGCCTTCTGTGAGATGTAATACAGTGTGGTCTTATCTTAAAATAAATTTCAAACACCTACGCTTTTATTTACCCTACGGCATCGTACGCAATTAGTACTAAGCCTAAATTGAAGCCATCAGCTATGAAGAGAATTTACGCGCGCTCCTCCCTGCATGCTATAGTTTTATTGGCTTATTGGCTTGCATGATCTTGTTACCCAAAACTTGTCAGCATTTATAGAGTTTTATACAAGCGCTCGTAAATTTATTTTTCTACCGTACCTTGAACGTTGTAGAAATAATGTCTCCACAAAGGCCTGATCTTGTCTTGTCCACCAATATCCCAGACGCAGAACCTTAAATTTTTGTACTCCACTGTTTCAACATTAAAACCTAAAATAATATAAGCTGTTAGTTATTTAAGCTTTTTAACTAGTTCTTCAATGACTAGTCTGCTTAAACCCGTGGTATTTCAATAACCTTGCTTGTGTAGATCTTTAGACGTAAATAAGCCAGCTGTCGTATTACTTCGGTTTTAAATTCTTGGATAAAGTAATTATGTTTTCGAAAGTTAGTTATATTTATGCTTACCTATAGTGGGAATAGTCCGAACTACTTTGCCCATCTTCAGGTTATATAGAATAGTTGTTTTGCCTGCGCAATCGAGACCAATCATAAGAATTCTGACTTCTTTATTGCTGAAAAGTTTTTTGAATAATCCGCTTTTGCTGGTTTCTGCACTTGCAGAGTTTCCCATTTTCTCTTTGTATTCTTGCAAACTTTAGCTGCTTTTCTTTTTCAATAGCGTGTTATGTAGAAGCTGCTTTTACTTAGCGATTACGTCAGCATCGTCATTATAGAATCAACAAGAATAACTCTAATGTCTGTTTACTATTTATGTTTTGAATTTATTATATTGCATCATGTCTCGATGTTAAGTTCCTGGAAAAAAACGTTCGCAAAATAATTTCGCTTATGTTTCAATAGAAAGTAAATATTTTTCATCTAATTATGTAATTCCTTGTAATGCTACAAGATGCAACTTGTGTGAATACGCACAAATTATTACTTTTCACACAAAAAGGCGGCCTAAAATTCATACACAACCTGCTTTCTCTTTCTCAAAAAGTTTTGCCATGCCGATATTCCAAAATCTGAGTTGATGACTACCAAATATTTTTGCTGTCTTCGTCTTGCAGGGAAAAAATAACTTTTTTTTTTCTGTTGTTTTCTAACATCCAGCTATTCCAGTCCCTTATGCTCCTTTTGCTATAATTTAACATTTTTTTTCCTCTCGCCAGCGATGCAAAAGCTATTTAAGTGTTTTTCTTGCATATTAATTTTCTAATTTTTTGTATCTTAGTTCTGTAGAAATTTTGCTAGATCTATGTTTGTTTCATAGACTTTCCTTGGCTTTTATGCGCGGTTTTGTTTCTTTTACATACATTGATAGTTTTATCCCGAACTCTACCTATTTTTGATATGATGTTCTGAGCAGTTTTTTGAGTGGCTGATTGTCGATTTTAAACGGCCATTGTTGTTAAATTGACTGCGTTTGAAGTGTTTAAACAATCTCTTCATTTACATGCGTTATAGATTGTTGTCTTTTGTTGTGCCCACGCTTTGAAATCATAAAATCTTTCATGTAAAGTGTGCTAAAAAGCGAATGGTACTTATGCTTGCTCGCTTCACATCGATTGACGAGCTCTTAATCAATATCAATGGCAGTAGCATTCCACTGGTGTAACTGTCGACAGCATGTTGATAGATTTGTTTATGACTGCTAGTTTGGCTTGTGCCGAGGTTCGATAGTTGTAGTGTCCGAGACCAAAATCAATTAAGCTTTGTTCACCCCGGTACATCTTACACTGTCCACAAGCATTTTTGGTCCATGTGCCTGTAGGCTTTGCATCACGAGCTAATTTTCAACATCATAAATGAAAAGGAAGTATGATAGAAAAATTTACTTTTCATGCAGAGAGTCCTAAGAGCGCACTAAAATAATGATTTCGACATTATTTTGTATCGAATTAGAACTACAGTTTGTCACTTCTCCAAGAAAAAGTTTCTTTTTTGTCGCAATATAAATCTTTGTTCCGTTACTGCTCATTACCAGAAAGTGAGCTGTCGCAGCAAGCTCGATGCACCTTGGTATTAACCTTGAAATTTTTGTTTCAGCCTGCCCAGGGTGTTGTACAATGTAGGCTAGATGAAAGTATACATAATTTTGATTCAAAGTTATACTTTCTGCAATTCTACAGCTTGGTTGATAATTTCTGCTTTACTATGCTGCGTTTGCTTTTATTTAGTTTTGCATTTTCAGCAATTCACGGCTGCTGCTACCCTTTTGCTGAGCCGAAAACGGCGTAAACTACGTGTTTTGCTTTGCTAGCCCTCAATTTAATCACGTTCAGCTTACAGACCTTTAGACGCTGCATGACGTCATCCATCTTGTAAGCATCAGTATGTGCTTTGTGTTCTCATGCAGTCACATCCTCTAGGTATATCGGCCCACTCTTTCAATTTAACGGAAGGAAGCTCCTATGAAAGAACAAATTTGAATTAACTTCGTAATTTCTTCTCAACTGACTATGGACTCGTTTCGTTTTAGTAGCTTTGCCAAGCTGCAAGTTTATGTATTTTAAAATAAACATTGTAACAACTTCAATAGCAAGTATAAAAGAAGAGCGAGCAAGGTGTAACCAATTTTTAACGCTGATCTAATGCAAATATTATTCATCCGATAATCTGTTTTCAGGCATAAAAATTGTTGAGAGTTTATATTCTGATTTCAACTTTCTTTTTCTCCACATCTACATTATGTTGGGTCAAGCTGCTATGCTTCATTATTGACTGATTTTAAATTACTCCAATAAATCAAACGACATCCAATATGATAATATGCAAGTGCTACTCGAGCTCTGCACGCTATTTTTCGAAATATCTGAAATGTTTTTTTCGTTACTTTGGAACTTGTGCTCTGTGATTACTAGAAACATTGCCATCGATTTAAGAGTTGCGATTCCATT
The DNA here is from genome assembly GCA_964006365.1 of Trididemnum miniatum. NCBI lineage: Eukaryota > Metazoa > Chordata > Ascidiacea > Aplousobranchia > Didemnidae > Trididemnum > Trididemnum miniatum. The sequence goes on from OZ023244.1 coordinate 10,767,385, forward strand.
AAATCAGCTTTGTAATGTGCCTTGTAACCTTCTTGTTTTGAGTAATACGACCCATTTTGCTTTTATGCGATCGACAGCCCGATGTGTGTTTTCATTTGCTTTTGTAAAGAACGAGTAGGTCTTGTCTAATAGCACTTCGTTTTAGAACATTACCAGAGTTAGGAGAAATTCCCTGCAACCGCGATATAACTGAACAGCTCGCTAACCTATTTATTGCTTATTACTGCTGTCCAAAATGCTTAGTGCTTTTTTCTTATTAAACGGAAAATCGTGGTTTGATGTTTAGACCAGAGAGTCGAACCGAACCGGAGTTTTATATACCGGTTTTACGCTATTTTTGTGGAACCTTAATCGAACCCGATCCGTATTTTTCAAAATCGCAAAGAGCGAACCGGAACTGAACAAATAATGTGAGTGCTTGCGAACCTTAACCGAACCCGAACCGATTGAAAAAGCGGCTCGCTCCGTGAAGTCACTCGCGTCAATTTGAAGCTGGTTCGAATTCAAAATAATAGTCACTTATGCTAATAATCTATGCATTGTGAAGAAGTCTGTTACGTTTGATATACCCGGTCCAGGGCCGGATTTAGACTTAGTGAGGCCCTCAGCTAAAAATTTCGATGAGGCACCTTTTATGGGTACTGGCCTTCCCTTTAGGCGACCCATTGGCAGAGTGGAAAAAAATCAATCATGGATCATATGTTTTATTTCAACTTTGCCTAGAATTGGGATACCTATATTTCGAAAATATTAACGAATTAACCTAAATATCAAGATCATCCTCATCTATAAGTTGGATAATACCGCGAATGCATGCAGCTTAGGCAGGCGCATCATCAAGATTCAACTAAAAATTCATTCATTACCAATAACCATTCTTTTATGAAAGCGAACAAAAAAGCCCTAAAATGAAAAGAAAACTTAGGCTACCGAAGAAATTTGCTCACATAAAAGTCATGAACACTACGTGGACTGTAATAGGTCATCTCGTGTTAAAAGCATGATAACTTAGTCTACAATGAAATTGTCTAAACTAACAACGTGTTTGTTAACACTATTTTGGGCTGGGGGGAGGGGCATTCTTAATTATTCTAAAACAACTAGAGGGTTTGGGCTGGTACTACCTGACCGAGTTTTAGGTCTTCCAACAACACCTCTGAAAGTTTCAAGCTAATCGGACAAGAGTAATGGGATCGAATCCCCATCTTGTCGAAAGCACGCAGAAAAAGAATTGACAAATTTTCACAATTATTTTAGTTTTTTTTTTTTTTTTTTCATTGAACTACTTTTGTTATTGAGTTTTCAAGTTGTAATGTCACAATTGATGAGAGTTTGGTACATGGTATACAAACTTTTGAAAAAAAATTTTTTTTGCAATCTTTCAAAAATACGTAAAAGTGACCTATGATGACGCCCATTTAAAAAAAGGTCGTTCTTGTTACTTACTTTAGCTTACTTAAATTGCTTTCTACACAATATGATTTTGTGTTGGTAGCTGTGGACAGGAGTTCCTATGCGCGCGCCCCCTCTGGCCTTCTCCGATGTAAGATTAGAAGTCTGCGTCGCTCAGATACTGCCAGAAAAATTGCACCTTAATGTGGAAAAACTTCTTCACGCGCCGCCCCCTCAGAAAGTTTTTCCGTACGCCCTTGGTTGTATAAGTTATCATTTGTGACTCCAACGTTTTCTCAGTAGCCCACAAAAAAGCTTTCAAGGGATCTTGATTGCATTAATTGATATTTATTCGTTGTCATATACACAAACACAGCAAAGAAAATAAAATAACCAACAATGTGGAAAATGCCATCAACAATATGAATACGTAAGCAAAATGACAGGCATCAAGCAGACAGTGACGAGATCGTTAATATCTTCTAGTCAGCAGCCATGCAATTGCAATACCTCTGCCACTGAGTTACGCCTTAACTTGTCATTCGTGGAACACAGTGACATAAGACTTGTTACTTTTAAAACAAAGAAACTACTTATCACAAAATGCGAAATTACGGATAGGTCTCGGCCTGCATCAAGTAAAACCCCGATGAAAAGGCGAAAAGTCAACGGCAAGCCCATTAAAAACGCGACAACTAAAGCAAAATCATTCAACTTTTAAAGTTTTGTATAAACATTTTAAATTGTAAAAACTGAAAGTAGCACGACTGTGCGCGAGACCCCCTTTTCCGCGAGGCCCTAAGCTGTAGCTTAGTAAGCTTAATGGTAAATCCGGCACTGACCCGGTCCCATAGTACACGCGTAACAGACTAAACTAAGCGCTTTAACACTAATTTAACGCTGCTCGTGGATTAAATAGGCCGCCGGTGTCAGAGCATAGTAACAATTTAATTATCTCGAAATTGGCTTTACTACAAGTATTTTATGCATATTAGCCTGTCAATGCCAAGAAAAATTGCTTTGTGCGGTACATTTCATTTTTTAAATTGTGTTACTAGAGTTATACCATTTTTTACTGCGAACCTGAACAGGAACTTTATAAACCGGTTTTAAAATATTTTTTACTGGAGCGAACCCAAACCGAAGCGTTTCAATTTATCTGAACCTTAACCGGAACTGAACCGAAATTTGAAACCGTTGTTGAACCCGAACCTGAACCGAAAAAATTAAACGGTTCGACTCCCTGGTTTAGACTAGCTAATCCTGACTCGGTCGCTTCTTTCTCTCTACTGCTGTATGCTTGGCGCTAATTGAAGATATATTCCTCTGTTGGTGTGCAGTTGTAACGAACGTAGAACACAATTGAATAGTTCGCATAGCTTGCTTGTTTGTGAGATTTATGTACACTAGAATGTAGAACACATGGGCGTGTTTGGGAAGCATTGTGCCATGCCCTTGCCTATTAGTAAAAAAATATCATATGTTGCTAAGTCACTGTTAAATAAACCATACTCTTTTGATGACTTTTACAGTTTACCCCCCCCCCCCTTCAAATTTCTCGCTGCGCCGCTGGTAGAACACGAGCTGTGTTTTATGCGGGACGATTTGGTTGTCGCATTGCGACCTACTCGCAAATCGTGATCAATATCTTTCGCTAACCTTTGCTGGACTTTAATTTCATTAAGAAACTATCATGCTATCTCTATCAAACAGAAAGTTTTTACATTTAAAACATATAAGGCTTATACAAGCCAATTTAAAGCCTGCCACGTACTTATTGTTTTTCAAACCTTAAGAATTGCATTTAGTCGTGACTGATATGTCGGCTTGTCATTATGTTACATAGCTCTTCACAATGTTTCTTTTAAATTTGATTTGAAAGTAATTCAACCACTTGGGCCTATCAGTTTACTACTTGAAACCTTGTTGAGGTCGACTATTTGATTCACTGCTTGCTTGTATGGTGTTGTTTCGACGGTGACATCTCTATTTTGTTGTTGTTGTTACATTTACATTCATTCTGTGACGTTGACTCATGCCCGTAGATTGGCTAGCATTTTTCAGTTGTTCTGACCCTTTCAAAGTTTAGCGTCGTTGATGAAACTGTTAGATCTTGTCTTCTGCAGTTCTGTTCTTGTGGCTAGCTAAGTTATTAATGTATTGCTACATTTGAATTAGTTTCCTTCTTTCTGCAGCATGCTAATTTCTGTTGAGGGTCGCGCTTGTCACGGCCCTAAGCCAAAAGTCTGTCACGATCCATGCTTGTATGTTTGCCATAATCGTCACTTTTTGTGATGTGATTTGTCAACGCTATGCTATGCTCAACTTTGCGGTGAAAATTTTTGTGAACTGATTGCGCTGACCGCAATCTGTTTCAATAGGGCTAAGCTGCATAAAGCATGGCTAACCAAGTTTCAAGTTTTTAATGCTTTCCTCGAGTAATTTTATGAGACTTTGTATACTTTTACGCTTCTTGTGTTTGTGTAGCACTTGGGAAATGCACACAATAAGCTCAGCGATGTTTTAATATCAATATCAAGTATCAATTTAATGTAAATACCAAGTAGTTTTAAAATCAAGTTCTTGAAAGTAAATTGTTGGTCCTCGATGCGTTGATTGAAGTGATCAATTTTTATCAATCTATCCTTTTCACTCAACATTGTATATAAAAATTGAGTTTGTTTACTCCCATTATTTAATATAAAGTTCTTATATCATTGTTAGTGTAATACTATAGAGATACTAGGTTAGCATGATGGTATAATTTCACCGAAACGTTTGTAAAATGATTACTAACATACTGGCTATAATCTTTTCAAGTTTATTCCCGTTTAATCGTACAATGCACATGAGGATGTTGATAAAATTACGTTTTTTGTCTTCCATGTACTTCGAATTTTTGTCTGAAACCTTACCATGAGCTAGTATGTTCTGACAGTATACTCTTCTTGAAGATTTTCTTTCTGGATTTCGTCTCTATTAGACATCTCAGAGTAAAACATTACGCTTTCGGTTTTAGTCTGCATATATAGCTATTGCAACTTGCTGCCTTGATTATAATTTCAAGAACGTAGTTTAGTGAAAAGTTTTTTCTGGCAAAACTACCCTACTTTATAATATACTTGCACGTTGCAGTAGCTATTTAGTGTTTCAAATTTATTGTTATTTGCTTCAGCTCCCTACTGTAATAAACTTTAAGACAAAGCCAGCAGTTGGTTTAAAATATCTTTCTCGATGCAAACACAAAAGTTGCTTAATTATAGCTTATACAATAGCAATTTATTGTCTTTTCCTGAAAAGCCCGTTTTACTACGATCAATAGAATTTGTGATCACGAGTGCATTGAAGGGCAGTTCAGCAGTTCATTTAGGAAAAACGCTATTTTCTACAGGGTAAAGTTATTTACTGCTGCCGTAGCGGTATTCATTATTATTGCTGAAAATTTAGTCATTCTATTTCGTTTGCTGCCTAATTTCTACTTATTTATATGCTTGTTTATCGACTCACTCCACTTCGTGAATGGTACGGCATCATGCTTACATTGATCACATCTTTGTTGACAAGCGTGTGTTTTACATTCATTTTCGCCACGCTCTAGTAGTCATTATTTGCTTCAACTATTTGAATAGCTTACGTTCTGTAACCTTCTAACAACAAGCAGCTTTATGATTTGAATTCACTTCGGTATCTTTAGCTGTCATTGTTTTTTAATTCAGAATCTGCGTAGCTTTATTATGAGGAGTCTGGCGCGTGTTAGCGTGCGCAAGTTTAATTGAGTCTGCGAAATCTCAAACCACCGCAGTGTTGACATAACGGTAACCAATAAAAAGATTAAACTGTACCACATTTCACGTCGACACATTCGCGCCACTGATTTAACTGCTTTTTCGCGTAAAAATTCTGATCCATGCTCATGGGTCTGTTATTGGGTTTTGCGATCAAAGGATTGATGAGTTTGTGTTAACCTCATAGCAGATGGCACTCCCGTTACCGGTATTGCATTGTACATTGAGCCTATTCAACAACGGTAGCTTTTGGATTCTGTGAAGTCTTTAATTTGTTTATAGATGCATCAGAAACCGATGAAACATATTTGCTCAGTTTATTGCATGGGTTCCCAACCGAAGGGAAATTACCCTTTAGTGGGGAATTAAACACCGTCTTGTCCCGGTTAGAAAAATGACCCGGATTTTCACTACCAAAGACAAACTTCCTTTTTTGCAGCCAAAGTTGAAGCTGGTGCGGAGTGATGGCCTTTTTGGGGGATGACGCCTGTTCTTGCAGCCAAACTTCGATTTTGTTTGGTTGAAAACATGTTGTGGGTAACTGAGGATCAGTCACACCAAAGGTTGGGAACCGCTGCTTTATGGTTTACAGTGAGTAGACATGCAGCTTGTACATAATCATGTAATTAAAAGGGCGCTTATGGCCCAGCGCGTGGCTATGTGGTAATTAAGAGCATTGGGAGAAACTGTAAATATATAGTAATATCTTTTGTTAATTTTTCAGATAAAGCTTTGCGTGTGTTGTAAAATGTGGTTTTATAATTCGTTGAAAAGGATTGTACTTTGTCGGCTTTGCCACAAACAGAGTCGATGTGAAACGACACAGTCATACGATCCTTTTAAAATATTGGGAATTCCTCCAGACGCGAACAAGGAAACCATAAAAAGTGCTTATTTAAGACTTGCTAAGTTGTACCATCCTGATCGGAACCCAAGTAGCGAGGATGCAAGAATAAAATTTGAGAGAGTTCAAAATGCTTACCGCTTTGTGATGGAACGTGTAGCAGAAAGAAGTAACGGTAAGTTGTAATTGACTTGAAGGGGTTTCAATAAAAGGATAAGATTAAGTTTTTTGACGGGGACAATTTTTGGCAGCGTTGTGACTGGGATGATGGTCGTCCTAAAAATGGTGTTAATGTACCGTGTCGTTTTGGCAAGTGTAGATATGGGCTTTGCAATCATTAAATGCATGATGATCAGAACGGAAAATGTTCCGAAGTTTTCGCAATTGAGACCCCGATGTTCTGGCCGATAATGAATGCAGTCATGCAAAACCGTAGTTTTCGATTAGTTTACTGAAATTTGCGGGATTTAAAGGCTATTTTTGTGGGGTCTTTATTTGTACCCAAGGCAGCTGGCGCGAAGAGTGCAAGCTCGTAATTTTCGGTTCAGTTTTACTTTAATATTTACCTTAGTTATTTATTGGTATTAGTATAAACAAGTCTTGTTTTAGATCCCCAGGACAAGGATGTTCCATACACGTTCACAGTAACTCCTCTTGGGATTGAAACACATCCTAATCCATCTTTTAGAGATTCAGTGGAATACAAAGTTCTTTGGGTGTTTGTATTAGTGTTTATGGCTTCTCCGTTTATTCGTGCCTTTGTGGTATGTATATTAGCGCTTTTGTCTATCTAGTAATTTTGTTTTGTGTTTTGCAATTCACTAAATGTCCAGATTAATTCTGGATAGTTCGTTTTTGTGGTTGCTCTATCCTACACTGTTGATCCCCACTTTACAAATCTTTTCTCCACAATTCCCTTAAGGGAAGGACGCCTATTTGCGAAGCTGACTTCAAACCAGCTAATCATTTCGCAAATGAGTGCATGGTATCGGCTACCTTTCCGATTAATTGTCGTCGCCATCTGTTGATGATCGGTGTTTACTTTTTTGAAATGTCTTGTGATAATTAAAGACAGTGTTACAACCGTGGCGTTTTGTAAAAGGACCATTTTTCTGCGATTGCTTAACAAGTTCTGCAAAGGCCATTGCTGTAAATTATCCTGGTAGACTTCACCTTAATAGTAAGTTGCGAGACGTAAACCTTGTTCCTTGCATCTGCTCCGATCGTTCAACTGCATATTCTAACCGTATGCCTGTTATGATAGTCGGCATTATGCTAATGGACGGACCCAGTGGGGAAAAAAGACCGAAGGGCTCAAGCTCGCACGTTTAAATGTTAAGTCACTCACTGAAGCACATTACTACTTCGATACTTCTCAATGTACATGTCTCAATTCTGCAAGATGATCATTTCGATGATTGGTTCCCCTCCAGAAAATTTCTAGATCCCCTCTTAATGCTGGCTTGCTTAGCGCTTACCCTATGGGCGGAATTACCGTATTTATTCGATTATAACGCGCAAAATTTTGAACTGATTTTTAGGCAAAAATCATTGCTGCGCGTTATACACGAGGTCTGAGAAATGCGGTATTGAAAATGTGGTTTTTAACATCTGAAACGTGCGTGCGCTCGCAAAGTTTTTTAAAGACGGGCATTAGCTATAGAATGGATGGTACAGAAGACGACCTGTTGTGGGATTCAAAATCGGGGTCAGAAGAAGAGGTTGAAAGTGATGTTCCCGCCGATTGGGACACTGATTTAGACATAACCCAAACAGAAATCGAACAATTGTTTGATGAATCAGAGACTGAATCTGATTTTGAAGGGTTTTGAATTACTGTATGCTTTTTATAAATTTTTGTTCATGCTGTGAGTTGTTACCTTATGTGCTTACCAGTAGTTAGTAGAGAAAAAATAAAAAAAGAATTTTATACTAATTTTCATTCAAAATTTAAGGGTGCGCGTTATACACGAGTGCGCGTTATAATCGAATAAATACAGTAATGCGATTGTAAGCGCATTATTGTGCTACGTTGCTGTTTAACCAGGGAGTTAAAGTGCTCGGTTTTCTTGGGGGAATTTTGTCTTTGATGTTCTTAATCTCTCGACTGCATGTTTGGCTTTTGTTGTACGGTAATGTTCGAAGACTTTTTTGATTTTTATTTGATTGACATGCCAAAATATTTTCCGATACTTGAAAATTAAAGGGTTAGTTAACAAAAAACGTTAGATGTATTTTGAACTGCATTGAACCAACTGTTCTAATTGAGTTAACTATTGTTGCGTACTTACCTAACTTACGCATTTGTGGACATAAATGCGTGGAAAGATGTATTGTATAGCCTAAGCAGTATGTGAAGAGGTGGAATATATGTTACCGTTATTATAAAATAACACACATTGCAACATTTTTTCCTTTTAAAAGTTAAATTGAGGAGTGGTGAAGTTTGACAAAATGTATGTTTGAACCTCTCTTGCATTTTAAAAATCTTGGCTTTTGTGGCTGCTCATGAAGAAGTTAATTGAATGAGATAGCGCAACTGCCAATCTTTGTTTCCTGTGAGCAGTGGGGTAGCAGGTAAAGTTTCAGATTTTGAATACTTTCTTTCATTCGTCGGCAACGTGGCCGAGTGGTTCGGAGCGTCGTGTTAACGACGACCATGATCGCAAGGTTAATGGTTCAACTCCCACCTTAGCCCTGTTGATTGCGTTCTAGGATAAGATGCTTCACGGTAATTATCTCTGCTTGGTGTAATCTAACTGGCAGCAAATTAAAGAAGTCAGAAGCAAAACTCAAACGGGAAACTCGGAAACAAATGCAACTCCTAAGGGAGTCCGGATTTGTCTATGTATAGCAGCGCCTCCGTCGCTTTCTCGTGACAGGAGGATAAAAATGAAGATATCATCATCACCATTTTAGAATATGTGCGTCATGTATTATTCCATGTATTCTGAAATAAATTATTTAGGCTCTTCTACAACACATGTTTTCCTGTTTTTCCTAATAACTTACTAGAGATATGCTGTAGGTATTACCAGCTGCATTCTACAGTATTAAATAGTAGGTAATTATACTTGTTTCAATTTACTTTTAGTCTGATTTGGTTTTTGACGAAAAAGAAGAAACAATAGAAGAAATGGCAATAAACTATCAAAGAAGCGAACGTCGGTATTCGGAAGCATTACGCGAACAAAAAAAGATCGGTGTTCAAATGAACGATGCTTTGTCTTTATTTAGATGATGTCTGTTCGGGTTTTGTCGATTTTTTTATTTTACTGTGCTACATATAATTATACCTTGCAAAGTGTCTGTTGTAGACCTATTCCGCTGCCTAGTGGCGTAGCGAGAAATTTTAAAAGGAAGTGGGGGATAAACTGTTGAAGCCATCAAGAGAGTCTGGTAGGCCTATATTTCAGTCGCTCCGCAACATTGATCTTTTTTTTTTTTTTCAACAATTCAAAGGAGAAGGCATGGCTTAATGTTTAGTTTTTACCAGATCACTGATATAAATAGGTTGGGAATTGTTTGCTAAGAAACCGATGATATACAACGATACTTGAGCAGTGGAACCGGCCAATCATTGTTTTTTTAGCAAACGATTCCCATCCTTTTTATATCAGCGGTCTTGTGAAAACAAAACGAAAATTTTCGCGGACCGGCAACAAAAAATCGCGATTAGTATGACCTATACCGGTATAGTTATCATCGCATTATTAACCAGCTAAGCTAATGGTACAAGATAGCCTAATTCAATATTTCGGCATTGGTTACGTATTAGAACACAGAAGTTACAACAAAACTTGAATTAGTTCAAACGTAATTCCGGTATCAATTTGAGAAAATAATAGGCCTATGTTAAAGTACACTGTCCGCTCTCTTTTTTTTTTTTTTTTCATTTTTTCGTGCTCCGTCTTTTTTTTCATTTTTTGGTGAGATATCATTTTTTGAGTGATTTTGCTTAGAAATTCTTGATTCGCCTTGCAAAATTGGACATTTGTGGACGTTATGACTAGGGTTGGATTGAATTTGAATTCGCTCAGGAGTTCTTCATGAATTTGAATTTTGTTTTTTTAAAATCAATGAATTTGAATTTCGTTTTTTCAAAGTCAATAAATTTGAATTTCATTTTTTTAAAGTCAATGAATTTGAATTTCGTTTTTTCAACGTCAATGAATTTAAATATTTTGATTAAACAATTGACGAACTTTGAGTTTTTCGATTTAAACCTTACAAAGCAAATGTAGTAATTTGTAACTGGTTTATACCAGTTAATGTTGCAAACCTTCCATAACATTTTATCAAGCCAACAGAAAGTTTATGATGGCAATTATGACGCTGCAAGGCGCTTTGAAGGTGTTTTTGGGCCACAGTAACCTCCCTAGTGCACCTGCTGGAGAATAGACTTTACATTCAATTGCTCGGATTTCATATCTTTCAAGGTTTTTATAGCATTTTAACTTGAAGTGAAGTTGCCGAGAATGAGATTCTTCTTTACGTCAGCAATTTTCCACATGAGATTAGTAAAGCTTATTTATTTCACTAACAGGCGAGCGAAAGAAAAGATACGAAGTTTCAACTTCATACTGTTTTCGTAAAATTAATTATAAGTGCAAGATAAGAACGATTTACACTAGCTTACTCATATAAAGGTCGGATGGCCGGACAATGCTTTCTCCTCTCATACAGAGTAGAATGCACATTTATGCGCAGCGATCTTGAATGTGAAATAGCTGCGTTTGATCTATGGTTTCAATAATAGTGGTTTCACTAGGCGCGGAGACGTTTCAGAGGCTGTTGCTCACAAAATGCAATAAACATGTTTTGTAGTCGTTAAAAATTTGTGCGTGTGCTTGCTTTACCTCTTCGATTTCGTTAATTGTTCTTCGTGTTTTCTAATAAAAGTTATGTTTTTTTGCATCTTGTACTGTCATTTTTGAAGTTAGCTACACTTTTACTTTATTTTACGCATTCTTTAGTGAAAATATTTTGAACAAGTTGCTACTCGCTAAAGCTACAGTTGCCTCCTTAAAAATATTTCTTGTTTTAAACGCATAATTGTAATAATCTGGCTGACCAAGTATGGAATTAGTAGAGGTGGCTGATGAGTGGCAACACTGGTGAGTATACAGGTGACTGGTAAGTTGGATTGAATTTGAATTTAAATCCGCTCACAAATTCTTCGTGAATTTGAATTTCGTTTTTTCAAAATCAATGAATTTGAATTTCATTTTTTCAAAGTCAATGAATTTGAATTTCGTTTTTTCAAAGTCAATGAATTTGGATTTGAATTTCAAAATTAGAAAAAAATGAATGGATCCAACCCTAGCTATGACCCGTTTTTTAGCTTTTCACCAGATTTTGCGTGGAAATTTGGACATTTACGGACGTGATAACCTTTTTTTTTTTTTTTTTGGTCTTCACTTCTCTTGATTTTGCGGAAAATTGGACGTGAAATATTTTTTCATGGTTTTTACCAAATATGTAAATTTTTTTCATTTATTCCAGCAAAACGCCGTCATTTTTTTTTTTCATTCGTTTGTCGATAGTCGGCTGGACGACCTGTTAAAGTTACTGGGATAATCATTGCTGTTTTGATGGCAATATGAGTGACGAATCGGGCATCCTATCGATTTCGTTGCTTTGTATTCACTATAAAGCCGGAGATGAAAAAAGTTGCCGCGTGTGATTTGTGGAGAGAGGATGATTTGCGACTGGCGGTTGAGAACCACTGTGTAAGCTGTAATAGTATCTGTTCTGTACAAGACCAGCACAATTCCAGGGGCATAGCCAGATATTTCGAGGGGTCCATACTTCAGGTAAACAAAGTCTTCCTTGGGCAATCTTTGAAGAAAGATCTTCCTTTGAACGATTTACGAAAAAGTTGACGCTGCTCTATACCACCTCATCAATTCATTTCCGCAAACTCACATAATTCCTACTACTGCAAGGCATGCTAAGCTCTCACTCGAATAGTTACTCGTAAACTGCTGCACTATGCTGAAGCATGCTGCAACGGACTCGAGTTATGTTGTTATTATTTCATAACAATGGATGAACTGCTGAATCCTGAAACAGATGACTTGTATCGAGCGTTTATATACAGTAATTACTGTGTGATGCGCGCGTGATTAAATCAGGGGCTTAGCTTTTGATATCGCATCGGAAAGATTAGACGGGGAAAAGAAAGTTTAAAAGTACTGGTCTCGCCAAAATGTTCGCGGGCCGCAGGAAATTCTTTCGCGGGCCGCATGTTCGTCACCTCTGCTCTAGAGTCACAAAAGTAAATTTTGTCCGAAATAACCCCACTTTTCTCTACATTTTTTCCATAATTTTTAACCTCTTCGATAGCAATAAGTCTTCGTCTCAAGCAGTAAAAATCTAGTTCCATACAGTAAAACGTACTTTTACATGAGGTTTAAAACAATCTACGCAATCATTTTTCTGCGAAAAAATTTTAAGGCCTGGAAAACCAAGACCAATAGCTATAGCTCAACTAATTTCATATTGAAGTTTAAATTTTTGTGATTGAGCCTATTTAATTTGAATCAAATGACAACTTTTTGCAAACCGACGCTACATTTACGCTTCAAAATAGCTAGAAATGCTACCGGTATTAGCTTAGAAACCGCTTCAAAAATTATTGCCTATGTCCAATTTGCTTACCATGTAAAGTGCCTAAAACTCTACCAATTTTCTTGAAATTTGTTTTAAACGATGGCTTAGGCTAAATCCAAGACTTTCACGATCCAGTTGAAATTTTTAAAATCCAACAAGCATAACTAAAGTTATGGTATTTTTTGTGACACTTTCAATCGTTTTTACGTAATAAAAGATAGGCGGTGCTTGTCCAAGCGGGTAATTTCAAGATGGCGGATCGGAGCTTCAAATTGTTACACTTTTTCTCGCGCCATGCGCAGTCTGGTTGTAGTAATTACATATACGAGAAGCTAAATACGCGAGAAATCATTTTCAACAAAACCGCTACAGCGTTTTTGAGAGTCTCGTGATGCAGGAGATGGCTATAAGGACAAAAATTTTACGATGAAATGGATACAGTGATGTGGTGTAGGGGAGAGTACGCTGGACTGTTTCTCATAGGGCATGGGTTCTACGCTGCCCTAGGTTTTGATTTTTTTCTCAGCGTACCAAACTGAATTCGCTGCAGCGATTTTGTTGTAAATGATTTTTCGCGTATTTAGCTTCTTGTATTAGTCAAGACTTGAGGGTCTTCAGTTGACAAAAGTTCTCGATGACGTGATCAGAGCGGGGCATCTCGCATTACATACTGTATCTATGGATCAACTTCACAGCAAAACCGCATAAACAGGAGAAGGAATGGATACAAAATTAAAAAATTTAATCCTTGATTCAGACATTTTCCACAAAGAAAAAATTTTAAGTTGGATTTGGAATTTACTTTTGTTACCAGTACCGGTACTGGGTACAGTACATCCTCGATTATCCGGTCATGTTGGGCAACCTTTTTCCAAAATCTTGACCGGATAAGCATTTGGCTGGATAAGAAAAGACCTTAAGAAAAAAGAACGAAAAAAACGAAGTTAGTATGAGAACAAGCTTAGCCACAAAACAATTTAAATGCTAAACGAAAGAGACATTTGGGTAAAGTTTAAAATCATATAGTTCAACAAAATAAGTTATGAAACAGTTTAACTTTCATCAGTACTATTGCTGAAAAGCAAAAGGATGGAGGTTTGTTTGATAGTGCTCTCTCGCCTTTCAGCAGCAAACTCACAAGACCGGTTAATCGAGGAGCCGGATAATCGAGGGCCGGATAAACGAGGATGTACTGTACTTCAGAAGTCAGAAGTTCAGAACTTGGTGGAAGCGTAGTAGTGTACCGGTACGCTGGTGGATTCTGACAGAAAGTTCTTGACAATTGTTTAACCATGAGTTGAACTAATCCCTATCTTGATGAATCCTGGAAAGTTTGCTAGCTATATTCTAACACAGGTCATGGTAGTCTAGAACTTTGGAATTCGAGTACGGTATGGGTAGCTTTTGTTCATCAGCTTATTGGCCAGTTACAGGTTACTGCCACTTCTGGTACTGTGGTACCGGTACACATTTACCAGTAGTTAACTGTATCAGTATTTAACGAGTTTACTCAATGCCAGTGGTACAGACTCGCATACTCTTGGCTTGGGCACTCTGCACTTGCATATTACGGTAACTGGTGGTAACCTAAGCGAGTTTGGTGTGCATACGGTACCGGTAGGTTGTCAGTTGTTGACTTCAATCTTAGTTTAGCTAGACCAGTCCCATTGTTACGTTTTCGTCTTATTATTAGAGTTTTCGTCTTATTGTTAGCTGATTAGAGAGTATGCTGCCTTGTTCCCCAAGGCAGCATACTTGGTCCTTTGCTGTTTGTTGCTTATATTGATGAAGGTGTTAAAATATCAAACTGACATGGCACTAGTAATGGTACCGGTATGTATCTTTATGCTGATGATGCTAACTCTTTAGCAATAATATTGACAACCTTCAATCAGTATTAAATAGACTTTCTGCTTGGCTCTGTTTTCGTCAACTAAACCTTGCTCCTGCCAAGTGTGAGCATTTGCATATTTCTCGCTCTAATAATTCTTTGGACCACAGTTTTCAAGTTTGTTCTCACAGTATTAAAACAGTTAAAACTGTTAAAGATCTCGGTGTTCTTATTTCCTATAATCTTAAATGGTCTCAACATATCCATCACATTCATTCTACTGCTTGTGTGTGTGCTTATCAGATCTTGCGTGCTTTTTCTTCTAAAAATGTTTGGACCATGCTTAAAGCTATTATTACTTATGTTTGCCCCAAATTGGAATATAATTCTCCAGTTTGGAATCCATATCTTAAAAAGACACACTCCTTCTGGAATCTGTACAAAAAAAGTTTACCCGTAATGTGTTTTTATGCTGCATTATTCCATTTCACTCGTATGCTGATCGACTAGATAAATTAGGAATTAAGTCTCTGGAGTATCGTAGATTACAATTTGATATTATTCTTTTGTTTAAAATGTATCACAAGCTTTCTGACTTATACTTTGACAATTATTTTGAACACTGTAATAGAAAGTATAACTTCCGTTCTCATAATTTTAAAATTAAATCCAAATTTTGCACCAATACTGAACAATTTTGTAATTTCTTTTTCATTCATATTATTAATGTTTGGAATAAACTACCTCATGACTTAGTTTCTGCGCCCAATATTGTTATATTCAGAAACCGTTTGAAAAATTTTAACCTTTATTCTATTGCTTCTCTTACTTTTTGAATTTATTTTTGCTGCACATTTGCTGCTTTTCCTTATTTATATTTTGCTATTCTTTACAGTTATTTATAGGTTTACTTTATTTATTTGTAGTTGTATTTTTGTTGTGTAATTTTTCCTCACTTGTTAGTGTGCTTTGGCTTGTGACCAAGCACCATTGTGTTGTATCTTAAATTAAATCTCACTAATCTAGGCTGTTCAAACAATGCTTGGAATTCTATTGACCAACCAGCAAACATGTGTAGCCTTTTGGTATAACCTACTGTGTGATCCTATCCCTCTAAGGTGCAAAATTTTTAGAAAAATGAGAAATTATGGGCAAGATTTTTTAAATTTTACAATTGCATTCCAACTGCTTCGGTGATTTAAGAGCAAATTATTTAGATACGCCTATGCTCAAGGTTTCCTGTGTCAAATGAAAGTCTTTTGTAATAGAAGCTCAAATCATAGACTGTACTCAGGTACTGTGTTGACAAAAATTATTTCAGACCTTGAAAACACTCTTCAAATGTTTGATCAACTTTTTATCAAAATTTATATTTAGGCAAATTTGCACCAGCTAAAATCTTGGAGGGAACAGTGCTGGTTTAGGTTAGTTGGTATCGGTAGTCTACCTGTCTGCTGCTAGACTTTCAGTATTTTCAAGTGTGCATTTGTGAGCTTACGGTAGTTTGTCTGTTCATTATATCTATAATATTATATACAGCTAGTCTGTACTCTACTCGTTTACTGTTTTGCACAAAAACACTTTTGGCAGTGTCTATTTTGCTGTTAACGGCATAATAGCTTTTAGGTTTATTTTGTTGCAGCTACATAACCCCATGTCACACAAATATTACATCTTATTCTATTCTACTGTCTTCACGAACTCGATTGTTAACCCCAGGTCACATGAATCCGAACCAAACTGAAGCCACCGAAGCGAAACAAACTGAAACCGCGACGAGAATTGAACTCAAAACTAGTGCAGCGCTTCCCATTGTACGCTACACTCTATGCACTAAGCTCTCGAGAAGTTGTGGCAATCTAGCACAAAATGGCGCTTAAAAACCCATGACGTCACTTACAACAAAATAGGCCTAAACGCTATTTTGCCGTTAACGGCAAAATAGACACTACCAACACTTTTTTCTTGCTTTACAAACAACCATGTGTTCAGTGTTAATGTTAAATTTTGATTTAACCTGAAATAGACCTGCAGACCTAGGCCAAATATCTCCACTGAGTTGTAGGCCAAACACTTCTCCCCCAAGAAAATGTCTTGGAGGTCAAACTGGGTACCGATATATAAAACAATATGGATATAGCAGTACAATCTAAGTAAGTTGGGCTAAGAAAGAAAGTGGAGAATAGGCAAAAATTATGGGAATAAGCACTGAACATCTGGGTATGGCCTTAATTTGAAAATGTTAAACTTAGCCAAGTATCATATTTGATCAGTTTTCATTAAGAAAAAAAAAAAAGAGTAACTCATTCAAAAAAACTTTTTGATAGGCCTAATGACTAAAATTCATTGCGCATTCGAAGGTACAGATATATATACTGTTCAGAGTTGGGCAGAACCGCAGTACTTTTTTAGTACCGTTTTTGGTACCATCATTACGTTGGAGACCGTTTTACTGAATATATTAGTAACTTTTTTGAATAAACTTGAAAGAGCAAAAACGGAAAATTTTAAGAGATTTTCCGTGAAAAGCGTTAAGTAGCCTATCGTATTGTTTATTTCGGCGTCAACTAAATGTACAAAGCTAATCAGAAAGAAATGAAATAAAATAAGAGCGATGCCACAGAATGTATGAGAAGCCCAAAAGATGCTTTTAAATGATTGTTCAAGAAACTATCGATTCATAAGACTCTTTAATTAAAATAAAAAAAAGCATAATTGAAAGGTACCGCAAAACCACATTGTCGTAGATCAGTGGTCGGCAACCACTGGGCTGCCACTTCCTGCCAGTCCGTGCAAAGTTTTTGCTTGTCCATATGCGTTTTTCATAATAAATGCTTTCATTTGAAACATTTTTATAATGTTATGCTTACCTCAGTTTAATAACATCTATGTAAAACTGTATGGTCTGTTTCACTCTAGAGGAATCATCAGGGGTATCTTATTTAAATAGAATCTATCCTGTTTGAATAAGATAAGGTGAAACAAACTGTCGAGTTTTAAACATATAGATGTTTCTAAACTGTGATGAATTTGCAGAAATATCAATTCAGAATAGTTTTATTAGCAACATATTTAATGATCTTTTGAAAACTTTTACAAATGTGTTGCAAATAACATAATTTTGTAAAAATTTTTAAAAAAAACTCTCCAACGCCAGAGCTGGGCAAACTGCAAGCCACATCCACACCGGCCCAGCCAGGGGGATATTAGGGGGACCAGTCCCCCCTTTTTCAAAGCACAGATTTAAAAAATATATCAAACAATGGATTCATCATATAAAATACTTTTTAAATTGAGCTTGGATGAAATTGCCACAAAGGTGGAGGTAGGGAAAATAATTTGTTCAATGATCAATTTAATCATAATGATTATACTTTCCGCAAGTAAACATGGGTTGTAATGAGAATGATCAAGGGCGTTAAAAAGCGTTTTTTTTCAGCCCCCTTTAAAACTTTTAACCCCTTTTTCAAAGTTTATAACTACACCCTATTGCACTTAAACAATGAGTCATTGTGAAATGTGTTATTCGTTTCTCTTTCTAATTTTGAAACGCTGTTTCTGTTTTATATTTCTACTTCAGAGGCAAAGATAAAATGTTTCGCTGCATTTTTGTAACCATGCCTCCACGAATTATGTTTGTTGAACTAATTTTTCATAGATAGATCAAACATGTAACTGTAGTTGTATACAGTGGGCTTATTGTCTATAGATAAAGCCTTTAGTAGCAGTCTAATGCGAACCCGAAGATCTTTCCCTATTTATGATACTTGGCAAAAAATGGTTTGATTCAATATTCAGGGTTTTTCACTTTTTAATGGTATTTAACATTACTACCTCTAGGATTCCAGCTTAAAGCAGCAATTACTACACACGCGACCATAAGGACAGTGCTAATTCTTCGGCAATACACTTGCTTCTTCAAGGAAAAGGATGCTATTTATTCACTTCGCGAAGTAAAATATGTTGATGAAGAAAAAACATGCTAGCACGTTTATACTGTTAAGTGTCGTCCTGGCTACTGTGTTTATGCAGCAGGAAAGCTTGAATTTAACTGGCAGTCTTCAAACCACTGGCGTGTACTGCAGGGGGCACTGGGTCGAGCACTATGTAAACTTTAGTCTTTTTACAAAAGTCTTTTTTATCTGGTACAAAAATATCTTGCCCTTTGAGTACCAGCAATCAGTGCTCAAGGAGCGAAAAGCAGCTGCTAGTTTCTTGCTGATCGTTTTGGTTCATTTTGATAACTTGAATCGCTAGAGATAGGTGTTAGAAGTTTAGCCCTGTTTTTTTATCTGCTCGTAACCTATTTTGTGTCGTAAGTTCTTGTTTGAAATATGTTTATCCGTTATAAATTGCAAATACAACTTTTCCAAAATTTTGAACTTCCTTGATAATTTTTTTATCAGCCTATGACAAGCACACATGATTCGAAAATGTGGCCAACAGAAATGCTCCCTATTTGGTAAAGGACTCAAGAATTAGAAGCAAAAATTTAAACAAAAAAATGCTTTAAACGTTGTTTCAAAAGCACCAAGCACGCAATTACGGCATGTAAATTTTCAAAAAGTGTTCCAGGGGCAGGCTCTTTTACTCTCTTAGACTCGTTTTTCTTCCTCATTTGGCTTTAAATTAACTCTATTGTTGCCACACGCCTGAAGAAACCCTGTCTAAAAAAAAGTTTTTGGATATCGCACCGTGTCAAGCAAACTCTACTTCCACAAAAGTGAAACATAAACATATCATATATCTATATGCGTCATTTGTAAATTTTGATTCATATGGCAATACATAGATTTCAGTCTCCCTTACTCAAAAGAACTTACAACGCCACTGAGGATAATGCTGTTGTGTCAATAACCTGCCATAATGTATTGCCATTGTGTTGAAGAGCTTCATGACAAAAGCGCAACAAATAATTCAGGATCGGATATTCAATGAAAAAAATTGTCCCCCCCTTTTATTTCTGGCTGCGCCAGTGCGCATGAAGATTTTTTTTTCCTCACCAATTTTCAGTGGAAAAATAGTAGATCTGCAGACGTGTAGACATTTTTAGTTTTTGTTTATCAATGCTTTGTGGGGGCAGTTTGGACCCACACTTTTAAAAAATTGTGTAAAAAAAGTTAAAGAGTGCTGGTTTAGACTATATCCTGTGGAAAAATTTATTTCTGTGTCATTAAATCAAAGTAAAACCATAGACCTGCAAATTCTGAGAAAAATGTTGATTTTGATTCATCTATAAGTTCTGAATGTGCTGCTACTGTTACACCAACCTCTACTGAAAGTGGCATTAAAAATGAAAACGTTCTCTTTCAATGCAATGATGTGTTTGCACAGCAAGAACCTTTGCAACATTTTTTCGTGTGTATGCCATAATCTCTTTCACGCCCTTAGTATTGTTCGAATGTAGCAACTTTGCCAGATAGACAAAAGTGTGACAAACTTTTCTGCTTTCTAGGGCGAGTTCTCTGATATTGATACTCCTCATACCTAGCCTCATAAGTAATGCTGGAGATCAGCAGGTTAAAGATGTTGCCATCTACATGAAAATGCTTGTTTTAGTGAGCATGCCGCTATCGCCTCAGAGTTGATATTATCGAAGTGTTCATTTGCAGTACAGTATCAAAATTCACGCGCAACTGCAACTCATATTTTAACACTAGCACCAGATGCAACAAAAATCTTAATAAGGTTTTAATTTCGTTACTTTGCAAGGTGTAAACCAAACAAAAATTAATTTTTAAGAAAAAAAAATTCGTTTGAAAAGTACCAAAAATTGGTACCGAGTAACGATATCGTCATTACTTTTTTAAAAATGTATCGTTATCAGTACCAACGGTATTTTTTTAGCAAAGTATCGATACCGATACCGTTGTTACTTTTGAAGTATCAAGTGCCCAGCTCTTATAGTGTTGGCATTCTTGCAATGTAAATAGAATATATATTATACTGGTGATATGGTGACCATTTTTTCTACAAACGTTATAAATTCGTTTTAATGCGTTACCGTATGCCTTATTTTACGGACCATAAGGCGCACTTGTTACTTTTTTATAAATGCATCGTTATCGGTACCAACGATACA
This sequence comes from Trididemnum miniatum, assembly GCA_964006365.1. Taxonomy (NCBI): domain Eukaryota; kingdom Metazoa; phylum Chordata; class Ascidiacea; order Aplousobranchia; family Didemnidae; genus Trididemnum; species Trididemnum miniatum. The sequence goes on from OZ023244.1 coordinate 10,787,934, forward strand.
TTTTTAGCAAAGTATCAGTACCAATACCGTCGTTACTTTTAAAGTACCAAGTGCCCAGCTCTGATAGTGTTAGCATTCTTGCAATGTCAATAGAATATATATTATACTGGTGATATGGTGACCATTTTTTCTACAAACATTATGAATTCGTTTTAATGCATTATCGTATACCGTATTTTACAGACCATAAGGCACACTTAAAATCTTATTTTTTTCCCAAAAATATTATGCACCTTGTAAACCGTGCGCCTAATGTATGAATGAGGTAGTGCTTTATACTTTATTGCCTACACTCAAAACCAGTATTATACTGGTGGCCTTACCACTACTAAATAAGCTTTATATGGTAACTGGATATCTCCTTAAAAACCATTGCGTCTTATAGCCCAGTGCGCCTTATGTATGAAAAAAAAACGAATTAAAGCAATTTATTGACAGTGCGCCTTATGGTCTGTAAAATACGGTAATTGCTTTTTCCAGTGCAAACTTCATAGTTTTATCTATATACCTTACTCTATTTAAATCTACTGTTTTCACTGTTATGGTTTTTGTTATTTTTGTTAAGTGTTTTTGATCTGAATTTCCTTCAGGAACAGAGGAAAGGGTGCTATACGAATGTATTATAATGGGCCTATTACTGCTGTACGCTACTTAAATCATTTGCAATAAATAATTGATGTATCTTAACTTACCGGTTAACATGCTGTGCACTGCTCTGTGTTGCAGTTTTTTATCTATTGATGCTAGCGTTTATGCTGTTTGCTGATACACTAACAATAAACTCAAGCTTATTTTTTGATAAATTTTCTTGGATGACATGTTATGGATAGTCTCCATTCTAACTTCTGGGATTATTACGCTTGTCTCAAGTAGCAGTAAGTGATTGATGTAACTTATGTGTCAGTTAATCAAAATCAAATCTTTATTATACTCGCAGTATGACGCCGAAGCGTGTTACGAGTGGCGGGGCCCATCTCTGTGGCTTAGCGCCTGGGCAACACAGCTCCGAAGAAACGTCGCAGCGGTGGCGAGCCGTTGGCGACACTGTGCCGATTTGACCGGTCCGGGAATCGAACCCCAGACCTCCCGCACCGAAAGCGTGCGCTAAGCAACTGAGCTAACGGCCGGTGTATGTGTCAGTTAATTGCAGCAAATAAACTTATCTTAGTTAGACATTAAATGTTGTTGTATATAAGCACTGATGTACAAGATCACGAGTTTTGGTAATCTTGAAGATCAAGATCACCAAAACGAGGTGATCTTGAAAATCAAGATCACTTATTCTAAGTTACAGCGTACCATATTAAATAGAAATTGGCAGTGATTGGAACGAGTCGCTGTAAATGGAATCCGAGTGTTTTCGTGCAACGACTTGAGTCAAGTCAATTTTTGCACCACAGACTCGAGTCAAGTCGAGTCAGTTTACATACAGACTCGAGTGGAGTCTCGACTAGTTTTGAAAGTACTAGGCCAATAAAGTTGTTAAAAATTTTGACTTGCGGCAACTTTCACATACAATTTTACTACGAAGCATATGTGCGACATAGACGTATCTACACTGTGAATTAATATTAAATATGCTCATAATGTAGAAAAGCGCTGAATTTGTCTTTTTCTTGTAATGCAATAGCTATAAACACATAACTTAGATGCCAATAACAGACGGTGCCAAAAACTAGGAAAAATTATGACGTATGAGCACTTGAGCAGATGAAACAAGCCGATTTTTTTGCAGTTTTGAAAACTGCTTGTTTACTGTCGCTAGTCGCTACATTTAACTAAAATACACTTTACGTAGGTAAGTATGCAATACATTCAACTATAATTTTTAACGTAAGTACTTTAAACTGTGTCACATAACATTAGATGTTTGCACACATCAACTATTATATAGCCTGAATATACCGTCGGGATATCGTGGATAAAAAATCCCCATGCCTACCCATATTAATTTATCCAAAGTAGTCACAAGCTATTACAAATTGCAAAAAACATACACAGTCTACAAAAAAAAAATTAATATTTTTTGTCACTTCGTTACAAGCTCTTTGTATATCGTGCATGCACGAAGCTTTTTGTAAGTCATGTTTTTTCATGAAAATAATTGGATTATCAGCAAGTGGTTCGAGTCGCGACTCGAGTCTCGAGTCATAATGGTCGAGTCTGAGTCATTTGTGCAACAACTCGAGTCAAGTCGAGTAATTTTTTGTGGCGTTTCTAGTTGAGTCACTGACTCGAATCTCCCCAACACTGGAAATTGGTTTACAAGTTAACAATAGCTAATGTTATTACATAGCTTGATCCAACGTTTGAGGCATCGAAAAAGCACTATAATATATGAGAATTGAGAGATTTACCTTTTCAATAGTTTTTAACGAAAGATTAAAAGTTATTACTGATTATTTTATTCTTTGTGTACAACTTGTCCCTGACAAACAGCTATGATTTGTAGCACATTACGACATTTTGAGGTTATCATAAAAAATGATTGAAGTTCTATTAATATGAATAACACTTTTCCATCCATTGCCATAATTTTACTACGCTGCAATGCATAACCTAGTAGCCTATATTGGTGTTCCTGAGATTAACAGATGGAGTTAAAACAGCCTTTGCGTGTTTCGATTTAAAGACCTTTGCACTCAAAGACGAACTCCTTATGCCATTAAGCTACACCATAGACATATGGACTTATTGTATTGTTTTTTTGACGAAAATATTTCTTGAGAAATTATTCTTCAGGTATACCAGTACTGATGAATCTTGTCGAACTTTTTTTTGATATTTTTACCATGTTATATTTCTAGGTGATTTTGAATTGCCTGATTTTGGTGATGACTTCTATGGTTATGAAAGTAGGTTTTGTTTTTGTTTTATGTTGTTTCTATAGCTTATGTGTAGCAGTTAAGTTGTTTAATTGCATTTGCATTGTTTTTGCATGTTTGATTGGAAAACTATGATGTATCGATAATAACTATTATCTAGATTTTCATTCTACTTCATTTTATAATATACAGATCCTTCTTATTTCCTCTCAGAGGTTAGTTTTGAGTTTGTATGTTTTTTAACCATGTTGTTGAAAGAAGGTGAATTGCAAATTGATTCTGCTTTCAGATTTCTTTCCTATATTTGAATTCTATATCCTTGCATTTTATACTCTTATTTGTTATATATGATACTGTATATTAGGTGTCCCAGATTCTTCCCCCTGCAAAAGCTTAAATGACTCCATTAACAACGTTGGATCAATTGTATATTATGCAAATAAATCTTATGCAAATGTGTGTTGGGATCTTCGGACTAAGTCTCAGGCTTTTATTACCATAAGGTGAGTTGATGATATTGTTTTTTTGTTTTTTTTTTTTTTATGTGAAAATTTTTATAATGTTGTGGCTTGTTTTGTTATGTCAGCGTCATGCACATTAGTTGTATAGATCAATAACAGTGCGTGATGTCCAAGTGAGTTCATCTAATGTTTGTATTGCAGGAAAATAAAACTATTTTTGCTGTAGAAGTGCAAGGCCTTGTTGTAAAGGTGTAGTTATATGCAGTACTCGAGTTGAGGGGGGATGCCATCCCCCCGGAAAACAACACCATCCCCCCATAAAACATTTTAGTGTAAACCATTCCCCTATAAATAATGACCATCCCTCCTTTACGTCTGCGCAAAAAACTTGCATCATCCCCCCATAAGTGTTTTTACAACTCAAGCAATAGTTATATGGGTAACTTATCTTGCACATCTTGATTTGACCATAGTATTTATTTTTTGTATATATATATCACAAAAGCATTAAAATATTTGACTCTACTTTTTTAAGCGGTTTTTCTTGTTTCTTAACCTTTGTCATCACTCATCAGACAAATTGCAATAACAGGTGCATGAATTATTATGGTCTTTATGAACTTAAATCACAGAAAACAAAAATGGTGTTCTTCTCCGTTGGAGGCATAAATTTTTGTAGTTTGGTTTAAAAGTTTTAGGTACGTGTATTGTGTTTCCCAACCAATGAGTCCGTGAGGCATGTGTTTTCTGTTTTAGTAACTCAACTCTCTTTGCAGATTTTCATCAATTTTGATTCCTGAGGACTATGATTATCATTGTTCCCGATATAATCAAGTAATTGTTCAACCATATCGCAATAATTACCCAGGTATTTCAATTCATTGTAATGGCTAGTTAGCATGCAGAACTTGTGAAAGCTTTTGGACTTGCGCTGATATTACTAGTGATAATTTTTGGTTTTAACGTTTTTTAGCAAGTCTGTTATCGTCAAAGTTTGGATATGTATATACTCCTTTCTTCCATATGGCCGTGTCATTTTCAAAGGCTAGTGCACATTTAAAAATAGGCCTATTGATTTGTTTGCCTGCATTGGTTCAACATTATCTGCCAATCTATGTCATGGTAACGTAATTTTTGCAATTTTACGTAAATATTTATCTACGGTATATTTTACTGATTAGTGGTTTGAAGCACTAAAAGGGATGTTTTTCATTTTATATAGTTAAATTTACATTTTACGCCAGTCAATCTAGGAACATCTATATTTGGATGTTGCTGGCACAGCCAGATATTTTTGCCAGGCAATTTTCTCGCATGCTTGACATCAAACTACTGTTGTAGATAACCGATTCACTGCAAAATATTGTGGAACAGACTTGCCAACAGCTACAACGTTTTACGGAACACACGTGAAAATATCCTTTGATTTAAACCTCAATTCTTTTTTTTTCGACACTTTTCGGAAACACATTGGATTTGAGTTATACTACGAGTTTGGTTAGTGTGTGGAGATATTTAAAGTCAAGTCTCTAAATTCTAAAACATAACTAGTTGTCACTTATCATCTTCAAGTATTCTCTTTGCATTTAATGTTTAATTATCCAGTTAATTACGACTCTATTTGTCGTTGCTACGTAAATTGACTTTCTGTAACAACTAACTCTATATTGGCCTACCATATATGTTTAGTCCACATAAGATTAGAGTTATGTTTATTACCGGTACTCTACTTGTGTGTGCATTTGTATCAATATCAGATTGTTAGCGGTGCCTCTTTCTGCTTAGTCGGCTCAAAATTTTCTTATGGCTTTGGTAGTCTTTATATCAGATTTACTATCCAAAATTTGAAATATTAGGTAATGGTTTGTATTAGCCAGCGCAGAGTTGCAGACGACTAACAGCAAATACATTTTTAACTGATTATTCTTTCCTGTATCCCATATGTAGATTTCCAGTCGAATTTAACTTTATCATCTCTTAAGTAATTTGCAATTTAGTAAAACAACATGTCATAGACTTAACTATTTTTTGATGTAGTGTTAGTGAAGTCTGAGTCTTTGTGATGTTTCTTGTGTGGAGATGTCTGTGGTTGCTATTGCTTCAGACGTTTATTTCTTAAAACTTTGATTTTAAGGTTTGATTGTGGGAAATACCATTATGAAGCTTGATATAATGCCAGCCTGACGCAGACTAGAGCTAAGCTATGACGGCCAAATATCAATGTGTGGAACAAAAATAACTAATTGGTTTTATATATATTATAAAGAACTTGATGGCTATCGGTCGTAAAACAACGCACACCTTGAAACACGTTCCAGTTGTTGCTTAAGAATCTGCAAGAACTTTCATGGGATGCTTTTGTATACGGTATTTGATATGACGAAACCAAAGAGTCTTTCGTGTGTTGTAAACAGGCACTACCACTACACCGCTTCGCTTTGGAATGTATATTTAGCACATGAATTAGCATGCAATAATCCTTTAAATTGTACCGGTATTTCGTAGCTCCGCCTGATGAAAATTTGGAGTTGCAATCTTGGCTCTATGTAACATCTCATGGTTATCCTCAAGCTCCTAATTACGATTCCGTGAGCTCATGGAATATCAGCTTATCGGCAGACTTGCCCCCACAACCAATGGAGTTTATAATGAATTCCTGGAACGTTCAGAGTTATGTTTATTTGTCTATTTATGATGGTCCCAGCAAAAATTCTAAACTACTGCGCCGGCTGTAAGTATATTTTTTGACACAAAGTATTGCTGTGTAGTTGATGCTTGTACATTGTGCAACCAATTTTTTGCGAAGTCCTTCACTTTTTCAAGTAGCTTGAAGTAGGGCACTTTGAAATGTGCTGCGTAGATTGTCATCATATGCTGACTTACTGTTATATGATAAGCTGAACTTTTAGCCACGTTCTTTTGTATATGACTTACTGATGAGGATAGAAGTTTTTGTACTGAAACTTTTTTTGAACAACGTGATGTGAATAATCGTGCTTGAGCGCTTGCAACTATTCACATTGTGGTGAACTTATGACGTCATAGCGTCGTTATTACGTCAGTTTGATATGTTGTCTCTGTTTTAATTTTGCTGTAGCTACTTCCTGTTTTTTGAAAACTAACCACTGATAAATGAAGAAGCGACTCTTCTGTGTTTAAATTGCCCTTCTTGCTGGTGTGAAAACATTGACAGGATAGTCGTTTGCTCTTACGAGCACCAGTAAAGCTTAGAAATGTTTTACATGGGTTTTCTTAGTCGTGAAACTCGTTTTTGACGTCATTTTCACTTTGACGCTAATACTCATTACATTTCCTTTGTTATTTTTTGTGTTTTGTCTTGATTGGTTATTAAATGTGTGATAGTTAAAGACTAATGTGACTGTTTCACTTGCTATCTGCCTTAATGTATCTTGAAACATCGCATTTTTGCCTGGTTGGCTTTTTTAAAATTGTAATCTCAGATTTTGGTGGCTAGTTGGCTACGAACTAACAGCAAGCCTTGAGCTATTTTTGTACCTTAGTTCAAAGCATGTGACAACTTATTGACATAGTTTATCGGTTATCTTGATGGAAAACAGCTAGCGCACGTAACAAATTTTGATTTGAATCGTAGATACAGTGTAAACCAGTTGACCTCCGCCATAACAAGCACTGGTCCTCACATGTATATTGAACTTCACGCCGGAAAAATTCGTGGTGATCCTGAATATACCGGCTTTAATGCAACCGTGAAACTAAAAGGTGAGATAAGTATGGCGTGGAACATTGCTTTATAAGCATTGATTGAGCTGAGTGACCGCCATGTTGCAGTACCGCATTTTTTGTTGCGTCAGGATATGAAATTTGGCATACAGTGACCAGCAGTTATCACAGTTCCATGTTTTAGGGGTGTTGTAAGAGTTAATGTTTGGAACTGTGGACGTGTAAATTGCAAATTCAAAACTCTTGCGTCATTCCAACCTACTAAAAGTTTAATTAATCTCAACTTTACGTGTCTTGTCAGGGAGGCTCTACGTTAAGACAAGGTTTTAGGGTTTGAGTTAGGATTCCGGTCAAATTTAGGGCTTGGGTTAGGTCTAGGCGACCTTGTTTTTGTACGGACTCGGCGACCGCGTCGTCCTACTTCGACGGCCCTCATGGTTTTTCCTCGCCGTGCTGTTCTTTTATTTATCGTCTCGCAAAGTAATTTTTCTCTTTTTTTTGGCCGACAATAAAAGTATACCTATCTACCTACCTTGGGTGGTCAGGGGTTGAGGCCACGGTTAGGTATCTTAATGGTGAGTTGGTTATGCCTAGTAGCCTCACACTAAATAGTCACGCACTCAAATACGAGTAATTTTGTGTGCATGTAGGTGTTTGTCTCCCTGGTAGCTCGCCCTGTGGTGACGGCGAGAATTGTTTTAATGACAATCTGAGATGCGATTTAAAGCAAGACTGTCTGCTTACTGGCGCAGATGAAAGAAGTTGTGGTAAGTTTTACGTTTCTGGGTTTTGTTATGTCGTATTTTGCTGAAAAAAGCCTTGTAGATTGCAGTAATGTTTTGCTTTTTGTTAGCCATCACATGAATACAGAGTTTGTATGCGTTAGTTCTGACCTGCGCTTGGTGTATCGGTTAAGAGCGTCCACTTGGTAGTCGGTAGACTGGGGTTTTATTCCCAGTCGGGTCATACTAAAGACTTTAAAAATAGTATTCGCAGCTTTCGCGCCAGGCGCTCGGCACAAGCGGAAGTGCGAAGGGTTTTGTGCATGTGTTGTTCGTCATGTTATGTCCCTTAACAGCGTTCAATCATTCGTGATTGAAAATTGTAATGGGCCGAAAATTGAAAATGGCCTAAACAATGTGTGCTTGCACACGCTGTCCCGTACCTTTACCTTTACCTAGTTCGCAACTATTATATTCTATTGTATTATATTGGTACTGGCTTCACTGGTTTTGCGGTATGTACTACTTTTGAACTTAACGATTTATGCATCAGGGACTTTTTCAAAAACAATGTTTAAAAAAAATCAAATCTTTATTATGTTCGCCGTGTTACACCAAAATGTGTAAGAAGTAGGTTCCCAAAAAATATCCGTGGAGATCCAGCATGAGCTTGTGGGAGACCAACATGAAAAATCTGTTTTGGTCCATTATTATTCCTGATTCTTGGGACCCGGTTTTTTCATGCAGGCATTCAAATCGGGTCTCTAAAACGCTTAACATGAGCTATATAAACATTAGTCCCGTGTGGTTAATGCCATGTCAGCGTCTCGTGAAACGTGATTTCTTGTAAATTGCTTTGAAATTCATGTTTCTATTTAGGTGGATGTAGATCCGGTGATTTTTGGTGCGGCGGTGAAATAAGAAATTGCTACGTCGACGTCCAACGCTGCGATGGTTATATTGATTGCCCGAAGACAAAAGTAGATGAAAACCATTGTGGTAAGTTCAACAGTTATCAATATCTCAGTGTTTTTAACTTTAAATAGGAGAGCAATTAGTGTAGGTATGTGCAATATGGAACTGGTTAAGTCCGCGGCTACAGTCGAAAGATTATTTGTACGATATTGAGGTGTCCTCCAAGTACTGTACTACAGTAGGCTTCCCTTTCAGTATGCGTGAGACAACGGTTGTGATGACTGATACTTTGAAATGTAGTCATCTTTCTTCTTGTAATAGTAAATACTGTAATACATAAGTGCCGCTATTGGGATAGTTTGGCTTAGTGTAGTAAAACTAAGTCGCCTACTTTTTCTGGAAAATTGTGTCCGTAATACTACCGCCGTTACAATAATCACGTATAATTAAGGTAGTTCCAGTTGACTATTAACTTTTTCGTGTAGTAAAACGAGTTTAACGCAGTAATTGGTGAATAGTTACCATGTCCACACATCCAGTTTATGTAGTTCCGAAGGTCCATATGCTTTCTGCATCACGTTTAGTGTTTTGACGTCATAATCACTTGCTTTAATTGTGATATCAAAAAATTGATAATGATGAAGGTAGCTCGTGGGTCTTTGGAACCACTTAAGCTGAACATGTGGATAGGGTAAGTAAAAAGGTCTGCCACAGGGGCGTCTAACCGGCAGGTCACTTGTGGCTCGTTAAGCTTTCTACATTGGTTGTTTAATCCGTCCTCACACGCTGACACGATATTTTAAGTTACAGATTCGAGTCCTTAAATAGCATGTGCTTAAGGTGCTGGTTTTTTTTTTCGCCAAAATTTTTCAGACATTAGTCCGAAACTACTCAAAAAATTTCGGACATTTTGATTTTAATTGGCACATTTGATTTTGTGGTTTCAACCGAATTTTGCTGAAATTTACAGGCTTACTTTGCTCTACTCTATTAGTGGCGAATTCGCAACTTTTTTTTAGATCGCAACTTAACCAATAATGAACTTCTGGTTTTAATGCATTTAAACTTTGATGAAAAGAGAATATAATATCAGCAATTTTTATGGAAAAAAGTCTGCTATAATGCGCCGAAGCAGACGTAACTTTCATTCTCTTCCGAACTTGTTTATCGTGCTCCATTTAAATTTTAAGTTTTGCATTAAATGTTTACGAGATAAGTTGTAATGTAGGGTATATAGTAGGATATACGCCAACGATTTTTTTCCATTTTTTTGATAATTCCATAGCCTAATGACTTCTGTTAATTTGGCTTTGGTCCGGCATATTTATTAAGTGCCTCTATTAAAATTCGTCGTCTTTAAATCAGTTAAAAGTGCCGGTTGTTTTTGGTGCTTTGGGAATCTTGTGGACTATGTGGCGAAATTTCAAAGCGGTGCCAAATCGGCCTCTAGAACCCATCCAAATTTCAGACATGCGCTTGAACTCTCTTTGCAAATATAGAGAGTCGCTTTGACCGCCCAAAGCGACTCTCTAACATAACTCCAAACTACAGGCAGCATGTAGAGAGTGATGAAACTTCAACGATTTGTTTTTATTAAGTTTTCGCGACGTGATTCAACGAGTTTTTCGAAACGTTTTCTTCAAAGAGTATACGCCAGGCTGTCTACTCTCCCTTTTTTCATTTTTTCGTGCCTCTTCATTTTTTAATCATTTTTCTTTTTTTGCCGGCGTGATGACCTTTTTTTGCTTTTCACTTGTTTTTGCGTGGAAAAATGACATTTTTTTGCTTATTTGACTTGATTTTGCGTGGAAAATTGGACTTTTGCGGACATATTGCTCTTTTTTATGCTCCTTACTTGATTTTGCGCGTAAAATTGGACATTTCCGGATTTTTTTAGTATGATAAGTATAATAATTTGATGTCATTTTTTCATTTTTTTCAGCAAATTGCCATAATTTTTTTGTTGATAGCTGGCTGGACAGCCTGAAGCAGCCAAATATTTTTCGGACATCTTGTCCGAAATGACATAAAAATTTTCAGTCATTTCATAAAAAAATCGGTCAATGATCGAAAAATTTCCGAAAAAAAAAAAAAAACGCAGCAAGGTGTCCCACCAATGATAGAGAAAATGCTGCGTGTGCATGTATACACACGCACACTGTACCGTACTGTTTCGATTGTTTTGTTGTTTCATTAAACTAGCACTTATATCACACCGTAGACTACTACAGTACCGTATATAATGGACTGAAAACTAGACACTACGCGCTTTATCTAGCAGTCTATGCCATGATCACACGTAAGTGGCTACGCGTTCCTGTTTCTGCGCATGTGCTATGACATTTTGCTTTCGTTTTAAATTTAGCATTGAGTGTGGCAAGCAAGAAACGAAAAATAACAATAAATTAAGACATGATTTTTCAAATTGTTTTAAAATCGCTTATATTATCGCCGTGGTACTAAATTATGGCCCACGAAAATTTTTGAAAAGCAGATAAAATATGGCCGTCACTCGAAAAAGTTGGACACCCCTGGTCTACAATATCATGCGTTTAATTTATTAGCAATTCGAATTAATCGAAAATATTTATGGTATAATTGAGAGTGTAGCAACTTTGGAATGTCACACCGAGGCGATTGCATTCTGTAAGTTTGTATTTCGTGGATCCAAGTCTTTGTTTTTTCCAGATACATGCGCTCATGATGCTTTCTTGTGTAAGTCGAGTCAAAAATGTATCAAGAAGGCTTGGCGGTGCGATGGCCAGAGTGATTGTCCCAACAACGAAGATGAAATTGGATGTACGAGTGGACGTAAGTGCTTAACGTCAGGCAGAGAATGCGATTTGTAAAGTTTCTTCGTGAAACCTTGAACGGTTTGCACATAAGCAAAAGCGCAATAGCTTGCTGAGATATTGATCCCGTTATCTTGTTTGCAATCTGATGCACTCTGGCGTCTGCATGGTTTGTCATAAGCCATCGCTAATCAAGTAATTAATTGGACATGTAAGTGTAAAGTGACGTAGTTAACGCTCATTGATAAGTTTAGCGTTGTTTCAAGTTAAGATTTCAGTCTTGGGTTGTTGGAACAACACTATTAGAGTTAAAGTAAAATGTAGTAAGAACGTTAAGTTTTAAATATTAATGTCATTGCATGCCATTAGTCACCTCCTTTAAAAGTATCCTAAATTACATCGATTTTGTAAAGAATTTTTTGCGAACTTTGAATACGATGTTCGCTGTGCTGGCACTAATTTACAATGCCATTAGAAGCATTTGCAAGTAAAAAGGATGCTGTGGGGACTTCAGGGTTGTTTTCAACGGTGTTCATATTTCGAATTACCTTCTCGGGAAGGGGAATTCGTCTCCAGGGAAGAAGGGCCAGGGAATTGGGTATAGATTTGAGTTGCTTTAACCTCTGATTTCTCGAAAGGCTTGAGTAGATACTGCAACGCCATAACGCCTCATTTGCTTATATCTTGTCTTTAGCTTCACACCAAGACGTACTAGTGCGCTCTTATCATTTTATCACATCTCCTGGTTATCCACTGCGCCCCGATAACAATTCAGTCAGCACATGGAATGTTAGTCTGCTCTCTTCACCAGCACTACCCATGCAGTTGCAGTTAAACGTATGGAAAGTTGATGCTTCAACTAGCCTGAGAGTCTATGATGGTCCGTCAACATTATCACCCTTGTTAGCAGTGATGTAAGTATTCAAGCTTATTATATTATTTAAACTGAATTTGCTTATGAAGCATTGACTCACCTAATACTTCGGTATACCGTCTTCAATATTAATCGCTTTTTAAAAAATGTTGAGCTTGTTTAAAAGATAGGCTAGAATAGTTTAAAACGTCCATAATTGCACTGAGGTTATTTTATTATGGGTAAATCTCTCAAAACTGTTGTTAAGTGCCTGCCAGTTAAACGCTTTTTTTGTTGCGGTCATGTAGTTTAAAGTATCTTTGAGAACCTTTTAGCGCAGCAGTGATGATTAATGCGCAGCTGTAAGACTTGATCGATTAGCTATTAGGTAAAAGTTATTGATCCACGCTGTATAATTGTGTTTGCAACTAGAGAACATTTGGATTGCGAGCTGTTCCTGCTTGCAGTGATGAAGTATTAGTGATGAAATAGTCATCAAAATTTCTGCCTTGGTTTGCATTGAACGAGAAAGCTTATCATTTATGATAAGCGACAGAAAGAATAGGAAATAGTCTGCTCGTAATGTGCCTTCATACTTTTATTACTATAGAGTAATGGGATACGTATATTGAAACCAAACTCGGTTAGAGAATAGAAAACGTCAGCCTTTTCCGAGTTCCGTGTGGAGTTACATTCGCTGTCTATAATATATACGACCCGTGTAGCAAATAGGGGTTCGAACTCAAATCTTACGGTTATGACTTTTGAATCGCCCAACTACGACTAGTGTCCGACTATTGTTTGTGCTGTATCAGGCATAAATCATGTAATGTAATTGCTGCAGGCAATCGAGTCATAACTCTCTTCTATAGAAAAACATATGATTAATTCATGATAATATCATCATTTCAACGCAGCTAAATCAATAAGCACCTCGTAATATTGAAATATGTGATATCTATGTTACGCATTAAGACAATTTTTTTACAGATACAGTTTTGATCAAACCAACTCTGTCATTACTGGCACCGGACCCCATATGTACATAGAATTGCACGTCGGAAATTATCGTTACACTGGATCCCTTTTCACTGGTTTTAATGCCACAGTTAAAATCAAAGGTAGGCAGTTATGTTATCAAAATCATGTTTCAATTCAGTGTATTTTCTAATCTTTTTTGAACCAACTAGCTTATCTTATAGTAAAAAAATAGCATAAGGATCGATTATTTAGAAACAGGTAGAAGCTTCACCTCTGCATTCCACAGCCAGGATAAGCTATAATCGTGAGCACATGTAAAACACTTGGCAGTGAGCTCGCCAAACGTTGGTTCAGATCATGAAAAAGTGGGACTTCTGCATATTGGTCACGCCAAGTAGTCGCGCTCTGTCTCGTCGTTCGACAAGCAGCTTAATAGAGAGTGTGATAATTCCTTGATTAGCTCGGCTCACAATGTCTGCATGTCAGCGACGTGGTCTTGCGGTGCCGCGTGCAGGTGACAGATCCTACGTCGGCTGGAGCCGATCGCATTTGACGTACTGTATTTACCGGGTTGCTGCTGACTCGAGAAGCGCAAACTCACTTCGCAGTCTCTCTGAATTACCGTTGAATTTTCAGTTCAAGATAATTTGAAAATAATCTCAGTTCTTTATCATCTCAAAGGTAAGATTTTCTGTTCCTGAGATGACTCAACACAGAGTCTTTTACGTCCTGTCCAGTCAGTCTTGTCTCGAAGAGGAAAATTATGTTCTTTCATTTTACTTATTTCTGCTTAGGTTATTGCCTGCCTGGGTCATCGCCTTGCGGTGATGGAGTTCATTGCTTCCGTGAAAGCGAAAAATGTGACCGGAAACGAGATTGCTATGACACGGGTCTGGATGAAAGAGGATGCGGTGAGATTGCGGATTGTTATATTTATGATTGCTTGCACCGTCCATTGAATTTGATGCTGGCTTCTCAAAAATAAAATATTTTCTGCTTTGATTAGTAAAAACCCTAATAACTTGAGAATGTATCTGTGCGAAGATCGTAATTTTTGATGGACTCGACAGGAATCTAGTTTGCCAAAGACGTTTAGCATTACTTCTATGAACAATAGTACTTAGCTGACACAAAAGCAATCATCAAAAACAACTGTATTGAGGTTTAAATTCTAAATAAAATAATGCTTAACTTTGATTTGAATAATCTTGATCTTCGGCATTCTCTAATTATGCGTCAGTTGCATGGACCAGCGGTACCGCCCGCCTGGGTGCAAATTGTTTGTAACGTTTCGATTCACGTCAGGAGACTGCAATAGCGCAAGCTGAGTTTTCCTTATTGCACTCAACTTTCAGCTGTTAAGTCTCGAAACAGCAATGCGGTAGCTTGCCACAGCTCTAAACGATTATTTTATGAATAGCGAAAAATCATTTATTGATTTTGTCTGGAAAGTTTTGTGATTTGCAAATACGGTTTGTGTTTAAGTGATTATATTGATAGAAAACACTGCTTATAGTAATCTGTCGTTGTAATGTACAGGAGAATGCAAACCAGACGAGATTTGGTGCGGTGGCGATCATTTTATCTGTTATTCACCCGATGAACGTTGCAATGGTAAACACGAATGTGAGGCAACGAAAGCAGACGAGTTAAACTGCGGTAGGTTGCAAGACTTGTCAGAATGAAATTTTGGCCAAACCTTTTGACTGTGAAACTTTAATAGTGATTTTCAATTGGATTTCACGATGCTTTTCCACGCTTTGCGGACATTTTTGAGATGGTAAATGGCCAGTTAACTCAGTTGCTAAGCACATGCTGTCAGTGGGGAAGGTCTGGGGTGCGATTCCCGGCCTGGGCAAATCGGCACAGTGTCGCGGCGCTGCAGCGTTTCGGAGTTATGTTGCCCAGGCGCTAAGCGGCGGAGATTAGCCCCCGCCATTCGTCACACGCTTCGGTGTTATGCCACGAGTATAATGTAGATTTGATTTTTTTTGAAATGCGAGAGCTGTTGTGCTTTGTCCGAGATTCCAAAGCAGTAAAACGAGTTTAAAGCGTTCGAGTTTCGCCGAGAATTCTCAATCTTGCTTGGATTATGAATCAAACAGGATTCTTTTCTACTTCAGTTTCTTGTGCACCTGGTGCTTTCCTGTGCAAGATCAGTAACAGATGCATCTACGAGCGATGGAGATGTGATGGACAGAGTGACTGTCCACACGATGAAGACGAAGAAGATTGTACTTGTGAGTAGACTTTAAATATTTTGTAGAAAACTATTCATCTTTGCGCAAGCTAAATGTAGTTTGAACTCAATTGAGTGCATCAATATCTGGGTAAAATGTCACCTTTTATTTTACCACATCCTGCTAAGGGTTCGGCTAAGATGATGCAGTAGCATGTGTTTTCGCTAGCAAGTAGTGTTATATTTTAATCGTTGGAGTTGTGCGGTGAATGTTGACGAAGCATTTCGACTGAAAAAGTTAACTGAGAAACAAATCGATAATTAATTAACGATCGAAATGCATTTGTGCATGAAATTTGTGTTAATGAACGATAGGCAGTCGTGTAAGATTATAGGCCTATAGCAGCTTTTGATCAGTCAGACTTAGCGCACGCTTTTACCAAAATCACGTGCTCGTTTCTGATCGACCAACATTTGCATAATGATGGCACAGTTACCTGCGTAAGTCATTAATGAAGGAATGTTACCCTTTATTCCACTGAGCGTACTTCTATTGATCCTGTGCTGTCAGAGTAAAATGTGATTCATTAAGTTTATGAGCGAGTTATGCTGGCATTTTAGTGATTCAGCACTACTGCAGTAATTATCTCTTATCGTTGCAAGTACTACTTCAGAACATGATGGTGGAATCAGTCACTATAATCACGTGATACCAGCATAATGAGCGTAAATATTTGTTCTTCAGACCCGGCCAGTCGGCGAGTGATTACAGCTGCCATTGTTGGATCTCTTGTGTGTGGTCTGCTTCTTGCTGTTGCACTTGGTTGTACGTGTAAATTATACACGTTGAGAAACGCTGCGCATGTGAGAAATCGACGAAACCGATATTTGCAAACCACTCCTCTGGGTCGAGTTGCGAGGGTAGGTACTGACTTGCGACAAGAAACACTTTTCGCTTGATTTGATTGCTCTAGTTTCTGATTGAAAAGAATATAACCTACGAATCACGCCAGGATGTGAAATGCTTTTTTCATTGTCTTGTCACAAAAAGCGCTTGAAGCGCTACAGGACGAATCCAGAGCAATTAGAGGCATTGATGTAATAGTTTTCTTACTTTTTTTGATATCCAAGGTCTGTAGTACAAAGCTTGGGTGAGAGATGAGCGGTAATCCTGCGATGATGGTAGTCGTGAACGCGGGCTGCTCACTGCTACACAAGGCGGAGATATTCAATGTTCGGCTAAGTATTAAATCTATTTTATATACAGGAACTACTGCAGAGAGAAGCTCCACCGTCATACAGCATGACTGTTGATGCTGTTGAAAACTCTGGCGATCACTCGCGCCGTCATTCATCGTCGAGTCGTCGTCGCAGGGAGCGTCAACGTCGTAGAAGGAACAGAGAACCTCGCATTCGGAGAGCTCAGGCTGCTCCCCGACCTCGTGTGGAAACAAGAGACGATCAAGTAAATTGGTTACAGCACTAGAGTTATAAAGTTATTTCTAGTTTTACCACAACTTAACCTGTGCATTGTGCGGCAGAAGTTAAACGCAGAAATATTAATACGTAAGTACGCAGCCTCCTTTACCAGTTTGATAAAGTTGCCAATACACATGCCAAGTTGTTGCGAAATACCAGTGATATGACAATACGGTCTACAAGTATACTGTCCCCCTCACTTTTCCAAATCAACTTGTTGAAATTTCGGCCTTTTTTTATTACTAGTGCTATAAAAACAAAAACCGTGAAGAAAAAAAAAGGTTGGTACGTTTACCGATTTGCGACAACGCGTGACAATTTTATATCGCAAAATGTTTGTTTTATTTTATTACTTGGCGATCACGCGAAAATCTGCTACATTCACTTACATTATAACCTTTATCGCGTTGTCGCACGTCGCGTATAGGTAAACGCATCTTCAAGTTAGTTTGTGTCAAAAATCCAGCGCTTTGAGCTCCGCGGCTACTCTGGGTGTAATAACCTTCAAAAAAACTTTCTTTTAAAAGGGAAATAATCGTGAAGATGGTCTTGTATCGGTTGAGTCGAATCCTCCCAGTAACCGACCTACCAGCTCTACCTCGATGAGTGTTGACCAATCAACCCAGGTTTCACCTGCTTCTGCGCCTGTGAACAATTCCGGTGCTGTCGATGTTGTAGGTGTGCTCGCAGAAATGGGGCTAGCGGAATATCCAGAAAATCATCGGGAAACTCAACAGAGGGATCCAGAGCCTGCTCCCCCTTCCACAGATACAGCAGAAACTTCACAAAGTAACGCTGACGGTGAACAACAAGCGCCGCCACTGCCAAAGAAAAATGAAATAAGGCCTGTCTTGGTGGAAGCTCCGTTCAATGCTGTGGTGGTAGATGATATTGCCAGCTGTGTCTATCCAAATCCACCGTCTTATCATGAAGCTACAATCTCTGAAACCCCTCCATCTCTTCCGCCTCTTCAGGTAAACAACCCGGAGGATAATAAGCCGTCAAAACCACCATCAAGTTCCAGAAATGTCTTGAATAAATTTTGGACGAAGCACACACCTAGTAAAAGGAAACTTTTGAAATTTCCATCTTTTCAAGGCATTTTTAACATGGGCCAAAGCAATGGAGGATTTCATGAGCTTCGGGATACAACTAGCAATGTCCGATTAGATGATGACCAAGTCCAGCTGATCAGCGATTTTGCGTCTGATGAAACGTCGGATGATGTTAGTCTTCTGGATGTGTCTCCTCCTGATGAAGATAGTGTTTCAAATCCAACTTTAAACAGCGACGGATCATCTGTCTTTGAATTGCAATCTTACAACGCTTCTAATCTTCCGGATTCATCACGTGAAATAAATGAAAACTTCGCTAACTTGGAATCCATTCCTTCTGCTCAAGTGGTATTGTCGAATCGCGAATCGACCTTAGAATTCAAATAGCATGGCTTGGCGCGAATTGACAACCTACACAAGCTATTGAACTTTCGTGCAGTTAGCTATTTTCTCAATAATTTTTTGTGTTGGTGTCCAATGTCAGAATTTTGTTCTACGTGCATTGGAACACTTTTCTTGTTTTAGGTTCAATTGCTAGAAGCGATAGCGAGCGCTTGGGTTCTACTGATTTTTTGCCACTTATTTTTTGCAGTATTGTTATTTTTCAATTTGTGTAGTTTATTTATGCAAATCTTTCTGACAGTATTTTTATGTTTTGAGACATGTACCATAAATTCAAGTAAAACATCTATGAAAATCTTTCTAACGACAGTAGTAGCTACTGTTTCGACCCATCGGCAAACTTCATCATCCACGATTCGATTTGTACCGTAATATGCTTTTTATAGTTAATTTGCTGATGTTTCTACTCCGATAAATAGATTGTACCTGCGGCTGGAGGTCGCATTTACTCTTGTTAAATCAGCAAAAACATTTTGAATGCATCTATATTTCTAAACTAACCGATCAGTATAAAATTTCGTAAAAAACTATTTGTAACACTGTCAATCTGAAAGGGTTTAAAACAGCAGCTTCTGGACTTCAATGAGAATGCTCAAACTTGTAGAAGCAATGCAACTCCAGCGAGAATCCACTTCGACGGTTTTTCTTTTGTTTTTAAATTAAATGTCCATACAAAAGTCGGGCCTCTTGATTTGTTCTTGTAAACAGGGCATTCGTACACTCCCTTTGTTTCCAACCGATCCACGGGAATGGCTTTGATAAATAAGACAGGCATAACTGGGGTCAGTTCTTTGAGCCGGGACTCCGCCATTAGACCACTTTGCGTGTCCCATCGTGCTCCTACGGAAAGAAAATTTGATAAATAATCTTATCCAATATCTATCCTAATTCGAAAAAGTCACTTGGGCTGTTCAAAAAATACATTTACTGAACTAAAAGACGATCCTTGGGTGGCTCAAATCTCCCTAAATTTTTAGTTTATAAATTTTCAACACCTGTGGATGTTCAAACTACAAAATGAGCATTTTTTTATTCCTAGCACCTCAAAAAGCATTTTGGATTAGCCCGAAGTCACTGTAGCTTAAACATTTGTAGTGCATAAGTAGAATCATCTCTCGTATATGGCAGAAAAATGCAGCGGCAAAGTAGCAGTAGTAGTGTCTTCTATTTCCGCACCGTCAACACACTAAGAAATACGATAAGATGGGACATATAACGCGGGACAGGAAAAGGAAAGAGGCGACAAAACGATTCACGTCATGGCTTACAGGTAGAAGAGGAGTTAATATATATACAAGAGTGGGCGACTGGGCATGCCGCATGGTGGCAACACCCAGGTAGATCTGGATGCTTGAATATGAATACAAGGTAGATCTGGAGGCTGCAAAATAAAAATTCTCGACGTTGAACTGCCACAAAAGCATAGGAGAGCACTATAGCAGCCGTTTTGTTATGAAATACAGTATACTAGCCTACCTTCCATGTAAAGCCCATTTAAGTAAGCTCCCTCTCTTGGTGGACTGTTGAAATCCTCCTTATGTTTTTTGGTTGCATCACACTGTAGAGCCATTTTATCCAGAGGCCATTCGTTTTTCCTTGCCATGGACTGCATAATAGCTGTCAGGAACGATTGAGGGTTAAATAAACCTCCCAACCAAACAGTCGTGGGTAGCTGGAAGTCCTGAGTCCAAGAATCTAACTCCTAAAACAAGATTAGTTTTAGTATTGCCTACAGAGCAAGATCCCTGCTTCAATACTTACCATTTTTTTAAATTTGAAAGTCTGTATGTGGGCTAGATAAAAATTTACACTTCGGCAATTTTGGCGAAATTGGCTTAAACGTAATAATTTTTGTTTTATGTGAGTTTCGAAAGTCTACTCTATCTACCTGAAGAATTAGCGAAATGTTAATATAATAAAATGAAATTTTAGAAGTGTTATAGTGTCGGCCTATACTAATATTAAATAGGCATGACAAAAATACATATTTAGGCTACTTTTAGGAAATTGGCGGAGCCTCAATATTTTTGAAATTTTGGAAGTCTGTAGGCAATTATTACAAAACTAGCATGAACTATTGTCTAGAACAGAGGTTTTTTTACCGGGGGTAAATTTTACCTGCAAAGAGGGTAAATTTTCTGAATTAAAAACTAAAGAAACTTTGTATTGAAAAAGCAGTAAAGGTAGCCTACACTGGGAGTAAATTATAGTTTTTTTCTTTTGGCAAGGGGTAAAGGAGACAAGAAAGGTTAAGAATCCCTGGTCTAGAGAATATTCGATTTTTTTAAATCAGGAAGTTTATGGGCATGATAAAAATTTTGTCTTAAAGATTTCGCAAAATTGTCAGAATTTCAATGCTTTCAACTTTTTGAAATGATAGGCTACCGTACGGGTAATTAAATAACTTTAATTAGGCTAGATAGCCTACTAATTACCTTGATTCTTAGCAAGAGATCAGCGAACCATGCTGCAAGTCCATACATTGACGGGTAAGCACGTTTTGTCCACGAATCAGGAACATGGTCAAAGTACATCGACGCTTCCAAATCCTCCATGTCAGACGTGATGGTCAATTCACCCTGTCACAAGCGATCGATTAGCCTATAAAGTTGATCTACTGAACACTCAGCTATTTTAGTTAAACAATATAATGACTACACCTATCACAAAATCGGCGACTAGTTTGGCAATCACAAGTTTTAGACATTTATAGGCCTACTGTCGTAAATACCAAAAACATTGTAGCTGTATTTTTTACGATTTTGGGTTTTTGTATTTTTGGGGTCCTGTCTGAACCTTTTCAACACTGGATGAAAAAACCTCCCCTCAAATCATTATTCTGCCCACTTTTTTCGCCCCCTTCATGACGTCATTTTCCCCAAAATGCGGCTAATAAATTGCAAGAACGACGTAACGTTCGTTACGCTGTTTAGTGTTTTTATGTTGCATTTATCTTGATGATATTGCGTCGATAAATCACAAAAACACCGTAGGTACTTACGCTGTTTTTGTGATTTTTTTCTTGTTCGTAAATCTCTAAAAGTATGGAAACACCGTAACGTTTTTTTTTTTACGGTTTTTCGGTCTTGCAGCAATGGCGTTTTTTCTTTGATGATAAATTGCAAGAACAACGTAAATGCTTTAATATATTCAGTGACAAATCGCATAAGCAACGTAACTGCAAAATATTATGGCGTAGCATTGTAGTTCTGTTGTTTTTTTGATTTAGGCCTATTTTGTTAAAATTTGAGATCGCGCAATTCATTTTGCAGTTACGCTGTTTTATTGATTTATGCTTGAAACACAAGCGAATATTTAAATTGAAAAAACAACGTAATGGATAGAGTTCAATTTCAACCCCCAAAACACCATTTTCAAAACGCTCCATTTTACCAAAAAATTATTGGTTTGTAGATAAAAGCTTTTTCCGTCGAAGTTCGAAAAATGAGCGTAAAAGAACTAACAGAAACAGAAGGGCACGCGTCTGAACCTTTTAACTGGTTTTTCTCATCAGCAACAGTTTTGCAGTCACGTTGTTTTTATAATTTACGGCAGCATAGCCCAAACATGACATACTTAACAGCAAAAGCTAGCGCAATGGGGGTGTACTTGTACGATGCATATTGCATATGTGTCATCAGTTGAAAAGGAACTTACGATATTTCACAAACAGTTGTCAACGCACCTTTAGCCCCAAATCAAGTTCTTTGAGAGACCGGCGGAGTTCTCTCGTGAGAATATTCATCCGCTCACATTCTTGGAAAGCGACAACAATATACGGAGTGCGATCTTCCACCTTCGAGAGCATTTCCACAACATTGAACTCCTCCGGAAGTTTTTCAAGGATTTCATCGAGAAGAGATTTTACCTGATTTTCACAAGATTTTTTTCGTTAGTAAAAACAACCAGAATTTGAAGATCGTATATAAAATAGATAGCAATTCAATACGACATAAACCACACGTAACTTAGGCTTACCATACGTCCTCTTTTTGGAGGACATGCTCCTTTTTAACAAAAAATAATTTGTCCTCCGAGGACGTTAACAAATGCCCAAATGTCCTCCTATTGGGCATTTTGAGCAGTGAAAACATGTCAAATCATGTTTACACGAAAATTTTGGGAAGTTTTAGCCCAAATTACGGCCTTTTTTTCCGCGGATGACCTTTTTTTGCTCTTCGCTCGAATTTGGGCGGAAACTTGAACTTCTGCGGACGTGATGACCTTCAAAATAGAGATGGCATGGACTGACTTTTTTGCAACCCGGGACCACCCACGGTCCGAAACCTCTTGCCCAGTAGCGGTAATTAACCCGACTACTCATCCCTAAAATAAAGCTCGGCCCGCCTTAGGCCTATTCTTTTATGGAATCTTTAATCACTTTTAGAGGAATATTGAAGATTGAAAGCGATTTCAAACTTGGTAGAGGCTCGTTAGCGGCTTAGTGAGATACGAAAAATAGAACCGGGCCGTTAGCGGATCAATAAAAAGACCGGTTAACGGCTCGTTAGCGGGTCTCTTGGCGGCCCATGCCATCTCTATTTCGAAATACCTGTCCTCCTTTTGCTCAGTGAAAATATGGTAACCCTAACGTAACTAAAAAAAAAAAATCATAATCATGCTGCTGTCGAATTGACAATTGACATGGTATAGCCTATGAATATATGGATCCATTTCATTACTTTTTCTTCCCTGGTGATTCCGCCGGCTCCTCCTCCTCCAACATCTTTAGGTTGCATTTCCAGTAGAGTTTTGAAAAGGTTCTCGGAAGTTGTGGTGAGTACTCCGATCTCAGCGTTAGGATGAAGTCCATACAGATAAGGACTCTCAGCTGGTAAACACTCATCTATGTACTCATGGTAGCCCTGAAAAAATGGAAGCCCACTTATCGGTGCTCATTATAAACAAGAATAAATAAACAAATGAGGTTATTTTCAAATTACATTGAACTGAAAATGCAACAGTAATTGAGGGAGACTGCGAAGTGAGCTTGCGCTTTTCGAGTCAGCAGCCGCCTGAAGTGAGCTGGCGCTTTTCGAGTCAGCAGCCGCCTGAAGTGACCTTGCGCTTTTCAAGTGAGCTTGCGCTTTTCGAGTCAGCAGCCGCATGTCAAATGCGATCGGCTCCAGCCGCGAATCGAACCCGTCCCGTAGGATCTGTCACCTCCGCGCGGCACCGCTAAGCCATGTCGCTGACAATTCCACCAGAATGATCTTTCTTGCAGCAAAGCTAAATAGGATGTAAGCCAGAAACAACTTTCGCAACATCATTAGTTGATAGACTTTTAAATTTGTCTTCTTCCGTCGCAAAAAAGCCGCGACTTCTTTGACAGCAAAAGATGCAAACTATTTCAACTGCGTAACTTATAATTGCGACTGTAAAGTGCTGAGATTTGGAGTTAGATAAAAAATAATTAATAAGTTGCATTGATTTGAGCTTACACGAAGATGATCTCAAATAATCAATTGAACAAAATAACCACGTTTACCATTATGTAATCAACCTGAGAAATGTAGTTTTCAACAACCGATGACCAGTGTTCACTGTTCATTGACCATGCAGTAGCAACAACATTGTACCTTGTAATCCATAGTGGGAGGTACTGGGTAGCCTGGAGCCAGGAAAAGTTCACCATCTAGCTGATCCGGATGCATGTAAACTTCCAGATATGTTTTACAGAGTTTACGATCCCAGTCATCAGTAATATGGCCACCATACATGATCTCACAAAATAAGTAACGAAGGTCGTCCCATGGTACCTAAATGTTAAAAAAAAGTTACGTGATTTTTAACTGCTGCCAGGTTAGTAAGCAATTTTTGAATGACATAAACTTAAAGCTAACAACTTCAATCCATTAATGTAAGCTATTTGCTTAATTGGGCATTTCCCTACACGTTTGCCCTCTACTATAGTGATTTCTCGTGAATTTTGATAATTAAAACTGCAGTTTGAAGTCTGAAATATGCCCTCTGAATTTTATAAGGTACCAAATCAAAAACTTGCCACAAGATTTAAATTTAAAAACGAGGCTTGTTGTCACAAAAGCGACCAGGTAATACATTTTTCTGCTTTTAGAGCATTGTATTAACTTTAGTATTTGCTTCAAGATAGTTGAGCAAAACGTTGACAGAAATAGTAAGGTCGCCATTGTTGAAAGGGTAGGGCCGGTTCCATCCTTGCGCCCCAAACTTCTTTCTCTCCGACAATACAGCGTGGAAGTAACAGAGAGATTGCAGCAGAGACCGGAATTCTGCTTCACGACTGCACATTTCAAGAGTTTCCTGTAAAAAATTGAAATAAAAGTATTGCAGCATGTAAAGGCAGAGGTGGACAAAGTAGTCAAAAAATCTGCTGTGGTAAAAGTATTGCAACGATACTTACTCAAAAATGGCGTTCAAGTAGAAATAGAAATACGGCGAAGCATTATTTTTTCTATTAAGTAAAAGTAGGAAAGCAGTCAAAATTAATTCTACTTAAGTAGTGAAAGTAGAAAGTAATTTCGGATTTCACATGTTTGTTTATTATTCGAAGGTTCGCTACAATCAGTGTTCAAGTAAAGCAACGGTATTTATAAAATCAAACTTTTATTGTTCACCTTCATTACAGAGACTGTAATCACAAATTGATAAACTTCGTCAAGCAGAGTTGCCAAATAATTAGACAAAAAAAATTTGAATCGTGGTCAAATCACTAAAAAGGAATGGCTAGGTATCTACTTCTACTTTGCATAAAATTTGTTACTACTTAAGTAGGGTTACTCCAAGAGAAATTTACTTGAAGTAAAAGTAGAAGTATCGGAAATGAAAAATGCGTACGTTGCTCATAACTGAAAATACTACTTCAATGGTCTACTTAAGTAGAACTACTTACGTAGTTAGGCTACTGACCACCTCTGTGTAAAGGCACTTTTACCGGCACACAATGCTAGTTTCAAATCTAATTACGCAGCATGTCAGGTTTGACTCGAATCAATGACTTTAAAATTTGTATTTACTTATTTCCTGCTTGACGCTCAGCATCAAAGGGACAGTGAAGAGAACAAGCTGCAAGCTTACTTGTTGTGCCGTTGGGAAAGGCACTTAACGGGATTCCCCCATCTTACAGTGATAGACAGATCATAGATGGACGACAACGCCTAACCGAGCTCGTGTAGCGCTGTGATCGACAGGAGGATAATAAATGAAATAACGCAAGTATCTTAGTGACTAATTGACACACTTTGCGCAAAAAAACTGTTGCGTGCCGATACGTTTTTTACATGTATTTAGCGTACGTCAAGCAAAAAATGCAGTCATATAATAAACGTATCGGACTAAAAAAAAAGGGGTTGTTGAATGTTGATTGCTCGGCATATTGCAATTTAAGCGAAATTAATTACTTGATTGAAGTTATCCAAAGCCTTGTGGAGATTAGCTTGCATTCCGGTTGGGGGTTCGTTGGTAATTTTGATAGAGGATTCCAGAATTCCTTGCGGAATAATATGGGATTCCCGCGTGGCAGCAGGTTCGGCTGAGATGAAGACTCGATAGTTTTCATGGCTGCCTACGCTGTAAGTTTCAATCTTCTTCTCAAGAGTGCTAAGCCACTTTGCAACAAGATGGACATTCTACAAAAGAAAAAGTTTCAACAAAGTCTAGAGTAAGATAACAAAGGCAAATAGCGTCATTTGTTTAAAACAAGAGATGATCGACACTTCATCTCATAGGCCTAACTGAATTCTGGTTATAAACATCCGTTACTTGTTTACACGCTCATTATTCAAATCGATTACAGTACGACCATGGCAATGATATATTTCAATATCTACAGACAGTAATTACCGATCCAATCTATACTAACCATGAGCATTGACTTCTCCAGAAATAACTATAACTTTGGCAATTTAATCTGAGCTTATCGACAAGTTTCGCTCTCGTGTACTGTCAGCAAAGACGATTTCATATTTTATGTCATTTTAAATCGAAAAAAGCTTTATCAATGCGCTTTAGGTAGCTTAGACCAGGGGTGGGGAACCTGCGTCCAGCTTAAGTTTTGAAAGTGGCCCGCGTCAGAATTTTAATCGTTAAGTGTTAATCAAAATGGTGGAATATAAAACATTAAGATTTCTTAAAAACTGCGTGACATTCAACTACATGCTATATTTGTAGCATACAAAACGCGCAAAAGTCTCTGATTTTACGATAAAAAACAGCTCAGCATGAATGTTGTTAAATTTGCGACGAAATATTGTGCCTTTTTAAAACGAAATTCAACCATTAAAAGTAAATGTGGCCCGCTGAAAATATTATGCAATCAATGTGGCCGCTGTGTTCCACCGGTTTACCCACCCCTGGCTAAGACTAATTCTATTTCAACAATAGAAACGGTTCAGGAACCAAACCGAGAGTCCGAGACTTGTATAAAAAAACAAGGCACTAGGAATACCTGTAGCACAACCCAATGACCATCTTTAGCGGCCAAGTCCAAAGCTTGTTCAGCGACAATTTCCTGTCCCTGTCCCAGTGAAACGTTGTGAAAGTTCCTTCAAAAAATGAAAAATTTTAACTGATAAACAAACCTTATGGTAATAAACCACACTAAATTAAAACTAACTTGCTATCCATGGAGAAACCCAATTTTTTTCCTTGTGCTTCTACATCTTTTAAAGGATCAACTCCTGGAGAAAGCACAAAGAAGATCGGAGTTTCAGGTCCGCTCTCTTCGTACGACTTTGAAAACTCAACCTGACGATTTTCTGTGTATTTCGATCCCAGTTTTTCTTCAACAAAATTTCTGCAAAAATGGGGTAAAAACAAAACTAAATTAAACTCAAATAACATGATTAACAGCTTCAAAACGACATTTCAAATAAACTGTGCTTTTTTAGCAATGTCTAAAGAATACCGATAATTTACAGCAAAGAACAAAGAAGAAACAATAAGAAAATATAATTTTTTTCTCACTGAACGGCGTATGTCATCCTGTCTGGTCTCAGTGCTCTCATCATACATAGTTTCTGCAATGATGTTTTGTTTTTCCATTCTTGCGGAAGTTTTTCTTTTTCCGGACATTCGCTCTCCGCAAACTTCTTCCAACGCTTCGCTGACCCTTCGATGTCTCGGTCCAGATTTCGAAAGTCATCCATTTCTGACAGGACCTAAAAATATTTTGTAAATAAAAACTACAAAATGGTCGCACTAATATTCTACAGAGTTTGACTTTGCCACTCGCAATCTCTAATACCTAAGTTTTTATTGCTGTCCTGACTATCCTAGTCTGTAAATCCTTATTGACCAGATTCAAACTTGTTGGGAGGACACTTAGTAAAGTTGAACAATTCAGCTTTCAACATTCACTTGCTGCGAGCATGCGGTGATCGCTGAGGGAATGAGATGCATCCGTCCACCACTCTTGATCACAAGGAAAAGATTAAAATTGGATATTGATGATGATGATGCGGACGGGCTTTATTACCACACTCTACAACTCAATTCACTAACATTAGAAATTAGAACAGGGGTGAAAAATCTGCACTGTGCTGTACTCTACAGGTGCTACTTTTGGCCGATCCTGGATTTAATCCCAGTTTTAGCGTTTCGAGTAGTAAACAAAGCTATTATGCAGTTTTGGTTGCATTATTCACTTACTTTAATTCCTCCCCATGAATAATTACTTAAGAAATCAACAGGACTCTGAGAGTCGATTTTGACCGGAAAGCGAAGCAAAAAATCAACTTGAGATGCATTAATCTCATCGTTGCCCAACAAAATCTGAAACAGTTATTTGAATATTTTTAAGGGTACAACTACAATGGAATTTGTGAGTGAAACTTAAGCAATGGCACACGCTTTCTCGTACAATTGAATCCAAGTGATTTTTACACTGTAACGTTCAGCAAGGTGTGAAAATTATAAAGCATACAGCTTTACAAAATGAATATAGCATTATAGCTGTACAAAATGCTAGCACCAATTAAGTTATTAAGCGACATGAATAAAATGTTCTAAATTCCACGTTTCAATTTTCGTGAGAAATGACTCTTTTACTAGCATTCAGGCAAAGCTTGGAAGCTTAAAGCCTGCATTACGTACAAGAGGCTCACAAACCTGCAGAGCCACTTGAGCAGTGAACGTTAATTTATCGCACTCAAACAAGCCTCTGGTTGTGTACTGAAACACACTGTAGGTTGTCGTATCGACCAAATTAGCCACTCGGTCCTTCAGTTCGTCAGCTTGCTCCGATTTTTCGATGGCTTTCGAAAATACGACATTAAAAGCCTAAATATTAGAGAAAACAATACAAATTAGCACGACATTTGCAAAATCAAGCTGATACCAAATGCAAATATAGCCTTATTTTTTCCTTGTCTCTTGTGCTTTTGGTAATGGATCTTGGGCCAAAAAAAGCCGGCACTCCTCCTACTCAGATAAACTTGTAGCATTTTAAACTTCTAATCAATATATTGCTGATGTGAAACTACTTCTTTACTACAATCATTTAGAAATTCAAGGCGAGAGTCCACATAGCCGTGAACTACAGTACTACCAACGACGAAAATTAATTGCATTCAGACACTTTTTTTAATGAGCCGAAATACGCCAATTACGTGTCACTTACTTTGAGTGAAAACTGATAAATAGGGTTGATGATGTTGAGATCATTGAGAATGAAATATAACAGAGCAGCTCTCTTGGCCACTACTCGGTAACCCTCCCTGGCATCATTGATCTTCACTTCGGTTACTTTTGCTTCCGCCACTTTCACTTCAATCTCGGCAGCTACGCAATATTTAAGTAATTATTGACATCATAGATTGGCATGACAGTTGTAAGTAGTGGGCGCAAAAAGCATTTTACACTACATGAGGGCAGATTGGTTTTAGCGAAAAACTTCAAGCGTATTACAAATACTAGTAAAAGACAAGTAATTTTTACTAGTTTCAAATTTACGCTTAAACACAACGCTTTTTTCCAAAATTGAAGCCAAACAATTAATTTATCGCTTGTTTCGATTTTTACATTCAAAGCTTTTTGACTTTTGAGAATTAAATTCACAGCTATTTCAATTTTCCTTAATAAAATCAACTAACTTTTTTGTAAAACCTATTAAACTACTGAAAAAATCATTCGCAAAAAAGCAATCTAGTCAAGAGCAAAAAGCTATAGTTCGCTTAGACCAGATAAAACCGAAACAAACCAGTTTTCTTCGTTGTTTCCAAGTTCTCCACTAAAGCCGTATCACCGAGAAAGTTTCCAGAGGCGGCGGAAAGACGAGAAAGAAGAGAATCTTCAAGTTTTTTAAGAGTAATTTTGAAATCATTTTGTTGCAACGTCAACTCTGCCTAAATAACAAATTAGCGTTGCTATTTTATTTTTTACGATTTCATAAAAAACTTACCTTGAGTTCTTCAAGATCTGGTCGCTCACTTCGCACCACTTCGGCGAGCAGTTGCTCCTCGAGGCCATCTTTTGTCACAGTGAAATTAATCAAGGTACATTGCGCTTGCATTTCAGGCTGAAACAGGAATTAAAGTATCATTGTTGTAGCAAAACTTGTGGCAATCTTTTTAGCGGGTTGAATAACGCGGAGGCTTGATGATAAGCCAGTTTTTTTGCCTTTTTGGTCTTAAAACATTTTAAGGAAATTAACGTACTTTTTCTCAAGTAAGGTATTGTAACGGCCAATATTAAATACCATACCTTCAGAATGTCATCTCTGTACTAAGGTATTTAGTTACGGCAACATAATAAAGCCCTCAACATCTTGGCAGCCATTAAATTAACACGCTCAACTAAGATAAAAATAAAATCCGGACATTCGACACATTCAATTAAGCTAAAAATGCGCACAAGTCCGGTCACAACCCCAACTTACTTGATAGTGAGGGTTTGCCAACTTTGTGTGCAAGATGAGTCGGAATTGTGGAGAATATTCGACTTCTTTGTCTCCAATTTTTATGAACCTTAAAAACCGTATTGTATAATTATCAATCGGTCTACAAGCTTCTAAGTCCCTAATGCTCGGCTAGATTATGTAATAGCACACATACCGTGTACTTGGATGCGTGCAGTTCCCATTAAAAGCGTGCTGGTTTAAAATTACAAATCTCGATTACCTACTTCTTCCTGGCAAAAATTAAAAGCTTCTTACTTTCCTTTCTTGATAGTATTTCTTCCGAGTAACGGTTCCAACACTGGATCAACACTTTCCCCGACATTTTCGATGAATACAGTATCCCCACTCGATACAGCTCCCTCAATAACATCCAAGTATCTACGTAGAAACGTAACTTTGACTAAACTAAATCACACATTCAAACCGAAAACTCTTGCATAGTTAGCTGACAAAACTGAAGACAGGTTTTTGTTAAAAAGGCCGTGAAGTTTACTTGCTGTACCGTTGGGAAAAGTACTTAATGGGATTCTCCCATCTGAAGTGGTGCATGGAGGGCAACTCCCAAGCGAGCTCTTCATAGCGCTTTGATCGCTTTTTCGTGATAGACAAGAAGATAATGAGCAATTGAATAAACAGAAAGAATTCAACAAAAAATGTTGGGAATTAGCTTTGATATATGATACATCCAGTTGGCTTGTTGGGTTTTCAACTTAAAAAACTCGAATATGGTGTACGTAAAAAAATGTGAATAAGTCACAGTATATTCTTGAAACTGCAGAATATCAGCAATATAGCCTTAGTCGTAGGTCGCATAGCGATAATAAGCTTAAAGTTAAGATATTACCATATGAGCTCTTCGTTCCTAGTCCAAAAGATGTTGAAGTTGGCCCAAATTTCCCATTAGGTCTCACTAAGACAAATCAAAATTCCTTACCCTCTCTGACCCAAGCGAACCACTTTTAAATTATTTTCATAGCGGTTTTTGATCCATCGAATTCCTTGCAATTGTGGATCAATAATTAGAGGCCATCTCTGGCAGTTCGTCAATATGGTCGCATTCTCAGTCGACATTCGATCTGAGGGTAACCCTTCGTTGTTCCAAGTTGCAATATCAGCATCGTCAGTCAGCACACTAAGAGGATCAAGTCCTTCAGTTATAGGAATAGGAACCTGGAAAGTAAAATACACGTGGTCAAAAAATTCCACGATTTTATGTTGATTTTGATGTGTTTCTATTCTGTTCTTCAGGTGTGGTATCTTGTATAATTAGTAGTGCGTGTGTGTGTGTGTGTGAAATACGTGTTCTTGTAAGTGGCAGTATTTGTCCATTTAAACAACACGTAGGCCTCATTTTCAAATTCATTTTTAATTTTTACCGCTGCAGATGAATTTCTTCACGACAGTTACAATCGCTAGTGTCAAGAAAACAAGCTCAACTCCAAAACAATTTTTTGGTCAATATTAGTTCCACAAATGTGGTGAAGAACTACCTTGCGCCGGGCAAATGAAACGTCGGTTATCATTAAAAAACTTTGCTATTCATTCTTTACCTCTTGTTTTTTCAAAAAAGGCAACCACATTCCCTCCATAAAATCAACTCGGTAATTTCTTGTGAAATATCCAACATAAGAAACAAATGCAGTGATGAGAAGAACATCACCGCACAGGGTTTTGGCCTAAAAATATGAAGTTGCAAGCTTAGATATACGGAGAATTATTGTTGACAATTTCGACAGCAATGGTTTGCAGCGTCGTTTTTACAACAACCATGATCTCAAAGTTGGTGGTTCAACTCCCACCTAAGCCTCGTTGTTGCATCCTTGGATAAGATGCTTCACGATAATTACCTCTGTTTGGTCTAGAATCTAGCAAGCAGCAAATCAAAAAAGTCAGAAGCAAAACTCAGTCGGAAAACTGGGAAACAAAAGCAACTCCCATGCGAGTCTAGATTCGTCTTACTGTATATATAGCGCCTCGGCCCTTTCTCCTGACAGGAGGATGAAAATGAAAAAATCAATCAACCATAAGACCGCACAGCAGTTTTTCATTATTGAAATATCTACGTTCGGTAGGATACTCACGAAAAAATTGCTAATAAAAGTTGCATCAGGCATGTGAATTTTACCACACAGCATCTTTTGCGAGCAATATAGCCCATACAAAACTACGGTAATATTATTTGGAAAAGTATCCCTGGCGTATTGCACTTTGAAATAAAACAAACATTCCAGTGGCGATTCATTAAATTTTAATGTATTTCTGCGACAAGTCTGGTCGCAAATTAGAAAAAAAAATTGACAAAAATTCATGCAAACTACCTGCCGTAGCACAACCTAGTTGACGAGACAACGAACTGCTCCTAAATTTGGTACGTGATGGACGGTCTTTAATTTCATTAATGGGGGAAACCCCCGATTAAAAATTCTAGCGATTCATCAGCTGTATGATTTATTGCTGCACAGAGCTAAAATGCTAAGCTATTTAATCTAGAGATTCTTAACCTGGGATCCACAAACCCTACAGGTGTTCGCCAAGGTGTTCCAAGGAGTCCGTAAATCAAAATACAAAAGCAATATAAATAAAAAATTTCCATTTGTAACTTACAACATTTTGATGTGGGTGGTTACTTGTTTGTTTCCCTGGAACCCTCAAAAGGTAAAACTCACAGATCATATCAAACTGCTTCTTACTTGCTCTTTGAAGCCATCAACTGCTTCAGCCCAGCGGACATTTTCAGAAGCAAGTCCACCAACTAATCTATTGGCGAGGTTGATGGTTTGATTCGTGGCTTCAGCTTCTTGTTGACATTTCAATTTGTCTGCAGTAGCTCGTTCGAACTTGGCTGTTAGTTCAGCGAGATTGGCGTCAAGTTGCTGAAAAAAATGGATGATTTTGCAAAAAAAATCTTGTAGTGCATTGAGTTGCTAGTCCCCTAATACTTTTATAACATAACTTTAATAAGCCATTCTTGCTCCAAACACACATGCAGCAACTGCACTAGTCGAATAAACCTTTAGTGAGGACATTTTTTGCGTATTTTTTTTATTTCAAACAATTACACACTGAAATCATATAGGGTAGAAACAACATGGTTGAAATGTAAAACTTAAGGACTAACTATATCAACTTTTTGCTATGGGAACGTTGAATTTCAAACTTCAAAATTTTTAGAACTACCGTACCACGATCATTGCGAAAGCAGAAATGCCATACAAAGGCAATTAACTCACGCAACAAGAAGTAACATGATGCCTGACAAGCAGCAATTTTTACCTCACTTGCTTTATTTTTCAGGTTATCGACTACGCCAAACTCTGGTATTACAGCTAGTTACTATTTAGCTTTCATTATAATCGCAAGCCGTATGCCGCGGATCGCATTGTCGCCAATCGCGTACAAGAAAAACTAAGCACAAGATCGTACTGTTGGAATGGAAGCAAACGCTTTCTTACCGCAATTTTATTTTTGATTCCTGTCAATTTGTCTTGCGCAGCAGTCAAATCAGAGTTGGCTTTGGCAAGAGCAATTCGTTTTGGTTCTACGTCGCAGTAAACTTCGTAGAATTTGACGATGTTGATCGTCCACGAACATAAACCAGCAGCTGCTAATGACTGAAAAAGTAAAATTAAGGTTTATGTAATTGTTAGCAGAATTCGTGTAGAAAACCCAACACGTCTTCATTGTTTCAGTAAACTATGAAGCTACCTTGTCACAACCATCTCTTCGTTGTAGAGTCAAGAAACCTGAGTCCTGTCTTAGGTACACTATGTTTAATGTAGCAGTGCTGCCACAAATTTGCCACCGCTGCGGTAATGCCGCTCGTTCACGTGTCGGCTATTTCACGCCATTACAGAAATAAGCTCAGTTAATTCAATAGCAGAAACAACTCATTTTCGAACACGGAAAAAAACGAAAACAACTCTTGAAAAGATTAATCATCGATCATAAAAACACATTTTAAAATTCCCTAATCTTACTTTTGCCCTGATAAAATCTGGATTAAACTCCTTGTCTGCCAGGTAAGGTCGAATTGCTTTCAAACTATTTTCATGAATATTTTCTTTGTCATAGTTGATCAGCTGGTCTAAGAAAGCATCCACCTACACAAAGCAACGCGTGAAAAAGAGTTTGGAAAATCACTCCACTAAAGAGTCGTGGGGCCTCATAGGGGGCACCAGTAGAACAACATGCCAAAAAAAAATTGTAACTTCCCAAAACAAGTCTTAAATTTGGCAAAAAGCCTGTATGCTTTAAAAATTCTGAAATCGCAAGAGCTATAAAATGTTCTGCATTGTGTCTACAGTTGTGCCTGAGTAAGGCCTACATTACTCGTGATGCAAACGTATTATTACGGTCGGCCAATTACAAAATAAAAAACAAGAAAATAATCAAGCAGCGTTCATGATTTCCGCTTTTGAACTTACTTTTGCCATCATATTCTTGGATGATTTCCAACTTCTGTCTTTTGGAATCTTTCCATTGGGAGCAAGCAGCACCATCACGGCTGCAGTGACGTTTACAACAGCACCTGGCGGTGACCCAAATGACTTCAACTCCGTCAAATTGTTCTAAAAAAGTTTATTTTTTTGCATTTTATAAAAGCAGTTTAAACATGCAGCAAGTAAGATTTTGCAAACACTTATGTTTTAAGACCGGCCGGTTAGCTCAGTGGTTAAGCGCAACGCTATCGGTGCGGGAGGTATGGGGTTTGATTACCGGGCCGGTCAAACTGGACACAGTGTCACCAACGGTTCGCCGCCGCTGCGACGCTTCTGTGGAGCTCTGCCCAGGCACTAAGCCGCGGAGATGGGCCCTGCCACTCGTTGGCGTAATACCGCGAGTATATTGAAAACTGCTTTGATTTTTTTATGTTATGAGTAATTTACCAATTTTCAAGTGCAGCTTAGGCTAACCTTGTTTAAAGTGTTCAAGGCCTCTTGTGCAGCGACCAGGGCTGGTTCCGCTTTCGCCAGATCAGTTTCACAAGCTTTTTGCTTGTTTCCGACTTCCACCGCGAATATGGCAACTTTTTCTTCTTCCTTGTCAGCGATGGCCTTTTCTTTGCTTACCTACAAAATGCAGAAAATTTTAGAAACAAAAAACGTGTTATTGTCGTAATATAATGGGATTATGGATGGCAATTAAGCACGACAATGTTTTCCGTTGCGTAAAATTTTGCCTGAAGGCTTCATCATAAAAAATTCAAGTGTCTTGTGTATTAACTAGCCCTTGATCAATCGATCAGCAAGAAATCAAAACCTTATAATCCAAGCAGCTCAAATAATTTTCTAACCTTGTCAAAGCATAAAACAAGAAGAATAGATTCATTGTGATTGATAAAAATGTTATATTCTTTAGACTGCAATCAAGCCCACTTTTTTCTTTTTTAAGTCCTTTTTCCTACCTGCATTCTGCATCTTATAAAGTTCGTGGCTTTGTTGTTTATTCCCTTTTCTTGCACCGATTTTCTATGCTCCTATTGAATCCGTTATCGCGTTGATGGTGTGGAGAAATGCACGCTGCTACAAGTCAGGGTTGCAAACTCACAAGCATTTTAACCGAATCGAATTCACCAAAAAACTTGCTAGTTGACTTCAAGTTTTCATTTTTACTTTGCCAGTTTAGTGAATTTTACCGAGTTTACGCCAAGTTTCAGCAATTTTTGTCAAGTTTATGATAAGTTCAAAACTCATCAACTTTTTCCGAGACCGCGTTCAAGTTAGCAGCCTTGCTACTAGCTGAATGCATTGCAAATATGGACTCTAAATTAATCTATGTCAATGCAATGTCAACTTACTTTCTCAGTCTCGATTCCAACGACATGGATCAATTTATCAGCATCCTCATTCTTTTGCTGAAGTTCTACTTCTTGAGAAGCAAGTTTCGCTTTTAAGTCATCGACCTGAACATATTAAAAATGTATTCATTTCGGATAATTTTAAGTTTTAATGTACACCTGAGTGTCAGAGCGTTATATATTAGGAAAAAACCTTGCATTTAAGTTATATTCATTATTTTAATAACAGCTCAGATGGCCGAGTGGTAAGAGCATCCGCCTCGGGAGCTGTAAACTCGAGTTTGATTCCGATTAAACCAATGACTTTAAAATTAGTATTTACAGCTTCCCTGCTTGACGTTCAGCATAAAAGGAACAGTGCGGAGAACAAGCCGACAAGTTTACTTGTTTTGCCGTTGGGAAAGGCACTTGGCGGAATTCTCCCATCTTGTTGTGGTAGACAGGTGGCCGGCAACTCCTAAGCGAGCTCGTTATAGCGCTTTGATCGCTTTCTCGAGATAGGAGGATAGATCTGCATATACAACTAAATACAAAAAAATTGGATCTTTCTAAACATTTCATATTCGGCGTCGTGATACACTAAATTCTAATAAGATTATCTTAATAACCAAGTTGTTACTGCTATTTATTTCAATGGCCTTAACTTTTAAAAACAACAAGATGTATACGAGCAGGATCGTCAGATTTCCGTCCACGAAATGTAGTCTGCCTCGTTAAACATCACATCGACACACTCAAAAACTACTTTTTAGGCCTAACATGCAATCAAGCGGAAATAAACCAAGATTTCTTAACCTAGGACCATGAGCCCTAAGGAGTACATGTCATGTGCTTCAAAAAGTCTGTAAACACAAATACGATGTGAACCAAGCTTGCACGATATTTAGCATTGGCATTCAAAATTTGTTTCTCATGAAGTGGTCTGCGTAGATCTCACTAGAATAGTCCAAGATCCGTAGCCCCCCAAAAGTCAAGAAACACGGAAGTAAAGCAATAATTGAAAAATCGATTCATTATTATACTCGCGATATTACGCCGAAGAGTGTAACTAGCGGCGGGGCGCATCTCCGCGACTTATAGCTTTAAATGGGCAACACGTACAGCTCGGTAGAAACATCGCAGCGGTGGCAAGGCGTTGGCGACACAGTGTGCCATTTGAGCGATCAGCGAATCAAACCTAGAGCGAGCCGACAGCGATGCTTTAACGATTACACCAACCGGCCAGTCGAAATAGATCAATGCAAAACTTAATTACCTGAGCAGCAGTGCTTTGAAGTTTGGTCAAACCGTTTTCCAGTCTCTCCATTTTGGCCAGCAATGACTTGCTGTTCACACCCAGAAGACTCTCATAAAGCTTAATTTGTTCCAGAAAACTTTTCGGCGTAGTGTAATTATATCGTCTGAAACATTAACGTTTAGTCAAATAACAAAGACAATCCACGCAACTATATTTTCACCTTTCATTTGCTAGATACAATTTACTCGTATCATTGACACTCGTGTGTACAAAAGACATGAATTCACTAACGGATGGTTTAATGTCAGGAGCAACTCCTTCGATATCCTGAAACGACAAAAACATGCAAACACCAATTTACGGTCAACTTTGAATCAACTTTTAATTTCTCATCTCTACAAAACTTTGCTTTTCGAAAGTGCAGCAACACATTGCAAGGGTTCTTTTTATACAGCCACAGCACAAAACTTGATTAATTCGCGCAACAGCATTAGCTTACTATCATAAATCAGTAGTAGATCTCATACCACACAGAACTAGGCGACTCCGTCCGTTACTGGACAAGCTGTGCAACACACTAAGACAGTGGTTCTTAACCTGGGCACTGTTAATTTTTAGAGGGGTGGAAATACTCAGGGGGCGTTATGGGGGGCGTGACATTCAGAAGGTGTGAAGATATTTTGTGTCATGATCAACACATACAAGTGCTCTGTACATCTGTATAGACCTGCTAGCCCAGGGCTGGAAAAGAAAAGTAAGAAAAGTGGGGACTTCTGCACTTCTTCGGACGTGATGACTTTTTTTTTGCTCTTCACCGATTTTTAGTGAAAAATAGGGCATCTGGGTGGCAGACTAAGGAAACCTCTGAAAAGGGACGCTGGGGTAAAAAAGGTTAAGAACCACTGCACTAACTAAGAGTTTGTTATTACTGGCTATTGACAAATCGTAAGACCGACAATGACTTTTTTAACACTAGAAGACACATTTACAATTAAAATAATCCAAACTAATTTTATATCTACCACTAGCACCTATTAATCAGTAATTAAAAGTCAAGAAAAAAAGTAGGAAACGAGGCATGTTACCTGCAAGAAGGTTAAGCTTACAGACTTGAGAGCCTCTTCAGGCCATTCATGAAACCAGTCGATTTGCGTGCAGTTGACCACAGCTGGAAACTTACGACCTCGCACACGCAACGTGGAGCCGACAGGCGAAAAGCAGAGAACAACCTTAGAAAATTTAATCTAATTATCACATCAATCTGATGCAACGAAACACATGGATCTAAATTAATGGAGCTCGTCAAGTTTTATTTAGGTATTAATGTGTGCTAAGCACGATGTAGTTATGTATGAATTCATAACAATGATTACTTCGGATAGATAATAATTAATGGAAAAGCCAAAGCCTGAGATTGACACAAATAAACTCTTTTTAGGTAATGCAGTTTTAATTTTAGCTTAAATGTTATCGACACAAAAATACACAATATTACCTTCAACTGCCGGCGCACTCGGTCAATAAAGAACTTCCAGCAATTTTCTCTAGAGTCCTCCAACCCCATCCCCTTCACTTCATTGCGTACTCCGGCAATCACGTTTTCAACTTCGTCGTCAGGAAGAAGATCAGGGATTTCCCCTGATGCGAGCAAGTCATTAACCAAAACAAGGAACTTTTCATCGGGAACCTTAAACGTATTGCGGTATTTCAAATTCCACTTTGATCGAAAAATAAAACTCTTCCAAAATTTTGCCTCGAGAGTTGAGAACCAAATATAAAATAGCCTGTGTATGTGGCATAAAAAGATGATTTTTACTGTCTAGTAATAGAACCTTATTGAAATATCTACTTTGAATTTTGAAACTTGTCAACTTATCTTTAACGACTACTTGTTTCAAAGCATTCAATCGAAAGTAATAAAAAAGCCAAGAAAAACTGGAGAGAAGACTTTCATTGAGTAAACACGAGACAGCATCCAACCTACGTATCAAATGCAATTGGCTTCATTCATGATCCTAATTCGGCATGTAGGATTTTAAAACCCGGTGCAGCATTATCACAGCATGTTTCAGCCCTAATGCAACTTTAAGCAAAAAAAGTCTACAAAAAAATTAGATGTTTTGAATATAAATTTTTCTACCTGTGCATCAGTGAGCAAAAACATGGTCCCAATGTTTTTCAGCCCAGCTTTCAGATACAAAGCAGCTAAGTCAAGCTTAAGATCTGGAATGCCGTAGCCTTTGCGCAGTGTAATTTGAAACACATCCAAACTGCTGATGTGGGCAGCAAGTCGGGATAGACTCTGTTTTCCTAAAAAGAGTAGTTTTAGAATAGGCTAGGAGGCTACACTGTACACAAATGCCTGCAACTTAATACGATCACATTGCTGCTGAAAATGACAGTTTCATCACAGGCCTAGCTCGTCCTATGAGGAAAATTTTGCCAAGTTTCCGACTAAAGAAACACATAAACGATTGTTCAAAAGTAACAAACACAACTCATCATGAGTTAAGCACCAATCATTTGCAGTTTGTCAGAAACTGTATGCAGTTTGTCAGAAACTGTATACAGTTTCTGTACTTACTATAGTAAGTAGGCCAACAAAAGCTTATTCAAAAGCATCATCAATCATCATGCCCGAAAATGAAATAAACAACGCTTTGTAGGTAGTCAAACTTACTCTACTGTCATTAAAAGCACTCAAACCAGCGGTGTACCCAATATTTTTCACAAGAGGCAATCAAAAGAAGTGGCGTAATGCGTTTCCTTGAAACAAGCACAATTCACACTTGAAGTTACAGAACTGTAGATACTAAAGACTTTGTGCATTAGTTAAAATGTTTCCATGGACATACCTGATCCTCCAACTCCGACAAGCAGAGCGTTTCCTCTTGGACTCTCCAAGATCCTGTTAATCCTCGCTACATGAGACATGGCATCCTCGAACAATACCAGGTTCATCACAGCATGTACTTCGTTGTAAGCATCTAAGCCGTCGGATAGCAACTTGTTTAAGTCCTTCCATTCTTGAATCTACAATTTAATGTGTTTACAACGTAAAGATTAAAACCGAAGTAATACAACATTAAAATATACTGAAGTATTTGTTAAACCTAGTGAATATAAGCCTATGGTTAGGCTAAATAGCTATTTTTGTTAATCAATTTCAAAACAGTTTAAATGGATTTTGTTTAAAATGCGATTTAGCTATATCATTCAACAGCTTTATTTAAGAAACCGCGCTATGAGTGCTAAGCTACATTTTTAGTGAGTTTTTCATTTGGTAGACCAAGCTGATTTTCAACCGACCACGTAAAAAGACAGAATTTAAAAGCGATATAATTTTTAAAAACATGAAGCTCATTCAATATAATCCACCCAAAAGTGCTCATAGTGTGGATAATAGTGATCACACAATACCAGCTCACCGGCATGTATTTTGGATCTCCAATTCCTTTGGCAAAATGGCAATATATGAGTGGTTCGGTTTTGATGACTTCTTCAGGAACTTCGTCGAAAAACTTCTTGGCAAAATCAAACTTGTGTTTGGTGAAAAGATCAATATCCTAGAAAATAGTGCTGGTGTTAACTTACATCACTTCGGTGCAAAATTAGACGCAATTTTTCAACATCAAATCAAAAAAATTCATTGCACACACGATATTACGCGGAAGCGTGTAACGAGTGACGGGATTCATCCACGCGGCTTAGCGCTTGAGCAACACTGCTCCAAAAACGTAGCAGCATAGCGAGCTGTTGACGACAATAATTTGATTTGACCGGCCCGGGATTCGAACCCAAGATCTCCAGCACCGATAGCATTGTCTTAACAACTGAGCTGAAGAATTAAATCAGGAATCATCGTTATTGGATACTTCCACTTTTTTTTTTCGTGTGTATTGTTCAATACAACAGCAAGTACGTACAATATTGCTTTGACAGATGTAATTCAACAAAACTAAGCCACATTTTCCCAAAGTGAACCAACGTCAGCGTTTAAGAGAAAAAATAAACGCAAAACAATAAAAATTTACTGATTTTGTGACTAGCTTGTCCCCGTACACTCTTGATGCTTCGTGAAGCCAAAGTCGGACGAGATCCGGCACAGCTTTGACGCAGTCGAGTGTAGAAAACAACATTCCCTACAAAATAAAAATTGTTAAGAGTATTTAGCTAACATTAAATGCTAAAACAATGAGCTTAAACGTAGCTTTATTTTTGGGAAAACGTGGTACTTTATAAAAAATGTCAACAATAGGCACTGGCGCCTATACTACTACAATAGTCATTAAGTGAACCATACAACAACTTGCAAACACATTAACAAAAATTGATTCTACCACACTATTAAAACCAATTCAACAATCATGCAAATGGCAGATGATTTTCATAGCTTCCATGCAACTAGAGATTTTGTCGTAACGTTATCCGGGCTGCGCATCAACTCGAGATGGTGAAATGAATATCCCTAGGCCTTAAAGTCGTACTGCACTTGATTTAGAGGGAATGCTCTTCTAAATGACTTGTTAAGATTACCTGAAAGATATTGGACAAATCTCGGAGGTTGAAAATATAATGGAACTTGATGGCAGTGGGGAGAAATGTGCTGCTCACTTTCGAATGAAGGGCCAGAGCGGCCTGGGCCAGCGTACCGGCCATTTTTTGGACTGCATTCGAAACGTTATTGAGTTGTAAATGCTGTTGCAAAATACTGCTGTAAATTGTCAGTAAAGCTTCCTGCAAAAACACAATACAAAATCATCAAACCCTCTTCAGCTACACAAGACTGTTAATGCACTTGGTAAATACTATAGTTATCGATAATCATATAAGGTTACTAAACTCTAATATTTTTTTAATGCGTGTAAGATACATTAAGCAGGCATAAAAATTAAGCGTTAAAGATTGAGAATTGATTCGTGTTATCCAATTCGACAGGCTCAACACACTGAAAAAAATTACAAAACCTTTTGGATCAACTTTGCCAACAGCATTTAAAGCACATCTTATTCAACATTGCTCCCGACAAATTTTCACATTGGGTTAAAATTCACATTGGTATTTCATCGAATTGCACCAAATCAAAAAAAAAACAGTAACCACAATAATACTGTAGTTAGCAATACCTTATCATCGCATTGTGTAGCAAAAAATAATACAACCTTTCACAAAAATTACTGAAAGAAGACAAGATTGTGATGCGAAACAACAATCAATTAAAAAGTTAACAGCCAAGTATTACCACATTATGTTTTTGTGTTAAATATTTAGGTAAAACTATCTTAATCTTCAAAGAACAACAGAACCTGTCCAGGAAAGCTGACAGCGAAAACACTGAAATGTCGTTGCAGTCTAGGGTTGATAGTGAAGGAACCAGCGGTCGGGTTCATGCAAGCAACATATTGGACATTGTTGATGTCTTTCAATATTAATTTTTGTCTATCATACCAATGACTGTAATCCAAATGCTGCCTAAAAATATGAACATATCAAATAGGAATTGGAAGAAAAACCATCCGGTTGCGCGGCAGAACTCCTGCTCTAAGATAAAAAGTTTCACCGATAAAGTTATGATGAGTTGGAGAGTTATGCAATGCGTTTGTCCGAGCTGTACAATAGATTTACACTGCTCCGTTTTTGACAATAGTAAAATGTGCTTTCTAATAGTAATAGCTTAAAATAGCATTTCGTTTGACAAGCTGCTCTAATTCATGATTAAATTTTAGGCTTTTCTGCGTCACAAAAGTTTGTTGAAATAAGTACACTTCATATTATTCGTATCACATCGGTTGCAATGAAACTTACCTGATCAAGGTATGCGGTTGTACTGTACCATATGTGTCTACTTCAGGCATGTTCATATCATCAATAAAGTAGATGAGCCTAAAAAACAAGAATGCAAATTATGTTCCATTCTATCAACGAATAAATATTCCATGTAACGTTAATAAGAATAAGCACTGCACACATATGTTTTTGTTTTGTACTATCTTCTTGATGTAGTGCCGAAAAAACAACAAGAATTGTTTACAAGACTTTTATATTCGAAGATTGCGGTGATGGAACGATCAAAAATTGCAATGCATGGGTGGGTTAACGGCGAAGGCATCTTTTTTGGCATTCCACGCAACCACGCGGCTTGCGGAAAGCGTGGGTAAAATTCTTCAAAACTAACCACTAAAATTAGCAGTTACAATCCACTTAAAACAAGTTCGTGCTTTTGAAAATCATAACTTAAGTTAATCTGTTTTCTATATTAATAGCTTTTATGACCAGTCACGTTTCATCATGAAAATACCTTTTCGAACCAGGAGGTCCAAAGTTACGACCCGCTTTTTTCTCCAGTGGTTTTTCCAGCACTCCTTGCAACATCATCGAAGTAGTGTAGAAATTAAATGGTACGTTGGTCACCATATAGTCCTCTGGAAGTTCGGACAGCTTGTCTTGTACCAACACAGTTTTTCCAGCGCCAGCATTCCCAACCAACATCACTGGACGCCGCTTTTCCATGAGAAGATCCATAAAGTAACGAATCCGGCGCGTTTCAGAGGTTGGAACCATGCAGGCCTGACCAACATCATCAACAATTTTTTGGTTAGTTTCAGCAAAAAGATTTGCAATCGGCATCACTTTTAGCAAAAAAAATTAATTAACTTTTACTGCTTCATCGTATCAAGCGCAGGTTTTTCAGCGCTACAGGCGATGATCTGCCACATGGCTTTCGAAAGGAGCTGAGGTAAGTTACTCTACAAAGACAAAGAAAAAGAGCAATTTCTAAAAGCACACGTTCAGGTCGAAAAAAACATGTCAAAAGCGCATTTCCTTTGGAAATCCAAATGCATGAGGTGCGCAACTGCACAGTAATAGTCCGGATATAAAGTTTAGAACACGTACTGATTGATTTAAGCTGGTTGTGGTGATGCATATAAGTGCAAAATTTCAACGTTTACTCCTGCTTCTGCATTTACTACGATTTCACAAAATTTTGAATGAATAGGAATTACCTGTAACGGTATATCCGGATCTAAAGTGAAAGTTCCAACGCTTTCAGACCAGGAAACAAACTTCTTCGTTTCAGGATCGATGCAGTAATCGAACAGAGTTCCAGCGGTTGGAAACTTAACTGTTTTAAACTCAGACGACCACCACTTGCTAAACTCAACCCTAAAATGCACCAAAAAAAAAAAAAATCATCAAGAGAAGTTTTGAAGTTTAAATTTTACCTTTAGATAAATGCACATGAACATAAGAAGTCGATGAAATGGCTGTAGCGAATTAGCCGAGAGGGTTGGGTACGAAGTCGGAGAAAAAACGTGAAGAGAAAAGCCTTGGGATTTGAAGAGTGCAATAAACAGATAACGATTGAAAAGACATGGAAAAATCAGTGGAAGAGTTGAAATCGGAAAATATACATTACTGAACAAAACTTTGAAAGCAAAAATAACGTACAGGTAAAGTCAAACTTGAAACTACTGTTCTATGCTTTCTGTTGATAAAATGTGTTCCCAAAATCATGAAATTACCGATAATCAATCAGCTGATCTTGAAACATCGCTCCACCGAAAGCCCAGATACACGCAAACACAAAGTAGAGT
This sequence comes from Trididemnum miniatum, assembly GCA_964006365.1. Lineage (NCBI taxonomy): Eukaryota > Metazoa > Chordata > Ascidiacea > Aplousobranchia > Didemnidae > Trididemnum > Trididemnum miniatum. Next base: position 10,832,804 of record OZ023244.1, read on the forward strand.
TCGTACAGTTCTTTTGGACAGTCAGGAGGAGTGTTGGTGGGAGTTAAGAGAACTTCCAGCAAGTAGCAGATCATCTGTGAAAAGAACAATGTCATGAAGTTACGTGGAAAAAAATCAGAAAAACGAAATTTCCGTTTGACTTTAAAAGTGGGGAATGTCCATTAACATGTTCGGCCTAAATGAGAACCGAACCGGTGAACTCCACAAACATGCCAGTCCACTTCGCAAATAAAAAAAAGTTGAGCTTAACACAAACTTTGGAATGCTAAGCTACTTTATTCATTTACTTGAATGTTGGCACATTCTGGAATTGGAGTAATAGTTTTGAATCTTGTCCGCATTGTTTCAATACAAGGAGGAATGTATTTGTCAAATAGAATAGTCAGATTTGCCTTTTCTGATTGGACTTCGCGTTTATCGATCCATGAAGTTACCTTTAAAAATATCATTTTTCTTCCAATAAAGGATAGTTGAAATTATCTGAACGAGTTACAACGCGCATTAATTAGCACAAATTACACTTCCAGAGTAAGGCAAATTTGCTCATTTGCAACAACTTTAATTACTTTATAATTTCTCACACAAAGCAAGTCAAAGAAAAAATCGTTCAAGAGGACGAGTTGAAGGATGAGTTGGAAATCCGGCTGAGTTGCCCAAAACTAATACCTTTTTCATAAAAGAAAGAAGTGCCCTTATACGCTTCCAATTTCAAAACAAATATTAGAAACATACAAAGCTACGAAGGTTGTTACAGCACCAGCCATTTTCACGAATCTTGCATGATTTTGCCATTTGGTGAAATAAACTATAAATCAAGAAACACCCATAAATGCATTACTTACCACAGGATTCCAGCCAAGATCAGCAGGATTGAGATAGAGGATACCGGCTCTAGATACAGTAGCAGGAGTGGCAGTGCGCAGATTGCTGATCTCAAACAAGAGTCGCATTGAAGGGGTGAGAGGAATGCGTTCGTTACTGGCGAGAGTAAGAACCTGTAGGGTATAATAATTACCACCAAAGCTGCAAAACTTAAAACAGAAAAAGTTTTTAAAACTCAATAGCCACAACTACAACAGCCACTTCATATTTCTGAATCTCGTCGTAGTGGAACTGGACGATACTGCAACAAAAATCCAGTTAACTACAAAACATTTACTTTTTTTCTTCATCAAATAAAAAGCTAACATTAATGAAAACAGCCTAACTAGAAAGCACACTATGAAAAAGGCAGCATGTCCAAATTGCAGCTCGACAGCAACACTTAATGTCAAACAAAGCAAACCAATATATACGAAGTTAGAGACGCTTCTTGAATTCGACCAGGCACGTTTTTTTGAACACGTAGTTTTCATAAAAAATTCGATATGCACTCACTTTGTTATCATCCATCACTGTGTTGAGGGATTCAATCCACATTGGATCAATATCTCCGTCCAAAACAATCCATTTCGGTCCGCTGTGAGTGACAACGGACAACTCTCTCATAATAGTAGAGAAAAGACCATCTTTCCACTCTCTGGTGGCGGGATTGATGATTCCAAACAACTCATCGTTTGTCACTGCTTTGGGATTAAGATCAATCCAAACTGGTCGACGCTTTTGGTTTTGATAACATTTCATCAAAGATTTTAAAACCTGAAAAAATAGACTTTCAACACCACAGAAACAGTTTTGACGCTGAAGCTTAAAGTGTTGTTTAAGACAAGATTCAACAGTTGGAAGGCAGATACCTGTGTCTTTCCTGTCCCAGCATTCCCAATCACAAACACCGAATGGCGGACAAATAAAAGCTCGTCGAGTTGAACAAGTTTCAAAACGAAGTTTTCCTCAGCCTGAAGCTTCAAATCCTGCACAAAAGCATAGTAGTAGGCGGATCACGTACCGTTTCTCTCTTATTTGACAGCAATCAAGTGGCCAAGTGGTAAGAACTCGGCTGCTGGAGCCGGTAGATGTGGGTTCGATTCTGATTCGGGTCAAACCAATCACTTAAAAATCTATGTTCGCAGTTTCTCCGCTGGATGCTCAGCGTTAAGCGGATAGTGTGAAGAACAAGTAGGCAAGTTCGCTTGTTGTAATATTGGGTAAAGATAAGTGGGATTCTCCATCTTTAGAGCGGTAGATAAATGGCCAGCAACTTAAGCAAGCTCGTTGCACTGTTTCAGATGCTTTTTCGCGATAGAATAAAAATGCTAGTAACAGAAACAATGCAGCTCATCTCATCAACATGCTGAAATTGCTGATATTGGTGAGTTTACCATTAAATTTGCCAAACTTTTCACAATAATTTTACAAAACACGATATTTTTTATTAGGGTATATCTTAAAATATAACATTACAATAAATTTTAGAATTTTTAACGATGCTTTCTATGACAAAGAAAAAGGAATTATGAAATAACACAGAATGACGTTATACAGTGTGTGTATGAGCTGTAAAATCCGAAAAGTTCATGATGTAGCTTCTATAACGAATAAATCGCAAACGAACACCTTCAATACCAGCATAGGGGCCTTTCATGAATCATGTTGGTCTATTTCAGTGGTTTTCAACCTTTTGTATTTAGCGATCCACTTTGCAATCCGACATAACCAAACAACCCCCTTCCAAAATTATGAGTAATTAAACACGTGTAATGCAATTACGCATGCACAGCAGTAATAAAAATGACTAACGTAAGTATTGTAATACCACGCTGTTAAAAGAAAGACTCAATAAATTTATACACATCATGACAGCTGCGCTAATGAGACGGCTGGTGTTGCATTTTGGTGACAAGCTTGTCAATGCGAGGCTCGGTAGCGGATAGAGCACATCTCTGATCTAGCTCTGCTATTAGTTTATTCCTGCCTTATTGTTTATTCCCAGTAATGCTGAGAAGCATGCCTCACACAGCTCGGTTGATGAAGAAGGCATCAAAAGTTGAATCGCTGTGCTTGCCAGTTGCCATTCTAAATACGAAGCTACCATGGCTGACAAGCATGCAGGCAAAGACATGTCGCTGAAGGCATCCTCCGCAGTCGAGTCATTTTTCAGGGCTATAAATTCCTTTTGAGTTGCATCATTTCCGCTGAACACGTTAACAACGTCTGAGTCTGCGACAAAGGGGTTTCTGACAAATTCTAAATGCCTCTCGCGACCCCTAGAAAAATACCCGATGACCCCCGCAAGGGGATCGAGACCCTCAGGTTGTAAACCACTGGTCTATTTTAACCGCACCTGTACAGCTTGCTTGCACATTTTTTCAAATTCAAGATCCCGTTTTCTCGGGACGTCTAAAGCCGGAAAAAGATCTCCAATTAAGCCCATGAACACTGGCATGTCATCTGTCACTATCTTCGGGATGTTGAAATCACGTAAAGCTCTCATCAAAACCTTGAAATAAAAATTATTTAAAAAAATGGGTCTAGGGAGGGGATCATGGAGATTAGGACGGAAAGGCGCAAAAGAAGAATAAAAATTTGACTTGAATTTGTTGGAATATTTTGACCTTTTGAGCAACGTACAAAGAAAAAGTTTATACGATTTTACAAATAATCAATTCTACCTTTCCGAAACCAGGAACATTACAACAAACTCTGGAAGAGATAGCTACAAGCGTAAAATTGAAACTAACCTAAAGAATAAAATAAAAACCGCTCACACCTGATCTTCTGGTCTAAGTTTGTCTCCTCTTTTTAAAGTTCCAGCGACAACAAGTACAGACTTGATAGCTCGTAGTCCCCAATCGTAATGGTCTTGCTTGGACAACAATTCTTTACACAAAGTGTAGAGAGTGATGAATTTTCGTGCAAGTATTCGCGCTTCAGTGAAACCCTCGGCCACCAACATAATTTCACAAATAAGCTCAAAATCAGGTACCACCATTGCGCAAGGACGAAACAATGCCTGAAAAAATGTATTACAAAAGCTCAGAGTTACTCCTAAGAGAATTCAAGTCTTAATCCTGTTAAATGCAGTTTAATCTGGCTCGCTAATAGATTAGAACATGGGCATATGTTTAAACCCAGCAATCTCTTATGAGTGTAGACTCTTATAAGTTCAAGCAAACTCTTATATAAGTTCAAGAGGGATTTAAGTCAGAGGAACATGTTAAATGCTTATTCCTTAATAAGGCAAGCGCTATTTACGTTGGCAAAATTTAGAAACTACTAATTTACCGGTAAAATTTTTCTTAAAACTTTATTGATAAAAAACCGAAACAGTCAATGGTTAGCAGCAGTTATTAAAAAACGTCAATCTCCAACGCTACAAAATAGCCCGGAAAATTAGAGAATTCCACACGTGAATGAAAATCTATAGCACGAAAACCAAACTATACCGCAACTAAACAAACGAACTTACCTTTAGATTTTCTGGTAATTCGGTTCTACCAGCGTATCCTGGGTTCATGGTAATAAAAATTCCAACTGTTGGAATCAGTGATATTTCTTCGCCTTGAAATATAAATCGCTTCTTCTTGTAGCGAATTGCATCTTGAATGGATTTAACCTGTAACAGACACTTGTACTACTAACGCCAAATCAAAATAAGGAGGCTGCTACATAGTGCTACAAAGTTACTGTTCTAAAAATATTTTAAAATGTTAATCATTTCATAGATTTATGCTGCTTATATGAAATTAAAGACTGTCATTGCAACATCGAACAAGTTTTTAAAAGGACTCCAATTATGTAAAAATAGAAAAATGTCTACAAATGTGTTCATCCATGAGCATGGAGCACTGACTGAAATAGGAATTACCTGGTGCCAAGAGAATTAAAAACTCAGCAGATAAAACTCTGCTATATACCAACCTGAACTGCAACTACGGACAAAACCTCAACCGAAATCCGATTAAATTCATCAAAACATCCCCAAGCTCCAGTTTGCGATAATCCCTTGTAAATGTTGCCGACCGACTTATAATCCATCTGTTCAGAGCAGTTAAACACATATACCATGATGCCCAGGGACCTGGCTAGATCTTTGGTGGTCTCAGTTTTTCCGGTTCCGGCAGGACCAGCAGGCGCTCCTCCCATAATTAAATGAAGTGATTGCGTAAGAGTGATGTAACACCTATACGTCATAAAATGCGATTACATAACGCAGCACTTCTTTTGATAATCTAGCGCAGTTCAAACATCAAGCACCTGTCAGTGAGAGGAGTAATCACCAGTCTTGGAGTGTTTCCGAGGTACTCATAGGAGTAGAGAAACTGCGCATCACATATGTTCGCAAAGCAGTCTTTCTTCTCATCATCCCAGCGATGACGTAATTGCGACTGCCAGAGAAACTCCAACGCGTTTTCCACCTAACCCAAAAAAGTTTTGCTGACTATTGCCTAATTAACCTACGTCGTTGTATCGGAATAGATTCCATGTGCTATATTTTCAACTGACCATGGCCAAGCTCTTTACTGGTCGTTTCAAAGCTTAATTTTAATAAAGATGATTTTTGTTATGAATACGCATGAAACGGGACAGCACTAACAATGCAAAATGTTTCAAAATACATTTGGTGGGTACTCGAAAAATTCGAAATTTTATGAAATGTTGAAATTGCATCAAGAAATTTTCAGACTAAAAAAATCACTTTTGTGTATTTTACTTTTGAGTAAATATGCTTACTGCACGAAACAAGTCATGGTGGACCAGAGCTACTTCAAGCATAACATAAATTTGTCTTCTATAATCTATACCTTGTTTTGGATGAGTTTAGCCACGACATCGCGCGCATGTACATCTATAGTGCAGATAGTCATAATCTTTTGTCGGTCATTGGTGGTGAGAGTTCCGATCAAATGGTTGATGAGAGTGTTTAGTTGTTGGACTTGTTTCTTATAATAATCCTTCAACGCATTTTCATATCCTTCTTCTAACCGAGCAAAAGCAATTCCCACCTAAATTGTTTAAAGTAGTGGTTCTTAGCGATGTCCTCGAAAACCCCATTAAAAATCTAGAGTCTCCAGAAGGAATGTAAAACTGTATTATTCAATACACTCCTTTTTAGATGTTGCGCATTGCGCAAAGAACCCTATCTCTATAAAAATAGACCAAGCATCCTCAGAGGTTGACAAAATTACGAAGCACACGTCTAAAGTACATATTTTTGTGTAGTGACGTTATTTCTCCACTAAAACACATCATAATAAAAAATTCAACAAAGTAAAAATCGTAAAAAATATTCAATACCGGTAATCTTGTATTTAAAAGAATGCCAAGTTTTCATTTTGAAAATGCCAAATTGGAATAATCCGAAAACACAATCTTTAAAATAATGAAACCAGAAATTATTTTAAGATTTGAAAAAGATTAATAAAACTTGAAGCAAAACTTTTACCCCTAAAACCGATTACATTTACCGTGTCCACATGTCCAATTTTAGTGAGCTTTAGATCCACGGTTCGTGGATGTAGTTTCTACATCATAATCAATTTCTTGATGTCATAATCACTCTTTTTAACCATTACATCAAAAAAATGATTATGATGCAGAAACTGGGACCAAGAATCGTGGGCCGAAAGCCCACTAATATCGAACATGCGAGCAAGGTGATTATTCACCTCACTAGACCACCAAATTTGTGTAGTAGTCAGTGCAACTTGCGCTGGGTAGTCAAAGAGCCACTGGTCACGTGGTTTTTCCTCATAGGTCACCACTGACTCCGCAAACTCACTACGCACTGTGCTGCGCATGGTATCCATCAATCTATTCAACCACATCTCCACCTAAAACAAAAAATCCAATCATCCTGTACGCCGCTTAAAAAACGAGCTTCGCTAAACGTTAAATGTTGCAGTGCCGGTTAAAACATGGATTGGTTACGAAAACGTTTTGTTTTATTTTAAATTATTTTAATCTCCCACAAATACAATAGAACAATACTACACCTATACAAGATCTCAAAATTCAATAAACATAAAATTACGATCAGCTCACTTGCCAAAACATTGCTATCGATGCGGGAGAACTAGAGTTCGATTCCCGGGCCGGTCAAATCGCACACAGTGTCGTCACCGCTGCGACGTTTCTTCGGAACTGTGTAGCAGGCGCTACGCCGGGGAGATGGGCGCCGCCACTCGTTACATGCTTCGACATAACTACGCGAGTTAAGAATTGATTTTGATTTTTAATTTCTTTTAAGGTTACAATTTTTTTTCTTACTTCGAATTTTTTATATCAATAAATAAAAACTAGTTAATGACTACAATGAGTAAAGTAATAGATCAATACACACTCACTTGTCCGGTGCAAGAGCAGGGGTCATGGAAGGCCACATACTCATCCTCCCCGCTGAACATCCCCAATCCCTGTTTAGTGGGAGTGCCATCTTCCTCCAAAAACTTCAATTTTGACATGTTGTCGAATAATTTGGCTAGATGCCGACAGACCTGGACAAGAAATTGCATGATTGCACTTTTCAGAACCTACCGACAGCCGTAAATTCCAGAAAATAACCTTTATTATTTGCTGCAAGCCAAACGGCAAAGCAACATTGTAGGGTTGATTCTAAGCCGCTAGGACGTCGCTTTTACTTCAACCATCATCGTCAAGTTATTAGTTTGGTTTTCACTGAAGTTTTGTAGCTATACGCTTCGATAAGTTGCTCCCCACAATAACCTCTATCAGGCGTGTTAACTAACGAATTGAGGAAAAATTTAACTCAAAACTTGGAAGGACAAGTTCTAAGCGAGACTAGATTGATCCTAACGCCGCAATACGCGTGTGGGTGAAGGCCCTGGCGTCACTTTTTCGTAACATACACTCGAAAATTAATCAAAATCAAACCGCATCAATTTGTACAGAAAATCAAAAGCTAAAAGAAAATTAGTGTTTAAGAAGTTAAAAAACTCATGGCTTGTACTCACGAAAAACTTTGCAAGGTTATCAGTAGCCGTGTATTGTGGTCGGCTGGTCGTATAACGGTAAAACCACAATCACTAACTTATTTTTTAAGGCTAAAAAAAAAATTAACATAACTTTCTCACCTCTACTGGGTTATTTCCATTAGACAAAATATCGAGCAGATCGCTTGAAGATACAAAGTAAAAGCGAGGGAAAGCTAGTCGCTTAGTCTCCAAGTATTCTGCCAAGGCTTTTTCGCACAACGTCAATTTGCCCTAATAAAAAATTTTGGAGGTTTGTTAAATTTATTAGTCGAAAAGATAAAACGTGTAACCAGCGGAATAATGGTTTTAACCAACCATGGTTTCAACGCAAGCCTGTGTTTTAAACAACCTAAAAAATTAACTACACGCAGAAAAATCGCCAATTCGCCTTTACTAACCCTAGTTAACAAATTATTATGTAATAAAGAAAAGCAACATCAAAGATTTCAACTTGAAAAGACAGCTTTTATAAAGAACTTTACAACGCTTGATCCAACAGAAAAATTTTCCATCGAAATCAAGAGGATAATTTTTACAAAGATTTATAGAACTAGAATTAAGCTACTCAAAGTGGTGATTGCTTCCAGCAAACAAAGGGCGCCATGACATAGATCAGAGCATATATATTATTGTGTAAGAAAACACGAACAAAACCTCTACAGACTGTTTCACCTTAGCAGATCATCAATACGTATCTTATTCCAACAGAACAAGATACCTCCTGATGATCCGCCAAGGTTCTATTTGAATAAGGTACCTCTTGAGTTCTGATGATCCGCTAAGGTAAAACAGTCTGTAGAGGTTTTATTCGTGTCTTCTTACTATAAATAGAATTAGAATTAAGTAGGAATTAACTTAAAACAGTCAGACAGAAGTTTCATCATGTACCTGTATCTGCTCCAGTTTTTCAAACAAGCCTTTCTTGTTTGTCGCTTCAACCACGTTTGGGGTCTTTACAGCGTCAGCCATAATTTCTGAAAAGATCTTAATTAATGTCTACCCTGTACTTGGCTCCTCAGTCAGTTTTTTGTTTTCACAGTAGTCATTACTCATCAAATTCCTATATTTCAAAACTAGATGTGCATTTACATATCAAGTTTTGGGGGGAAGTATTCCATTAAATGTGTACATTGCACATTGGTGGAATGCATTTTGAAGCTAGCGTGTTCTCTGTTCAATCAGCAATTGAGCATACTAATGACAAAATAGCATTGCACCGAAGCTCAGACACAGCTTTCGAAAAAAATTATTTAGTGATGGTGATGTTGGGTACTAAAATTCTTGTTACCTTTAAAATCAACGTCAATTTCATCAAATCGTTTTGAATCTTCTGGCAGCTGAGCACGTATGTCCTCAGATCCAATGAAAATGCTCTCGAGATGGGACCACGTCCTCTGTACATCCGACCACATGGTCAGGACCGAGTCAGTGGTGGACAATTTATGAACCCATCCTGAAACTTCCTCCAGAAAATGAGCGATGTACTTCGATGTCATCAAATTTTGAAGTTGAACCTTGAAAAAATTTTTAAATTTCTTAAAAAAGTGTTGGTTTTAAACTAAACTACATAGGCAGGGTCAAATAAAAACATATTTCGCCAAGACAGCATTCTCAATATGCTGAGAAACAACGTACAAACTGTGACCATAAAAAATAGACGCAAAGCAAAACAACGACGTACCCAGGCTGGCCGCAGATGTTATGAAAATAAAGGAGAAATAAGCAATTGATTTTACTACAAATGACAGCAATTGGTTAAAACTGCTAGTAATTTGAAATCTATAAATTTAAAGCTCAGTGTAGGAAGATGACATGCATTCAATAAAAATCAGCAGGAACGAATCCAGATTTTATTAAAGGGGGATAAGAAAAGAAAAGTGTTATTTTGCAGTTTTGCAGCCTTCGTCTGAAAGTAAAAACGTAGAATTTTTTAATTAGTGCAGCTGAAAATTTTGAGAAGGGATCTTGAGCCCGCTTGGGTCTGCCAATGGTGCGTCCTCACTTGATTGTCTTCCAGCGTCTCCACCAGCTCTTCATCAGTTTTGATAAGCGGCGACTTGGTGCGTTGGTGAGTTTCGTACACAAAATTCATGTTCGTCCATGTAACATCGAGTTCTCGAAGAGTCTACAGCAGTTAAGAGATCAGTGCTTCCTGATTCGTTTCCATCTCGCATCCAATTAAATTGACCCCTTGTCTTACGCATCCTGCACCCCTGTTTTATGCATGCGCATCCTTTTGCACCCTTGAACCCTTTGTTGTTCGTATCAATGTATAAACTTTTGCATCCATGATAAATTTGGGCTTTCCCAACAATGACTACTCGCACCAAGATGCGGATTGCGGACACCCCCAATCAGAAAGCAATGATTCAATGATTATGCGTTTTGCAGCAAGAAGTTAGAATTTATGAAGTGCAGTTATTTACTTGATATCTCAACGTAAGGTACCGGGGTAGGCCTATAAGAAAAATTGAAGAGCAAGTAACTTGCCACATGTTGTAATTACCAACACATGCACTATGCAGCCTACCTTCTCCATGCCCATTTCTTTAACAGACTTATCAACGATTTCCAACACTTCATCTTCAAATTCATGCAAATTAAGCTGAAGCAAATCAGCTAAAGTGGTCTTCTCATTCATAGAGAATCGTACCTTCAAACGTATGCGAGTTACTCCAAACTGATCACAATGTGCAAAAAGATAATTGCACAAAAAGCAAGGTTGATTTTTGGTAATTTTAATCCATAGCGGTAGAAGTTGCAGGTTTCTATAAAATATATGCTACGGCTTCTGCTTCAGCCTGAGTAGTTGTTTCTCACCCAAAAGCGAAAAAATGCAAATTTAAAAGTTATGCAACTACCCTGAATGATTGAATTCTACTATAAGAGCATTTTCTGAGAAAATAACAAAAGTGCTGTTATGTTGGATAAATCCAAGCAAGCTGAGGCCGCTGTTTCAGAGTTTTTCAATTGAAACTTGCTGTTCTGATTCGCTGCAAGTGAAATTTGCTACACAAAGATAATCATGATGAAGTATTTCATCCGTGATACGACAACGTACGTCGGCGGGGCCGAATCCTAACCATACGATTCTGGGCGTTGTATATTACAATGCTTCAACCCATACGACGATTCCAACTTAGCGGTAATGCAATGGGAGCAATTGTCAAATGCTACTGAAGTCAAATGAAAAAGTTGGTCAACTGTTACAGGAAGCAATCAGTATTTGTTTACTCTGTAATTCCATATACATTTGAAAAACGAAAAAAGTTAATTCTCCCACTTTGGTTGCTTGCATTAGTTCATGCCAGTGACGCTCTCGGATGGCTGGGTTTTGCAGTTCTGCCACTGCTCTCAATGACGTCATCATGTTCTTGACCATTGCATCCAAACCATTAAAAACGTCCCAGGCCCGAGCTTCTTTGTCCAGTGTACGAATATCCTAAACGCAACTCAGATTATAAAATATCATTTACTTAATAACCTTAAACATTACATAATATAATGAAATGTGCTTCTTCAAACAAAAAGTTTTGAAGTCTGTTCACATTAAATGCGATTTTTATCCGATTTGTTTTCGTACGAAATTTCACGCGGTTTTTGACGAAAGCAGTTGACGAAAATACAGAGTTTGAACCCATACGATTTTGTTTTTTATGGGTACCTACTACAAAGCACCTTAAGATTGTTTCGCAAATGCCGTGCAACGTCACATAACTTTGCGTCATAACCTCAACTATTTCGTAGCATACGTCACTTTCGTACCAAAAACCGCATCGTATTCTGCGTAAACGCACCTTACGACAGCATTGTTGAACATTTCAGTGACTTTAGCACAAGAATAAACTGGCAGCTAAAACTATATAGGCCTATACTCCCCTGCCTCAATGCTGCTTTTGTCGCAACGACATGTACAGAAGAGTACCAGAAGACATAAACTAAAAATGACTGCTCCAAAACAGATCATACTAGCTCAAACCAATTATAACCTGCAATACAGCGTTTCTCACTTTTGAAAATCTTTTGCTGTCAACATCCATCTGTTCTACGTTGATGTTCTTCCACAACGTAGTTTTCCAGTTATCCGTGCTACTCCGCACCAAACACACAAGATCCCACACATTCTTGCACATTACAACTTCACGACGACAAGCCTATGCAAACAGGAACTTCGAAATTGAATGATGTCTAAAGCTTGTGCAAATTTCATTTTTCTCTAGCCTATGCGCTTGATAAGAGAGTCTGTGGATTCAATTTTTCTAATTGTAACAATTTTTAGGTGATTTCAAATTGACCGCAAGGAAGCAGCTACTTTACAACAGATGGCCGTTGAGACAGCGGAATGGTTGGTGTTTACCGACGGGGTGGTATACGTGCGGGGGTTTGATTCAGAGTAGGGTAAAACTAACAACTCACAAAATTGGTATTCACAGGCAGCTTCCGTGCTTGACATTCAGAATTAAAGGGACAGCGAACAAGCTAGCAAGTTCACTTGTCGAGTCTTTGGTTTTAAAGCATTTAGAGAAAGAAGGCCCAGAAGTCCTAAGCATATTCGTTATAGCCTGCATAGTGCATTGCTTTTTAATTTCAAAAGAATAAAAACGCTCCTAAATAAATATAAATATACAGCATTGTAAGCTTGCCATGACTTGTACTTTATGAAGATGGTTCTAATATTCATTTTTGGGCACTAAGCAGTAGGCTTTTGTTATTCTACTATTTACCAAATCAATTCACGCGGGGAAAGTTTGTTACAGAGAAGGTTAGTTAGGTGATGAAAAAGTAAAATTTTTCGCACCAATCACACCAATCGTACAAAACAGACCAACCTTCAGCTGCTTATAGTCTGGAACAATGACTTCAAAAAGATCAGCAGATTCCTGCAGAGCAATCATTTCTGTTTCGAGATCGTGTATTTCGGAGTGCATCCGATCTAAGCTCGGATACGGCTCTTCGCAGTCGAATCGGAAAGTGCTTTCCTTCCGGAAAATTTCTCGGTACTCATGTTGTTTCACATCAAAGCTTGTACACTTGCGACGGATTATTGAAACTTCATTGGCCTTGAATGAAAGAACGGGAAATACATGCAAGTAAGTGCATTAGCTTGATGTGGCTATTCATTAGACCCATATCAGCGGTATTTATGATATTTTGCACCATAAAAAGTTTGAACGACATGTCGATATAACAAGTACAAAGTATAGAAACACATCCAACCTAATAACCGTAAGCATATTTCTTCCTACAAACCATTTTACAGCTCACTACATCTGGCATACAACACACTGTACAAACAGAGACATATTTAGAGATATCCTGTATCGGAAACACGTTTCCCAATGATGATATCAACAAACTTCAGTAGCGATAGCAAAAGTTCAGACAAAACAACTACATTGTAACTATCACAAAACAGGTGCAAATATCACGTCAGGGTTTTTTAATATGCAACAAAAATCTCTTGAAAGTAATGCGCCAAAGCTTGTTAAAACGGGTCAAAGTTAACAAACTTTCAATTTACTTTTAGCTGAGACCTACTAAGTTCAAATATTTTAAACATCTTATTGAAGAAAGTGGCAGCACCGACTGACCAGCCAGCACTTACTTGAAGCGGAGCAACGGATTGTTTCACCGTTACAGCTAATTTCTTCGTGTTATTCCATTGTTCAGGCAACTCTTGCAACTGCAGATGAACTTCTTCAGACATTTCTTGATCATATGACTACCATCCAACCAACACAAATAAAGTCAGTTTCGTGACACAGTATCGTAGTAATTCAACAAAAGTTTTGATTACGTGAACTATCCATAAGACAAAAGTTTTAAAACAAAAAAACAATGATTTGCAATCAACTGCTATCCAAGTATCATTGTAGTCCAATCGTTTGAACACTAGCATTTAAATGTTGAGTAAATCATTTAATAAGAAATTTTGTAAATTTGAAACACGACTTCCATCATTTATCTTTAAATTTTTTAATTATTGAGCTGCATTTTGTTGATGATGAACAGAAGGACTTCTTCCCTGAGATGGAAGAATAGACACTAGACAGCCAACAACTTAATCAATAAATATCAACACCATTCAACAATTGCAAAACAACATCCTCGAGGAGTTGCATTAAATCCAAACATTACCTTCAAAAGTTCAATAGCTTGTTTCAAAGGTTCGAACATGACGTCAGTTTGATCAGCTCGTTCCCTCACAGCCATCAAGTGCCCCATGCACTCAACTAGCCCATCGTAATCTCCTTCTTCCACTTGCTTTGATAAACCGACATCAGCCACTGCTATGAAGCTTTTCAAATCCGACAAACTGGTTTCAACATGTTGAATAAGATGCTGAAAATACGATAATCATAATTGGAGACATTAAAGTTTCGCTTATTTGGTGACATTTCTATTCTCGAGTTTATCGCGAGGAAGCAAATGAAGTGCTGCCGGCCACGGATCTACTAATCAAAAAATGGGAAATCCCGTCAAGTGCCTTTGCCAACGACAAAACAAATAAAGTTACCGGCATATTCTTCTCACAAAGTCATTCATTTTAAATTCATTAATTCAATGCTTTAAGTATCGTTTTTGTATCATTGCCTATTTTTCTAAAAAGTAGTGTTGCGATCCAATCTCTAATCACAGACTCAAAAAAAAAGAACAAACTGAAAATAATGATAATGTGCCATGCTAAAGTAACTTTCTGAGAAATGATTCGTAAACCCAAGACATAAGTTATATAATCACATTCTACTTTTAAATTGACTGTGCTGTGTGCATATCCCATATGCGCAGTTTTTTAAGCAAATCAAAGCACTGCATGATTTACCTCTTTAAACATGAAACTCCACCGTTTAACCAAATTAAGCAAGGATTGCTTGAAAGGTTTTATTTGAACCAAAAACCAGCGTTCGAATACTTCTGTTGATTTTACATTTTCAATCAATTGGTATTGATTCTCGTAAGAATCGATCTGAAAGGAGCAAATTTGAAATAACACACTAGCACAGAGGTTTTCAACAGTGGGCCATGGCCCAGTAGTGCGCCACGGCGTTATTTTAGGTGGGACACAGAGTCCAGCTAGAAAGTAACATCAGCATTTTCTATTCATATTGCTGCGTTCACTTTGTTTTTTTAATGAAACTTATGGGTCTTCAGGGCCACCGCCATATTTCATCATTTTTGTGGGCCATGAGCAAAAAAGGTTAAAAAATTCTGCACTAGCACTTATTTGAAAAGGTAAACCAGTCCAAGCACAATTCGCTGCAGTGTTTAAAGACTGCATGGGTGGGTTTTTTGGTCAGGCCCAAGGTTCCCCGAGTCGAAGTTTAAAAACTGGACAGATAAAAGTTTAAAAACAGGACAGATAAAAAATACAAGGGCATTTAATTTCTATTACTTACGAATCGGCCTAAATTTTCGGTCTTAAGGGAGGGAGGGGTTGGCTGTTCATTTTTGCGTTCGAGTAGGCTCTCTTATGAACAATTCATCATTCATTTAACACTTTTAAACCCAATTGAAAGAACAATTTACTGGAGTAGCTTAAGATCAATGCATGAAAAGTATACGCATGAAAATGACCTGCTGCTTGAATTGCTGCAGGGTGGGTGGAGTTTTTTGAATTTCATTTTCAGGGTGTGATTCGATTTCCTCCTGAGTCAAGATGTGGCCATACGTGAGGAATTGTCGCATGAATTCCTGGAAGAAAATTTGTCTTTAATCGAATATTCTTTGCATTAACACTGCCAAATTGGAAAGCCAATTCAAAAGTAAACTGTAGAAATTACCTCGCACCATGATACGTTGCAATGAAAATAAGAAAAAAATCCAAGCCAGAAGCTTTCGCAAAAAAGCGCGAACCAAACATGCAAAGATTTAATTTGCCTCGCAAATAATAAGCAAATTCGACGTTTTCGCTTCTATAAAGTTTCTAACAGCACGACAAAAAATGAGATTTGCTAATTCAAAAATAAACAGTTTTACTGCAAAAACAACAATTTAGGTAGAGTTAAAATCGTTTCACCTGTCGATCGTCCGACCACAAATGCCTGTACTCCATGAAGTTTTGAGTGTAAGTGATCGCCTTGTCCATAATATCTCGAACTCTGTTGATCAAATCCGACTTAAGTTGAGCTAGATCCGTCATATCATCCATATCCGGCTGAAACAAAATAGCCATTAGTGCAAGCTATTGACGGAGCCTTCAGTTAAAAAAACTAGTGCAGTAATCTGCAGTTTGCTCCTCTTTGACAGCTGCTTGCGAATTCATAGTCTTGACACCAAAACCATCAGCATATCAGTGATCGTTTTTACAAGTGCAGTTAAAATCGGGTGATCCACATAGACAATGTCACTTATGTAATAGATATTATTCATCAAAAAAAACATATACGGGATCTTTATTGAAGGACTTCTTCTAATTGTTCTACTCATAACACTAAATGAGACATAATGATTTAACAATGAGTAAGCGAGGTGTAGAATGGTAGGAGCTTTCTTAAAACTTTTTAATCAGAAATCAGTTTAAAGGCTAATTTTTACCTCCAAACGAATCATATCGCTCAAAACGCTGACCGCCTTTTTAATGGTGTGCTTACTTGAACAACTAAATCGGAGTTGAGCTTTGTTTGTATTTTTGTAATGTCATGCAGCTTGATGACATTATACTAGAAAAAACAACGCTCAGCTCTGCTCAACTTTACTGATCGTGCAAACCCACCTTTTATACGAAGTTGTATAACTTTAAAAGCAGCAACACTACAAAATTCTGAAAGCAATAGCACACAAGCAGTACTGTTCTATCATCACATTCGCTGCTCACTAACCTGATAGTTCTCATGTCCAGTTTGCGGAGCAACACGTGGCACCAATGAACTCATTTTATAAATATCTTGAAGCAAGCCCTGAAACGTGTCAAGAAAGCCATCGGGAGCTGACTCCAGGAGGGAAGGCTGGAAGACCATGTTGGGAATTTGTAATTCCAATTCCGCCATAAACAGAGGTTGAACATCTCCCTGCAAGGAAATGTAAGTAGCACGAAAAAGACGTGGTGGAAGCAGCAATCAAAACTTGAACTAAGCCTCAGGTACAGACCAATTAGGAGTAAGCTTGCGCTTTCAAGCCAAAAGCCTCACAAATTACGATCGTAAAAAAAATTGTTGAACTGGAGCTTGAATTTGTAAACTGATCACACAAACAGCATTCTTAGCGACTCCATTGCTTTTCCACAAGTAGATAAACAAAACAAAGCCATGAAATTCAAAAACGCCGAGATGGACGACCTATATCTATGACCACTTTGGTAGGTAAGATTTCTCTTCACTACTACCGTTATAAAGTTCAATGCATTACAGCCATTTCTAAAAATACATGTAGTTGCTTCCTTGAACAAGAAGATGCTTAGCAATCATTACC
Source organism: Trididemnum miniatum (assembly GCA_964006365.1). Taxonomy (NCBI): domain Eukaryota; kingdom Metazoa; phylum Chordata; class Ascidiacea; order Aplousobranchia; family Didemnidae; genus Trididemnum; species Trididemnum miniatum. The sequence continues at coordinate 10,850,083 of OZ023244.1, forward strand.
TCTACAAACAGCAAATTGAATAAAAATTCTGAAAACTTTTGAGCGGTCCGGAACTCCCTTATAGTAGTTAACCAAAAAACTATGTCAACTACTTCGGCAGTTTAGGGCCGTCCAATAGCCTCTTAAAAGCGCTGCGACTTTGGAGATTGACTCAACAAGCAACGAGAATCTCCCAACAAACGGTTCGTTACCTCCATATTCTCAGCAAAGTAGTTTAATGAGCAGTATATACAGTTGAAGAAACCTTCCACTATCATATCATCGATGTAACCGATGTAGTTCTGCCAGATTTCGCTTTCTGCATCAGCATTGAAAAATCCCAAGTTCTCCTGATTTTTAAAATGATAAAAATAAGTAGTTTTGAAATCATCTGATTTTGCCGATGTGAAAAGAAACCACGATCTCACTTAGTATTTCTAACGTAACATTTGTTGCAGAACGCAGCTTAATCCAGTTGGAAACAAAAAAAAAATTTAACTAGCAGAATCACTTACGTTGGCTAGCGCTATCAAAAGCCAGCCTGCTTTGCACTCATGGTTTCATTCTACAAAGTTATATTACAGCTCTGCCAGCACTCAATTTCATTTGTTGGAACTTTGCAATATCTTCCAGAGATGGTTTTAAGCCTGATATGTTGAGCGAATCAATTCTTTAAAACGACGTTGGAGGATTGAAGATTTCTAAGTTTTCTAAATTCCTACGTGGTTCACACATAACTTTACTTTTATGTGCTCATGTATTTTCTCAGCATCGCTTGAGATGTTCTTGTAACGCTTCGATAATCTCTCTTTGCGATCTTCCAAATTTAACATTGCTGTTGGGTTCCCGCCTTTTCTTTCAAACATCGGTGTTTCGCTCCATGTCTGATCATTGTAAAAACACAAGGATATATTACGAGCACTCTTTCAAAAACACTCGATAGGGTGGACTAGTGGTATATTGGTGCTTTGCTTCACGACATTAGACGGATAATAAATCCTGGGGCGTGAAGCAAAGTAGATCTAGCTTAATGCAAGCCATTTACAAGGACGTAATGGGCTAAACAAATGAAACACTGAAAATAGTCTTCTGAATAATAAAAAGAAACAAATAGATTGACAAAATAATGTGACACTAAAAAAGTACTGTTCAGGCTAGTTGCTTATGAATGGAAGCATGTGAAATTTGGAAGTTGTTAAAAAATCGAATTAAATCTTCATTGTATTCGCGGTATTATACCGAAGCGTGTAACGAGTGGCGGGCTTATCTAGCGGCTTAGCGCCTGGACAACACAGCTCTGAAGAAATGTCCAAGCGGTGGCGAGCTGTTGGTCGAACCCAGACCTCCCGCACCGATAGCGTATGCTTAACAACTGATCTAACCAGCCGGTCTTTGGAAGTTGTTACTTTTACGAATAACCAGTGGTTATAATGAGGGAACACACCTTCATAATTGCATCGATGCGCTCAACATTTGTCTTTGCTTTTTGAACTCGAATTTCTAAATCCTGGACTTTATTTCGGGCTTCCTGGATATACTCCCATATTCCTGACACACAAAAAAACTTATTACTAAAATAATTTTTTATTGAAAATCATTTCAATGAAAGTTAGCACCACACAGCAAACCACAAGAGGCATTGGCGTCTGCTTGATTTATCTTTATTTTTCTGTTGGTTGTACTTTTGAATTTGCAGTCAATTGAAATCCGCCATGCAAAACCATTTTCGAAGCATCAAGTCACAAACCAAGACCTGCCTCACAGGGTCGTAAAAATTCCGCTACCGACGGAGGTGATTTTACCACATTAAGGCACAATTTCCTCAGTACATCCTTTAGTGACAAAGGCTTTTAACGTATTGGAGGAGGCCTAGAGGGGCACATATTGGAGATGGCTGTCTTCAAAATACGTGCTCCAAAGCAGTGTGGACATTAAAGAGATGCAGGAACAACTTAAGCCGCGAACAATCGGTATAGGATGTTTTACAGAGTGATTTCTTGCATTCATTACCTGGTGATTCCCAACTAAGATCTGTTTCAGCTTCCTTCAAAACTTTATCAATGTCATTTAGTTGGTTTTCAACCAAAGGAAGTTCAACATCCAGAAGAGTATTCCGTATCTGAAAAACAAGTTCAAGGTAAACCCCATAATTCATACCCCCACTCATTCACCACCAAAAAGCATGACCAAACCAGATTTGACCTTAATTTATTAAAAAGTAAATTTAATCAGTCATTCATAGCAGATAACTCCAACTTATTTCTGTAGAATCATTCCACTTAAATCACTTCTTTAACGTATTGACAGAAGTCATGAGATTAAAGTGGGTATATTTCTGAATATCATTCATAGAAGTTTAGAATCATAAAGTCTTTGGATCAGCAAAGCTGAATTAGATGATTCCGACGAAAACTTTGTGTAAAACGGATGACCCGAATACGAGAACTGTCAGTACGCTGTTAAACCACACAAAAACTTCCATATCAATAATAGTCTTACCTCGTTGTACCAGGACACGGTTAGATTGAGATTAGCGACATATTTCCGGAACATCTCGTGTTCCTCGTACAATTGCGTGGCTACTTGTGGCACATCTTCTCGTCCCAAATATTTCAAATATCGAACTTCTCGCAGTACAGCCACAAGCTAAAATAATAGAAGAATTTGCATGGCAACTACAGGGGCGGTGGCATAGGCATAGCCAGGGGGCCATGGTCCCCCAATCCATCCTGAACAAAAGCAAGGATCTTGGCAGAGCAGACGCCAAGGGGGGTCTGGTCTCCCAATCGACATGCTTGGGCCCCCAATCAAAAAGCTTACTCTTATGAAACAGCGGCTTTTGTGCTTAATTTCAAACTTTGGCCTCCCCTGATGAACGCTTGGCCCCCTTAAATCGACTGCTCTGCTGCCGGCTCTGGATCTTGGTAATTAGGTTTAATTATTGCCATTGCGTGTTGTTTTCTTGCTGGGATTTTGATAAGTGGGTTTACGTCGGAGAAATACACTGCAATTTTGCTTTTTGCGTTGGCCAGAGTTATGGTGGCGCAGCCGCAACGGCCAGCGAACAGTCAGGCGTCACTTCAATTGTTTAAAACGAATTTCCTTTGGCATATTATTTTCACTGTGCTATAATGCATTGCTTAAATTTGAGGGCTTCTGCAGCTGTAAAAGTTTCAGCAATGCAAAATGCTGAAAACGTTGCACAAAAAGTGGTTAAAATGTAGACCAGTGCGAAGAAAACAGCGTGGTTAAAATCCTGCATCAAAGATGTCTCTAGTCCAGGAGAAAAAACGTTATCCTGTCGGTCCATGTGAAACCTGCGTTTGTAGAACGCATGTATCGATACTGGTGAAGCACTCAAAATTAGGGGCAAAAACTTTCAATAAAGTTTGCCCTAAAACTGTTCAAAATGCACTAAAATGGCCTTCACAAACGTAAATTTTCAAAAAATTTCCGGGGGAGCATGCTCTCGGACCCGCTGGAGGCTTTTTTGTTCCTCAACTTGCTTCAAATTAATTCTGCCGGAAAAACTACGCTTGAAAAAATTTCGAAATTTGGGGCCCCTTCCTTAAATAAACTTCTGAATACGCCTCAGACATGAAAAATTTTCAAAGGGCTTATTTACGATCTTTTCCGCGTCTAGACGTCTTTTGTTTTTGTATTCACAGTAGCAAACAGTCAACCTAGTTTAAAATTGCATCACCCCATCAAAATTTTCTAGATCCACTCCTGGCCCGAAGTAAGCACGCATACATCGAAAACGAGCGAACAAAATGCATCATATTTGGTGAAGGACTCCGAATGAGGGAAAAAAGTTTGATCAAAGTTTGTTCAAAAGCACAAAAAAGGTCATTGCACTACGTAAAATTTCAAAATTTTTTCGGGAGAGCATGCCCCCGGACCCCCTAGTGCCGTTTTTTCCTCAATATGCTTCAAATTTGCTTTGCCGGAAAAACATACGCTCATAAAAGATGTCATAATTTGGTTCCTTCCCTAGAAAAACTTTGAATAGGCCTCTGACATGAAGCATTGACGCCATATTTCGAGTCTAAACGTCTGACGTCTTTGTATCTAGTTAACACTCAACCTAATTCAAATGTGCCACCCCCCACTAAAATTTTCTGAATCCGTTCCTGCTGTGGGGTAAAGATTTGTTAAACTTTAGCTCCCCCCAATTGAAAATCCTAGCTACGCCTATGTGCGGTGGTGCTGTGTTTTAGGAACCATATAGTGGCCAAGACCATGCTAATAGTCTGACCTTCAAAACAAAGTTGATTTTTGCAGTTATCACCTTTTTCAGCTTATGGATATAAAATTTCGGGCCATATTATTTTTCTATATCGCTTACAGTAGAAGAGAACAACACACAAAAAATTATAATGGCTAAAAATATTTTGCAACATGTGTTTCTAAGCAGTTTATTAAACCAACCTGAGGGTCAAAATTAACCGAAATCAACAGTGTTTCTTTATTTCTTTTGATTAAAGGCTGACCGAGATTAAATTTACATTTCTCTTCTATTCCAGTTGTCCACAAATCATAGACTTTCTGCTGAAAGCTGAAACACACAACTGAAAGTTCACTACCTGCTATATTTACTGCAGTTGCTTTTTAATTGCCTACTTCTTGTATGGGTCGGATCAAGACGGACGCCGGTCGGTCGTCCTCCTAAAACTCTATAACATAGCAAATAGCTGCATGTATTGTTTGTAGAATAATATGAGATGAATTGATCAATATCCGTATCTCCTTGCACTATTGCGTGCCATGTAGAATCATAAAGTTAACAGAAATCCTGCATCCAACCCTGCTTCTTGTGAGTAAATGGGTCAGCTTATCACTGGCAGGTTAAATTAAGAAATTTATGCCGTACAAATACTGTACGCTTTTGTTTGATATAAGGATACTAACGAGCAAGAATATAGCTAAAGCAGCTTCCTTTGATCTGGCACTTGGTAATTCTAAACTTACTTATCTATAAGACCGACCAATTGTTCTTGTTTCTTGAACACTACCTCGCAATCTTTTGATGTAAATACGCTAAAAAAACAATAGATTAGAAAACACTCAGAAATCAACGAATGGCTGAAATTTGCAGCTAACTTTGTGCAGACTACTGAGCACAAGCACAAACATAAGTATTTTCTGCAAAACAACGCTGTAGGCATGGCTAGCAAACTCGCTATTTGCCGGATAACCTGTAGCCAGTGCAGTCACACGACTCACAACGTTAATTGCTCGCTGCCATTACTTGAGAGATAAAACTCATCTCGATTTGAGAAAGATAAAAACAACATCAGCATAATGGACCTGGTTTTAGCTTTGTAGATGTAGTAGCGGATATCGAAAGACGTCTATTCTGAATTTTTTTTTCATAAAAATGGCTATAGTATCTGTAAAATCGCCCGTAACAAAAAATCCAAGTTTATTTTCAGTGCACTTTAGTTAAAAATTTCAAAACATGATTTAAAACCTTCACTTACGGATGATGAATGTGTCTGAAATATTCCCTGGGCCAGCTCACTCGGTCTTTCATTTCCTGGGCCCACTTTAATTGCCCAGCGACCTGGGGTTGGTTTTTGTGGATACACGGGCGAAAAGCATTAGGTCCATGAAAGGAATGCTGAGTAAAAAAAATCGTAATTAAAAAGGTTTGAAACGCTACACTAATAATTTCAAGCAAGCCCCGAAAATGATCCTCCGAAAGTCAAAATGACGAATCAACAACTACGTCGATCGCTTAATTGAAGAACTCTCTTAAATCTACCAAACGCCTCTTCTCAATATGACGCTGCGCAACATCCTATATGAAAATGAATGAAAAATAATAGCTTTGTAGGCTTATCTGTGTTTAAAGCTAAGAAAGAAAAATATAATTTTGTGACACATGCAACGACTTACTTCGATGTCACTTTCTGCAACGTGATGATCAAAAATTGTTTTCGCTTCATCAAGACTTTTGTTAAAAAGCTTCAGCAAAATAGGATACTTGTGGTCAAAATCTTGCTTGATGATCGGCCGTTCAAGCAAAGTCCCGAAGATATTCAGCATCTAATGTAATGAGTAGGCCCTTATACAGTACATGCTACTGCACTCTAACACAGAATCCATAATCAGGATAGAATGATAGAAGATTAAATCTTAATGTCGGCACATGTAGCAATGTTTTATTACCCTAACACATTAGCTGCAACAGCCATCCGCTTATTGTTGTTGGTAACTGCGTTTTGGAAGCTAATATAGCAGCAGTGCGTCTTTTATTTCCGCACCGTTATCGAGATGCGATAAAAGAATTATAACACGGCAAAAGGAAAGGGAAGAGGCAACAAAACGATCAACGTTATTGCAAGCAGGTAGGAGAAGAGGAGTTCAAAAAAAGAGTGGACATGTTTGAAACACCCAGCTGCAGGAACCAATGTCTTGACAGCGGTTAAAATTTACGGACGGGTTATTACCTTAAATATTGATTGCATCCCGGAGCAGTCGTCGAATCCTTGGCATATAATGTTCGCAAGTTGCCGCTCCAAATCTGAAATTTTCTCGCTAAACATTTCAAAGTCCTTTTCAAAACCCTGCAAGCAACAGTAAATTTTGTTAAGCCAAAGGCGTTAAAAATAATGAAGTAAAAATTGAACAACGCGGTGAAGAAGACGGTTGAGCAATTTCCGCTCTTCGAGTCAGGAACAGAGCGCCCCTTGCATGAAATTTTCTCGTTATATAAATTATAAGAAAATTAAGCTGAAGAACTTGAAACTCATTGTGCTGTTAGCGGCGGGAACAGCCCATGTCTCTGACCGCAAACATAAGCATGTACACTTTTATTGATGTAGATTTCAACAAAAATAAAAGAAAATATTATTGCGTTTCACTAAGAATAAGAACGATTAAAAAAACGTCCGCCTAGAACAGGACTATAGACTGTCTCAGTAAGTTTCGATACAAACAAAGTATAAAGTTTAAAAAAGTAGTAACGTGGATCAACGATACACAAATTGAAAAAAATTACGTTGTCTGTGGGATCCAGTGGATTGTAGCTTCTCTCACCAAAAACTTTATAAATTTCTTGAAACTCGTTAAAAATGTTCAAAACCAATTGGCTGAGAATCCGTCCTTTTACTCCTCCAAATTCAACTTTCTCCAGTTTCATAAATTCAAGACTTCTGGAGAAGAATTCCTAAATAGACAAAGCTGTAGTCACTTATTCCGCAATACACTAACTAATCACTATCGAGTCTTAAACCGAAAATTCTGTCCATGAAAACATCTTGCCAAAAGCAATGCCAAGTTGGCCCCCATCTTTTCTTTAATTCACTAACCATAAATTAAACAATTATGTTTTAAAGCATTCGAAAATGTCAGGCTGATATCCTTAAAACTCCCGAACACATAGATTTAAATTTGCTTCCAGAGACGAGAGAACCCAGACAAAATTATCAAAAAAAGATAGCTGTAGTTATTCTATCGCACTCATATCCAGACTCACGATGATCTAAAGTGGAAAAAATCTAACTCAAATTGCTCACCATCAAAATGTCAAGCCGATTGATGAAATTATCCATTCGTGAAAAAATAAGATCAGAAGAGAAATTCCAGAGTTTAGGTTGCGCTTGATCCTAAAAATATTTTAAAGAAGTTTATGATTATGAAATTAACAAAAATTAATAACAGACAGCCACAGCAATCCTCCCCCCCCAAAAAAAAAACGAAAGTAGACAGTTGGAACAGTAATGCAAAGTGACTAGCCACAATTGAAAAATTGCTGATTTACGGTACGACATTTGAAACCAAGATTGTGCGGTTTTAAAAATCGACTGTTTTGAGTTTGATCCTACGCTGTCTTGGTAGCCAGCCTCACAAAAAAGAAAACGTAACCCAGGGTAGCTAACAGCAACTTTGAAACAATCGATCAAGTTGAAATGTGAAATGTTGTTGTTGTTTTTTTCATTTTTATCCTCCTGTCGCGAGAAAGCGACGAAGGCGCTATGCATAGGACGAATCCAGACTCGCTTAGAAACAGCCCTTGTTTCCGAGTTTTCCGTATGAGTTTTGCTTCTGATTTCTTCAATTTGCTGCTTGTTAGATTCCACCAACCAGAGATAATTGTCGTGAATCATCTTATCCAAGGACGCAACAACGAAGTTTGGGTGGGAGTTGAACCATCAACCTTTTAATTGCGATCATGGCCGTCGTAAAAACGACGCTCCGAACCACTTGACCACGACGATGTTCCTTGAATCCTGTCTTACTGGTTTACACAAAATAACAAAAAAAGCTTTTTGATTTAGATTGATTTTTGTATCTGTGTCATTTTCCAAACAAAACTTACCAGTTTCTCAAAAAACTTTAAAACAACTCACCTCGAAATACGTTTCGAGTTTAGCTTTATGCTGCTCGTAACAATCTCGGAAGGCATGCAACATCTTCAGAGCATCTTGAACTCGAGTGACTGACTCATCTAACTCTCCTTTCAAAATATCATCCGGGGACAAGTACTGACATGCCTTCATCAAAAAATAAATCTTAAATTTGAACAGCTAAAAATCAACGTTATAAATTTTATTACCAAAATATTTGTCGATAATCATTGCTACACTTAATTAAGTGCCATGCTTTGCATTCTTGAACAGTAAACTTGGCAAAATCAACTACAGGAAAGGTTAACGTTCAGGCTGGTTCGGCTAAAACTAAGCATTCGATTTTTTCTAGCAGAATTCATTCGCTGAGTGTGTGCATTACAACTTCAAATTCAAGTCTGTGATCTTAAGTCAATGACTTCGAATCAAATGGATGTGTTTGAAGAGTCCATAAAAGAGGGACGACTCAAGAATCGATATCGGTAAATTCAAAAGCCAGCTTGAGTCAAAACTCTGTGCGATTTGTTCTAACGTTGAAATATAACTACATGCAAAGCTCGTGTTAGTTCAGACAGTAACGCAAAAGGTCTTACCAGATCGACAAAGAAATTACACATCTCTCTCATAAGCACGATGATGCGGACAGGAGTATTGTAATTTTCAGACTTCGACCATATCAAGCAAATAACATGCATGAGAGAAGGAATTTTTGAAGTAACCTGTCATTGAAAGCAGACTACGTTTCAACTTAAAGCTACAAGCTGCAGAAAAAAAAACATTCTACTGACTTGATCATATCATAAACCGAAAAGGAACAACCTTCAACAACGCTCGTTACAGGAATAAGCAGACGAACTGCTTCTTACATCGCCCAAAATGCGCAGCACTTCCGCAAAGGCATGCATTGAACAGATACTGCTTCAGTTTTGCCTGACCCACGTTGCATTTGCTTTTGTTTACCTTTCTTCTTAGCTCAAATGTCAGAACGCTTGCCTCCCAAATGGATGTCAAGGTTCGACACTCGTTCAAGTCATACCACAAGCTTGTAAATGCCGCGAGAAGTAAGATTACAGTTTACCTCTTCAAACTCGGTCTGTTCAATTTCTTCTAGCAGTTGTTGCAAAGGCTTGATATGAATCGTAATATCTTGGGCTTCCCTTAGAGCTGAAAAATAATACCAGTAATGTTTTTCATCATGTTAAATTGTTTTATATCATCTTTATCAGTGGCGTAGCGAGAAGCTTTAAAAGGGAGGGGCCATGAACTGCAAAATACATCAAAAGAGTCTGGTGTATTTAAGTCACTTAGCAGCATTTAATTTTTTTTTACTAAAAGGCGAAGTCAAACGGGGAGGCCATGGCATAATGACCCCTTCTACAAATACGCCCCTGATCTTTATTGAATCGTGAAACATCGCAAAGAAAAAACATCCACAACATGTTAATAGTAGCCTAATAGACCGCAAAGAACATCGTCCAGTCCTGATATTGGTCTGGTCGCCAAATCTGCAGATCTAAGTGCTTCGGTCTCTTGGATACCAGGGAAGAAATAGCGGTCCTGATCAAGTGACAATAAAACTAAACAAACCCAACTTAATTCAACCGTAAATACAGCAGCAATCTGTAGAAGAAAAGTAATACCCACCAGAAACGACATTGGCAAACATTTCTTGGTAAGATGGATAGTAACTGCTTTCCGCCCCTTCTAGAAGACTCGCCATTTTTCGCACTTTGGGCAGACACAGCTGAAAAGATCAGCTTTATTTAGTCTATCTTTGACAACGAACAAGCACATTTTGTTAACATTCAAGCCAAAAGGCATGGATCCTTACTAGTGATCGTTCCCATATACCGGTACACTTGCTTATGATATTCAACTCTCCTTCTTGAACTCTATGCTCCAAGGTTATAAAAACTTTTACCAACGTGTACAGGAACTATACAATATAGCTATATAGCAAAGGTAGTCATTTTGAAGATCTTATGATTCGTTTCTGATCCTAAGCAGTAGCCTATACAGTAATTTCAGACTCGTAAAATATTTCATAGGAGACTTTTTACCATGCCGTTTTATCAACCTCACCTGATCATATATGCATTGCAAGTTAGCAGATTTAGCTTGCCAAAACTCAATTTCAACAATTGGACCAGGGTGGAGACCTTCCAGGAGAGGTTGCGCAGATTCTTGCTTTAAAACATCTCGAATCTGATGGCTCCATTCGATTACCACCGTTTCAATTGCATGAAGTAAAGCTCTAGATGCAAGAGATGCAATTCAGCCGTTTGTCACAAATCAGCAAAACTTCAGCGGTAGTACGATAATGTTAAGCAAAAGCTGCTTACCGTCGCTCGTCGTTTTGAACTTCCTCCACTAATTCGGCTCCTCTTGGATGAGGCAGAAGTGTTTTGCCTTTTACATGCCCAGCAATGACAAAAACGTCACTCTTTAACTTGTAAACATGACGTAAAACATCATCAGACACAACTGCTGGCCAACCAAAGTGGTTTCCATCGTTGGACAAAAGATTAGAAAGAAACTAACAAAAAATCACGAAGTTTAATAGCAATTGAAAGATAAGTTACGAAGACTGTTTAGTTTGAAGAGCTGTGTTTCGAAGAGGTTGAAAAGGGAAAGGTTATTTGTGGCAAGTCACATCCGTTGTGTAAGATGATCTGCTCGGAGCCAACTGCTGTGAAATGCATCTAAGAATGGTTAACAGTAAGGTATCCGCTGTCGACTTATATAAACGGATTTGTAAGCGAATTCAAAGGTAATCATCCATATTTATTCCGGAGGATAGTAAAGCTGTTTTCAAAAGTAAACAGATGCTTTCAACATCTTTATACTGAGTAATTTCCAAGCGGAGTTCGAGTTCAAGCTCTTCATTTTTAATTTTGCGAGTTCAAGTTTGACTTCAGTAATTTATACCGAGTCCATGCTCAGTTCAAGTAGTTCTTATCGGGTTTAGGCTGAGTCCAAAAAATTTTTGTCAACTTTAGGATAAGTTCAAAACTCAATCAACTTGTTTCGAGATCGAGTTCAAGTTCGAGTTCAGGACTTTTTGTTTTTCAAGTTCAAGTTCGAGTTTGGCAAAAAATCGGGATCAGCGAATTCGAGTTCTGCTGAGTACCAAGGTTGGTATCATCCAAGCGGAAAAATTAGAGCACTAGATTTTTTTAGTCCAGCGTCTGTAGATGACCAAGTTGCTGATACGACGCTGCGCTCAAAAAGGCAAGGCAAACGCTTTCAAAGGAACTCATACCTCGTCTATAAAAGGAGATAAGTGTTCCAATGGTATCTGTGATACATCTCCAAAAATGCATTTATCTTTTATGTTGTCTTTAGTAAACCCCACCTTCTCTTTTCTGACGAAATAAACCCCTGAAAACAAAAATCACAGAGGCTGAAACATTAGGCTGATGAGGGGATATAATTCCCTATTGTAAGCTTTATTCTTCTGTAATACCTTTCGATTTTTGTGAAGTGGGAAAAGCATAACTCGCGGTAAGCCCTGAAGGAGTAACATTAATCACTAAAGCATATATATCCGCTTTGTCCAGAAATCCTTGAATCAGTCCGTGATACTCTTCATTAGCCGCCATTTTGTTCCATTTCTCGGGTTTCATGTTCAAGGTCTTTAAAGTATTGCGCTGCAAGGTGTCCCACCTGACAAACAATAAACTAAATTGAGACACAAAAGAGCGAAAAGCAGCTGATAGCAGCTATTTAGACGGCTTTACTCTAAATCACTTCAAGACGCATGTCCGGCAGAGAGGTACCGGTAGGTGACCATTAGGCATCGAGCATCACGCCTGAAAAGGTTTCAATTTGTTAGATCAAAAGCTTATAACGGTATACAAGATACTGTAAGGTGTTGCTGCTACATGTACTGCCCTAAGTTTTTTTTCTGCCAGCGCTAAGCCCTTGATCCAGGCGCGGATTAAACAGTTTTTTTCGGGGGGGGCCCAGAAAATTTAATATGTTAAGGCCTTTTTAGGGAGCTGAAGGAAAAGTCTATGATTAAAGTACGTTATCTAGCAGTGGCGTACGCAGGATTTTTCAATGAAGGAAGTTTCAGTGACGTCACATTGTGATGACGCAACGATACGACAATTACGGTAGTTCAGAGGTATTAAAGTGCATCGGATCGAAATGTTTCTAATCTAAATTATTACGCAATTGCAGTTGACCATGATTAAGCTATATAATGCCATAACTAAGAAAACAACCAAGATATAGTTCATTCACACTTTTGCTTGATGCTTTGCGCTTCATTTAAGGGGAGAAAAGGCAGGGATGAGAAAAGGTTTCACAGAAACTCATGCTGTTAAGCCGTGGTTAAAAATTTACGAAAAAAATTTTAGTTTACCTCATTTTTGGGCCATAGGAAGCTTAACCGACTAAAGTAGGCCAGCTTTCGCAACGTCACAAACAGGGTTTAGTCAGGGGGGTAAAACAGTTAATTGCTTCCCTCCAAAAAATTTTTTCAAGTGCCAACATTGATGTAAACAACGCATATAAACCTTGATGTAAATATTTAATATGCACTCATTTTGAAGGGGAAAGTTTCTCCCATAACTATCTTGAAAAGTGAAGATAATGAAGCATGCCCTCTCTGCCGCAACATTTTAAAGCTAAAATGAATTGCGCGAGAGAAGAATTCCTGATCATGCGATCATGGTCAAAAACAGCGTCGATATTGTCTAAGCATTTTTTACCCATATCACAGCGTCGATATCCTCACATGCTTTTAAACACATAATCGGGATGTCTGAAAAACGGAGCACTCCAGCTTGCCCCCTCCCCTCGTTCCGCCCCTGGGCCTCTTCAAATCTTTTGTTGGTCTGGTCTTTCTTGGAAGTATTTTTATTTTATTTTTAGCACTCACGGCAGGGTCAATTTAGTTTTTTATATTTTAATAATTTTTCAACAAACCGGCCGGTTAGGCCTATAGAGTAGTGTTGAAGATGTCGCTATCGATGCGGAAGATATGGCGTTCAATTCCCAGGCCGGTCGAATCGGATGCACTATAGCCAAAGGCTCGCCACCGCTGCAACGTTTCTTCGTAGCTGTGTTGCCCAGGCGCTATAAGCCGCGGGGTCGGGCCCCGCCACTCGTTACCGCGCTTTGGTACTACAGCGAATGTAATGAAACGAGTATAATGAAGATTTGATTGAATTTTATAAAAAAATGTTTGTGTGCAGCCATAGTTTCTGCAGATACACCGCATTTAAGGAAACTCCTACTTATTAAGTGCTTCACAATAGCATCAATGACAAAAATGCAGTTCAAGCAAAACACATCAGAAAAGTTGGACTTCCGGTATTGTTGATCGCATCGAAAGAAAAGTTTCTCGAGATTAAACTACAAAGTTGAGCAAAACAGAAAAACATGATAGCAATTGCGGCAAGCTCCGCACGAAGAAAAGTCGGTTCGTTTTAAAAATAAAAGGTTTCTTTTTTCTGCAATCGTCAAGGGGGTGGTGGGTGTTGACTGTTTGTGTTGGCTGTTGACAGCAAGAGTAGTCCATGTCAACAGTTCAATTTCATTAGTTTGTTTTTATATCTTGGACTAATTTTTGCCCGAGGAAGGGAGTAACTGCCCTCTTTCGGTTAACGCATGCTAGTTAAAGAAAGTAAGGTGGGATCCTAATTGGCAGAAATAGGGCTTGTCGGCTCTAAACACTCGGCTTATAGTATCGTATTACAAGAACGCTACTGAGCTGAACTACAGTTCCTAGATTTCCAAAACACAATGGCATATCAGTAGGCTACTTCAATACCTGTCACACAGAACCGGCGGCAGAGCAGTCGACTTGGGGGGGGGGGGCAAGCGTTTATTAGGGGAGGCCAAAGTTTGAAATTAAGCACAACAGCCACTGTCTTCAAAAGAGTAAGCTTGATAATTGGGGGGGCCAAGCATGTCGATTGGGGCAGCCAGGCCCCCTTGGCGCCGGCCTTGACCTTACAACTAAAACAAGCGAACTCTTTATCTGTATTATGCTTTTCCGCAATACTGATTCACCGAATAGGCAGTCCAAGCAACCTTTTCATCATGAATTTATTTCTGACTTTCATATGGATTATGATGTAGGCCTAACAAGTAACAATAGCAGCCTAGCCGTTTTGTAAGAAAGGACTTTGATCACAGAAAACGCTGCCACTCAAAAGACCTTCCTGAATCTTAGTTTAAAGCATTCCAGATTGTGATACTAATTATGACATTTGCTAACAAGCAAAAATTTATAAAAATTTTGGAAATTTCGGGGGGGGCCCGGGCCCCCCCATAAATCCGCGCATGCCTTGATCGTAAGCAATTACGACAAATGGCATTTGCGAAGTTATAAAGGAAGTAGGATAAGTTATATCTATTCCTTCAATGAGCAATTGAACTTTCAGCATCGCAATACTTACCTGACATCAGAACTTTCCGCCATGGTGCAGCTGTACTATAGTACCAGTTGACCAAATGGTCACTGGCTCTTGATGCTCTCTGAAATTTCCTAATTCGTCCCACTCAGAGCAGACTTTCCAGTAAAACTTTTAGGCCTAGCCTGTGGCCTAACCTGCTACCTGTAATTAACTCGAAAATCCTGCTTCTTATCTAAAAAGCTTTTTCGATCCGGATTCCGGTGAATAAATATCTCACTCTAAAATAATTGTTGCAAAATAAATCTGTTTTTATTCTAATATGACATCATAATAACTATATCTCACTGCAGTGCCTGGTAAGTGGTAAGCGCTTTCACCAGAGAACTATTTTTACTATTTTATTGGGTTGCCTGTAACTCGCGCATTCGTTATCCTCCTATCCTGAAAAAGCGGTCAAAGTGCTATGAAGAGCTGGCCCAGCAGCAGGGCCGGATTAAGGCGGAGGTTGATGGGGCTGCAGCCCAAGGCCCACCGAAAAAATAGGTCCTTCGATTACAACGTATTATGAACAACTAAGTGATTTTTTCATCGATCATCTATTTTATTTTAAAGTTGAATACGAGTAAGCATTTACCAACCTTCATTAAGTAGGCCTAATCTATCCAGTTTAGGTTAGGGCTGAGAGAGTGATTCAAGATTGTATCAATGCCAAAAATTTCAAGGAATTTACTCTTGAATTTAAATTGCAAGATCTGCAGCAATTAAACGAAATCAAAAAGAATGATTACGAATTTGTGAGATTCGGATCTACTTCGAGTTGCGAGATTTGTACCAGCACAGCGTCATCAGCCCAATGGCTAAGGCGTTCATTGGAGCAAGAAACAGGGTCCAGAAGATAGCTTTGAAATTATTCGAGCCCCTCTTAAGCAATCAAATCTACTTATGATCTGGGTCAAAAGTGCAGAAAGCGAAAAAATGCCAAAAAATATACATGAAAACATTCTGACGCAATATGATTATTTTACAGCATATCGTACAACGATTTTGACGGTTTTCAAAACAGAATTCAAACTGGATAAACAAAATGATCCAATATATAAATGTTCATTGCAGTGTAAATCGTGCGACGAATCACAATCAATAGCCTAACATCGGTTTCAGTGAGTTATGTAACGTTCTATCTTGTCACTAAAAGAAAATTAATCCAAATCTTCATTAACTCAAGATTACGCTGAAGCGTGATACATGTGCCGGGGGGGCCATCTCCGTGGCATAGTGCCTGCTGGGCAACAACGCTCCGAAGAAATGTCGCCGTTTCAGTGAGTCATTAAAATTTATGGTTATTTTGTTGTGATAATTCATAGATAGCAGCGTAAATTAAAGATAGTTTCACACAAAATGCCGTACGATTTTTCGTACAGGTAGGCCTACGCAAAAGGACGTTAAGATACGAAATAGAGGCTATGAAGGAGATTATCGCAAACTCTGCATGGCTTGAGGGGAACTAATCGTAGAATTATTAACAAAACAACAAATAGAAAGCATATTTGCACGAACTTCGGCTCTGTGGTGTGACATCTTTCGAAGCTTTGTACGTGCAAAATAAAGCGTTCTGTTTAAATTCAGTAAATATGCTTTTTGAGTGTGTTTAATACTGGTATGTAGGCTACATATTTCAGCAGGTCTTCGACTGATGGGAACAAAATAGGCCCCTGACTACCAGACTTCGGCAAAATACTCCCCAAATGTATTTAAATACAAATACAAAATACTTTTCGGCAATACTAGTAAATACCAAATATAAATACTTTAACCATGTGTTTAAACACATTTCAAAATACTTTGAAAATACTTTTCCGAAAAGCAAAAAAACATTTTGAACCAAAGCGAATTTTGGAAATCCAAAAACACTACAAGATGAGAGCTTTTCGAGTACTATTAAAATTTGGAAAAAAGTGAAAATCAACAAAATTCAAGATACGGCGTTTTTATTTCGGGCGGCAGCTTTGTTCAGCGTTATTTGTTATTCATTGCGTGGAACAGATGTATTTAAAATACAAAATACAAATACTTGTTGTAAAAAGTATTTAAATACAGAATACATTAAAATAAATGTATTTAAATACAATCACACTATACAGTATTTTGTATTTCAAATACGTATTTTGTATTTTAGATACAAAATACATCCCAAGTTTGCTGACTACCAGATAGCCCCAGGCCTCAGAAACCCTTAATCCGGCCCTGCCCAGCAGGACTGGAGTTTACGGTCCATCTGTCCCTCACTCTAACATGAAACAATTTTGTTAAGACCTTTTCCAAACGGTACAACTAACAAACGTGCCAGGTTTGTTTTCCCACCATTCTTTCAATGCCGAATGTCAAGCAGGGAGTCTGTGAATACAAATTTTTACGTCATTGGTTTGATCGGCCTCGGAATCGCAACCTTGATTGTGGTGGTCTAAACATTTTGGCAAATATTTCTCTGACATTCTCGGAAAGAACTTGCAGTGCCAGTGTATCTGTTTTACATCTCAAACCAAAACTACTTCTGAATTAACCGTTGCTAACCACATTTTTATATTTGCTGATACCAATAAATATTGTACTTCATGGTAACAAAATATCGAAAGCCAAAAGTGGAAAAGAAGCGACAGAACTACAGATTCTACGTTATAGCGTAACAGGTATTTCGTTTTGCTGTCTACAAGCTGCATTTTGACAAGGTGTCCGCTGTACTCATTCTCGAAGAAGTAGTATTTTTTAGTGTTTCAGTAAAAACTTACGACTTTTCCCAGTAGCCTGTATCTAGAGTGTTTAATTGACTTTTCGTTTTCACCCTTGCTCTAAATCTGAAACGTACAGACTTGTAATTCAGCAAGAAAATTAAAGAAACCTTATCCTGCTACTTCTGTAAAAAAAATGACTGTAAACTTGCTTATACTCACTACTCAGTATATTCGCAAAGCTATTCGTACATAGGCCTATTGCTTTTACTGAATCATCAAATACGTGTACCGCAATCGCGTAACAATTATATACTTTCGTTCGAGTATCACGTTATTCGAGAGTGTCCAAAGAGAGTTCGAGAACTTGTCTCTTCGAGTAGCCTACTTATGAATTTCAAAACAAAAGTGATTTGCTAATTGAATAGTCCTTAAAACACAGCCAACTATTTAACATCTGTAAAAATAGACTGGCCAGACGCTTTTTACACTCAGCAACTGCTGTTTAAGAAATCAAGTCTGCCTCCATTTATCAAAGAGTGACTTTAAATCACAAGAATCTATCCCAAAACAATCATTTATTTACTGTTTATGCACCTCTAACATCACTCACGCAGTCAGCTGTCACAGACACTTTTAGGGAGTCGAAGCGTTTCTTTGGATCCACCCATGGGCCATTTCGAGACCTAACGTTCATATAAAATAAACTTGGTCGTAAAATTTATTAATAATTTTTCAGCAACAATTCAGGTATCGGATGTCACTCGAACAAAAACAAAACGCTTGAAGCGCATGTACAAAAACAACGTCATAGATCAAAAAAAAGAAAATATCAAATGAACAAGGTCGAAGAACTTGATTTAAGAGCACCGAAGGTAAAAACACAACTAAACATTACCACACTGATTTTAAACATTAGGCTTACAGGCTTTACGCAAAAAAAATGTTCTTTCAATTCGGCACAACACATGACAAAAGTTCGGAACATCATCAAGCCCCACGTCAGCACAAAACTCACATAATGCTTAAGAATTTTACCGAAGATTCGAAAATAGTACCACAATTACGTTACACAAAACGCATAAATGGGCCCATACATATTTTGTAAGGCGCAGACTTTTAATGTTCTTCAACAGAAACTTCAAAAAAAAAAGAACGTGAGTTTTCTAAAAGAGGGAGATGCTCCCTCGCCTCCAGTCGCATACTTGTTAAAAAATGACAAAATGACAAATTTACAAGGGACAAATTAATGTTTCGACTATAACAAAAATCTCGTCAGCCTTGCTACGCACAGCCAATATCACCAAAGTTTACAGTCTGGAATGAGTCTAGCCTGGATTGGCTGTGCGTAGCAAGGCTGACGACACTTTTGTTATAATGACAAAATGGTTTTGTATTTCGTTCCGTAATCAAAAAATAAAAAAGTCAAAAATCTTCACTAATTATCAAATGCTTATAAAATGCGTTTCAGGAAAACAAAAATTTTTATCAATGAATAAAAGTTGAATTATCTCGCTAAGAAAAAAGCGTTATGTGAGACAATAATTAGCAGCCACCAGCGATGGAATCATATACAAGCTTTTTAGTCATAAATATTGTTAAATAAAACATGACATAGGCATTTATAACTTAATTACTGTAATAAATAAGCGCAATTAATTAAGTTATGGTCGCGCAGTATAATATTTTGTTGTACGTGACATTGGCAACTGCTTAATATCACCAAAGTTCGAAACAAATTAATGAAGCTTGTAGGCAGCTAATTTACGAGCACTAAAAATTGAACATTTAGTTTTCAGAAGCGTAACGATGCTTACTTAGTTGAGAAAGCTAAGTCAAAAACTACAAAGGCTCAACAGGCATGCAAACACACGATTAACTTAATAAAAGTCGATTTAATTTGTTAAACAAGGCACTAGCATAGCAGTTTGTGTGGGTGATAGGTAGTGCTGTTCACGCTAAATAATTTAGGACAAGCTGTTTATCCAATTACAAATAAAAGAGACGGTATTCCAAACTAACAAATGAGTCAGTAATTAGGAGCATTAAAATGGTTGAGGAACTCAACTTCGATAAAAGACTATGGCCAGCATATTTGTAATCATTTTACAAACGTTTCGATAAAAACTTATACCATCATCACTGCACAACTACAAAAGCACCAAGCTAGAATAAACTGTATAATTTTTTTCTCAAATTGTAATGATGGTACATGTATATGTTCTCACCGAAACGTTTGTAAAATGATTCCAAATACGAGCGTCGAGCATTGGCTATAATATTTTTATTAGAATATCCAGAAGTTCTTCTTTCTTGTTCGTTTTAGTACGTAATGCTGATCAACATCACTTTAAAGCCTAAAATCTTTTCTATCCCAATATGTAGCTCTCCAAACCATAATAGCAATGCTATAGATAAGTAACGATCATCAGAAATTGAAGCCTATTTGTCTAGCCCAGATTGTGGTTTTCAACCTTGTTAGTGGAGCGGAAGTCCAATATCCAATGAAACATTCCAAGGACCCGAGGAACTTCTGCGCATTAATTTATTTCTCATACACTCGAATTCAGCTCAAAATTGGAAACTTGCGGAACTTCTGAAATGTATTGGCGGAACCCTGGGGTCACGCGGAAGCTCTGTTGAAAACCACTGGTCAAGTCACTTAAGCAATTACCGGCAGTCTTGATCTTGTAAAATATAAACAACGTTACGCTATGCAACAGGTACCACAGGCTATCAAAAGTGCGATCGGAAGGAAGTTATTGGAAATACACCAGCACATAACAAGATAAAATGCATAGAAAAAAACAGAGTCTAGAAGGTAATAAATAAATAATGCATAAAACGCAATGGCACAGTATTAAAATAAAATTGAAACAAAAAATGAAAAAAAAAATGAAATTCCTTTATCGCGCAGATTTTATGATAACAAATATTGTAAAATTATAATAAGTAAACTAGAAAATAATAATGTTCGCATTGAGATTTGAGCGTGCAGAGTGTTTCCGCTGTTGGGACATTCTTTGCCCAACAAACATTTGTCGTTGATTTGGCAACTTGAACCTAAAAAAAAGAATTGTTATGAGTTTGCTAATAAATATATATACAACCGGCCGGTTAGCTCAGCTGCTAAGCACATCGATATTGATGCGCGAGGTCTGGGGTTCAAATTCCGGGTTGGTCAAATCGGTCACAGTGTCGCCAACGGCTTGCCACCGCGGCGACGTTTCCTCGAAGCTGTGTTACCCAAGGCACTATGCCGCGAAGATGGGTCCCGACACTCGTTACACGCTTTTGCGTACTACCCCGAGTCTAATGAAGATTTTTAGATGAGTTAATGATTAAAAAATTATTGACTTTATTCTGGTACAGTGTATGAAAATATGCACAAAAAATAGTAAATGGGTGAAGGTTATAGAGGTTATATTATATTTCCACGCAGATTTCTGAATCAGGTTTAAGCTGCACCATTCCCTCAGTTATAATGCAAATCTGGCTATTGGCAGTTATCTATTAGCAACCCTAGAGCCACTTAATAAAAAAAAAATTGAGTTTAAAACAACAAGGGTAAGCCAAAAACCAAAAAAACAGGGTAACATTACCTGAAAATCCTTTGGGGCAATTGCAGATATACTCTTTGCTGTTTCGCACTAAACAAGTTCCCCCATTTTGGCAAATATTTCTCTGACATTCTCGTAAAGAGCTTGCAGTTTGGTCACCGCTGATGCTTTGTTTTGTGGGCAATGCGTTTGTAGGAAACGGGGGTGGAGGGGTTGGTACATCTCTGGTAGTCGGAGGTGTTTCACTATTCGGCCGTGTCTCATCGAATTCAGGTACAAATGGACAACCAATAATTTCATCACTAAGGTCCCCGCAATCATTGAATCCATCACACCGGTAGGTGGCGCTGATGCACAAACCACTGATGCATTGGTATTCGTTTGAGGCACAACCTTTAAGCACAAAAATTAAAAATCTCAAATGAAGACACCTAACCAGCAGTGTTCTTTACAAAGTACTTGTCAGCGCAGAATATTCAAAAAACTCAAATCATGACCAAGAAAAATTTCACAATTCTAAATTCATCGTAAGGTTGTAAGAAGATATGAGCTACATTTTGGCACACGAAATAAAAGAAGTTGGTTGGAGGCTCAAGTGCTCATTTGCTCTTGTGGTAGATGTCGTATTGTCATATCAATGTACGACATTGTTGCATCACGCGAACATGTAAATTTATGACAACATTCGACAAGACATGAGGAGTTAAGGATTTCAAATAAGGTAAAAAACAGTTTTTAAACTGGTTCTTACTTTGATTTGAAAGACAAAAGCAAATGAAGAAAACGAAAGAGTTTACCAAAAATCTTTTCCGTAGCACAGCTAAACAATCATAAATCAGCCAAATTTTGTCATGCATAAAAATTAAAATGCATCAAGCTGCAGTTGGGTGGTCAGGGTTTCATTGGTTGAAGCGGAGTCGCCAATCCTACTGCGGTAGAGCGTAGCGATTTTGTTATTGCTATAACGAATTCCATCAAAACAAATTAACAACAACTCGTTTCACTATATCTTTAAGATAAGATGTACGACGAAGGAGACCTACCACAATTTTTTTCATCGGAACCATCTTCACAATCTTCGTAACCGTCACAAAGGAGGTTCCGTGGAACACAGTCTCCAGGACGAGTTCTGCACTCGAACTCATCGACTGGATGACAAACTGATAGAGTAGTAGTTTTTGTTGCACTTGATGTTGTGGTTGTTTGAGATGGAGAAGTTGTCGGTACTCTACTATTGTGCTCGGGAGTCACGGTTGAATGAAGTTCATTCTTTGAAGTCATGGTTGGCTCCACAGAATTCAGATCTGCAACATGACGTAAGTTTACAAAAATTTTGAAATTAAATCCCATCTTTGACACAAATTCGTTACACTAAATGTTTATTTATCATTAGGAAGTCTTTCACGAGAGTACACAACTTCAAAAAAATTTCAAATATGTTTGAAGGTCAAAAACAGGGCAGCAGCGGTGCCTTCTTTTTTGCAAACGTTTAGGTTTCATCAAAATCTAAATGGAGATTAAATGTATGAATTAAACCGCTTTTATCAGCACAGGGTAGATTCCAACATGACGCGCAGCAAGTGACAATGATTGTTTTTTTGCGCCTTGTGTCTTTTTACCACTAGTTGACCACAAACTCTGCTACAGCCACCAACATTGTGGTCGCTGGGAGTTTGACGCCCATTGCGCAGCCGCCGCAAGCAGCTATAGCGTATATACTGTAAATAAAAGAAAACTAACTATCTGATTTGGCGTTACCATCTTTAGTCTACCACCTTTAGTTAGTTAATCATTGACTGTTAGTTACCAATTATATAATTCGCTACACACCTACACTCACTGTAGAAAGCCAATAAAAATACTTGAAAACCCAGACAGCATTTTGCACTGTTAATTGCTTAAGACCGACTACTGCGGTGATAAGGAAAAGCGTTTTGATCAGCTTGATAGACATACCGTACTTGGCATTAATGAAGTCATAAAAGTTTACCACAAAAATGCCAACGTGAAGGCCAAACACAAACTCAGACCTGCTAAATTACAAAGTTAAATGCTCGCAAGAAACACGGAAACCGTTAAGTCGCGTCAACGTAAGCTAACAATGCTCTCCACAATTCGAAGTCGCCTATCTTCTGCATTGTAAACATTTCTAGGACAAAATAAATTGTCTGGCGACGATTTTACGCTATTGTCTTCAAATACCTCTACAGGCAAGGCTGAATATGGTATAAATTTGACGAAAATGAAATTTATAGTGGAATAATGAATCACCCCCCTGACTATGCTTAGTTTTGTATGCCGTCAAGTAACTATGCGATGCAATTTTACCAAATAAGAACAGAAATTATTTATAAACTAAAGGTCAGAGGAATTCAAAAATACAATGGCGCTCGTAGCTCATTTTCACAATGAAGAGTGCTGCTGGTCAAGAATTCAATTATAAAAAAATAAGGAACTATTTTAAAAAAGCACCTTTTATCAGTTCGATATTCATGTAAGTAGGTTTAAAAGCAGATGGTGACATCACCATACCGGTTCCACAAAACTGAATGTTCTCGAACGGTTTTAACGCTATTATCAACGAGAGATTAGCTACTTGAAACTCGTATAATGACGTTTTGATTTTTGCGTTGATGACAACAACAACAAACAAGTTTACATTGAGGCTTCGAGGCAGCTGGTGACAAGCCAGACATAAAATTTGAATTAAGTTGAACAAATCGGCGGAGAAACGCGACGGCTTTGCTCAATATTACACCATAAGCCAATTTCTATTATTCAAAATTAGGACTAATTCAATTTGGCCTACTCAAATGTTCTGAGTGAATTTACCAGGTTACAACATAAATATCAACTTTTCCCACAAACCAACAACACTGTGCTATTAACAAATTAAGCAAAAATTACTTCGTATCGACTAAAACTTTCACTTCAGGGGTAGAGATTAAATGACTATGTCCCTTCCTACCCCTTCATCACACAGACAGTTTCAATGTATGTAAATACTTTAGTGATGTGTCCTTTTTTATGCGCGGTGTTGTGTGATGTGAATAAATGCCTCTCTCTCTCATTTCTAGAAACTTCATTGTATCTGCACACCAACACAATATTACACTCTCCAAATGTCCACTCAAAGTGGCCCGAAATCCCGCAAGCTCTCTGCGCCATAATTGAACTGTTGATGTCATAATCACTTTTTTTCATCTGTGACATGAAAAATTTGATTATGATGCAGAAAACCCGCGGCCTTTTGGACATGTGGACAGGGTGATTGCACTCCTCTAAGTCTTCCAAACTTTACAAGTTCATCATTATTAACTTTAAATCTTACATTCCCGCGCAAACGATGTCTAATGAACAAGTACACAAATGATGAAAGCAATGGCGGCAATTAGTTAATTGAATGTTAAACTGAAGAAAATTTGTTGTTTGATTCATTTAACCATTTTATTCCACAATTTCCACCTAAATCTATTTAAATAAGATTCTTTTCAGCAAATAAGAACAGTTCTGCAAACCACGAACAAAAGCAAGTACGAATTAACGCGAGTGCTGCAATTCCGACAATTTCGTAGCAGTTCCTCCTCATCTATAGCCTATGAAAATTCATTTACTGTACATCTACAGCCTAAATGGCTAATTTCAGTAATTTATACTACTGTCGGATAATCGTTGAGAACAACTTGGCTTAAATATTTTACCCATACAGTTTTCAAGCGGTTGGGATAATCATAGCATTACAGATAAACCAGCAAGCATCTCCCAATTCGAGTAAAAACCTTACTATTTAAGAACTGAAAAAGAGCGTGCCGTTTCACAGCAGTAAGAAAGTATGGCTATAATTACAAAGGGAAGTTTTCTTTCAAAATTAAAATCAAATCTTCATTATACTCGCAGTCTTACGCCGAAGCATGTAGCGAGTGGCGGGGCCCATCTCCGCGGCTTAGCAACTGGACAACACAGGTCCAAAGAAACGTCGCAGCGGTGGCGAGCCGTTGGCGATAGTGTGTCCGACTTGACTGGCCCAGGATTCGAACCCCAGACCTCCCGCACCGATGGCAATGCCTTGGACTAACCGGTCGGTGAGTAAAAAGATAAATTTCCCGAATTTACTTACAAAATTTAAGTCATATTTTTAAAATACGGCATAGTATGAAAGTCATAAAGCTGTCAACGTGTCAAAAACTGACATATTCTTGTGACAAAATTTCTTATTATTCAAACAAACACGCGTGGCTTGATTCATAGAAGCGGTGGCTACAATTTGACTCACCGGTGAAGAAAAGAACTACGTTTGAATTTTTCGCAAAATGACACACTTAAATTACAAAAAACCTGCTATTTCTTATGATTTCTAAAACTAAATCAAAGTGTATCTTTGAGAATAAACGAAGCAAAACTACACGTTACCAAATCATAAAATGACTAGTTAGGCAACTTGAAACGCTTAGATAAACAATACATCACCAAAAAATAGTAAATAAAGTGTCAAGAGAAGGTGACAGTATAAACAAAAAATGTACCACCTATTCTTTCAAAAATTCCTATCGAAAACATCACAGAATCAAAGCCTTATCAGGTAAAGAAAAATTGTAACAAAACCAATTTGATGAGATCAAAAACTGAGAAGGAAAACAGGGGTTTGTGAGCTTAATTATTTTGACAAGCACACAAAAGAAGTAACCAATCTGGAATTTTCACAGAAAAGCGGATGGTGATGTAATGAATTGATAAATAATTCGTCATCCGTTTATTAAACGCTTTTTTACAACTGTTTTTTTCAAACAAAGCAGTAAAAGCAGATCATAATCTACATGTACGTTTTCGCACACAAAGCAATTTATGTTGATTAATTCATAAATATTATCAACTTCCAAATACTTTGTTATATATTTTTTTAAACATGAAAATTATACACAGCAGTGTTTTTACGTTTTACTGGTTTTAATACTACAACATACCAGTACCACACACGCACACTTTTTTGTTATTTTACTTGTAAGGAATGCTGCCTAGACAGAAAACTGTAGAAATAAACAGACGAATGAATACGTCTATTTTGACTAGTTTTATGCTCTACATATTTTGCTAAAGCTATCACTAAAAGTACAGCGATTACGCACCGTTTTCCAAGTTGTTTTCAATAGTTGATGACGCCATTGCTGACGTAGTGAAGGTAATAACTTCATGAGTAGCTATTTCCGTTGGCTCGCTCTTTTTGATTTCAGCACTGCTATCCTTAGAATTTGTATTTTCGTCCACGATTTCAGTTGCGTTTTCTAAAAAATACCAAAAATAGAGAAATGTTTTTAGGGCAGATTTATCGTATTTAAAAAATGCTTTTATTCATTAGAGTCCTTATTTTTCTTTCATGAGCAATAAGGCACTACAATGACAGGACAGATAAAAGTGAGAGCCTGATTCTTTCACGAAAAATATCAATGCTATGAAGTACTATATGTCATACAGACAAAACATTTATAAAAGCAAAGTATATTAATATGCCAGTAAAAGATACACTTTCTTTTCGACTTTGAAATAAAGGATAATTGAATCATCAAGACAAAAAGAACGACAGAAGAGAGCAGAGAGAAACCACAAGAACCGATATGAATTTTTATATTCTCATTAAGATTTGGCATTCTTTTAAACCAAAAATACGGAGCAACACCTTTACCATCTTTAGCAACTATGTTAAAAATTTATCAGTAAAAATGTTACTAAAAATATCAAAATAGAATAAGGTAAAATTATTTTTAAATCATTCTTAAACGCACGGTGTTTTTTGAAACTATCAGCAGTAAGCGTAGTAAGCTTCTTCAAAGCTAAGCATGAAAAAACGTAAACTTTTACTACCTTCAGGCGATAGGAAATTAATATTTTAATAATAGAAATATTATACGATAAACAATACAATATTTTTATCTCTTTCTTGGCTTATACGTCAAAAAAGTTACATACAATTTGCTAATGCCCTAGAATAGCATAAATTATGCTAATAATATTTTGCATTACTTTGTTCAACATCTCGTACTACAAATCGGTCAACGGATTCATCAACAGCAGTAAATGCGAAACCTGACTTCACACAGGCGCTTGTATAAGATAAATTACGTTACTGCATTGGAGACGGTGGCACCAGAAGTAAGACGAAACGCCTGTCTCTAGATTTCGGCTGATTGCGGGTTGAATTGTAGTTTTAATAAAATGAAATGTCTAAATGTTTCAATCATTTTTCAAAGTCAACATATTATATGACTATCGACGTGAAACTTACAACTTCAGGGTGGTTGCAATTTTTGATGCAATAATATGCTTGGAGCGCTTAATCCAAAACATTCGTTTTTAATGGACTTTCGAGACTACACTGTCATAAAATCCCAAAATTTTACAACGTATGTGCAGAAAGCCATATCGGTGAGTAAAACTTCTGCAGGCAAACTTTACTGCGGTGGAATCACTACTACGGCGTATGGTAGATTCGTTTCCTACGCTGGCACAAAGCAAAAACGCTTTTAAGAAAGCTCTCCACTGTTTCGCAGTCGCACTGTAACCAAACATTTGCTGTAAAAATGCATTTTTAATACAAAAAAATATCGGAAGAATGCAAAACTAAATGCTGATACCAAATAGCAATCTCTAATGCACAATTTCACTCTTACAAAATGGAATAACCAAAATCATTGCAACGTTATCAAAAAATTAACAAACATGGCTTTCAAAAAACAGTATTTTGGCAGGTTAGTTTAAACTTGCACCAATCATTAGTTAAAAAAATAGTGAAAAATCGACAGTTCAAAAAGCTCTGCTTGTACTGGAAGCAACAGCCAGATTATAGAATACACATGTTGATTATGATGTGTACCAGTTGATACGAAACACAGACTGTCTGTGGATTAGTGCATCTATGTATTTATTACTGACAGTGGAACCACTCAGAGGGATCAGCATGGAACTAATTAATTAAGTCATGGCCACGTCATATAGTTTCATAAATTGAAGGTTGGTTGAGAGATCGTTTTGCCATTTCTCGTTCCGTTTTTAAGATTTTTTTACGAAGCTAACAAGAATTTTCTAGCTCCTAGCCAGTGGGGGGATTCAAATTTTTCGTCAGCCGGTTCTATTACAGAAGTTATATATTATCAGCCAGTTCTGTTTCAACTAATGGTACAAGTATAAGCAGCAATGCTAACCGGTTCGCTGTTCTAATAAAATTCCCTGAGACGGTTTTATAGAACCGGTGCGAACCAGCTGAATCCCACCACTGCTCCTAGCTTACTAGTTTAATCTACAGTACCGGTGCAAACAATGCTTTTTCTGTTGGGTGTATCCACTGTAAGAATATAAGTACACTGTGGCTTAATCAAAAGACGATGACATATTTACAGGAAAACACTGGACCAAAGTTTTAACATGTTAAACATGCACACTAAATGTAACACCACACTCTTTGGATTTTTTCGGGGGGAGGGGGGAAATTGATGTGGCCAAAATAGAGCTAGCAACACCATTGCATTTTAAGAAGAGAAATGCTAAGGGTTTGACCACACTTATACTGCATTTATATTAAGGAGTTGATTATTTCACACACAACAAATTATGTTGCAGCAATATCTTTTGTTATGGCAAGCATTGAAATGTTGACAAACAAAAAAATTTTCAATAAAAAATGGAAACACTGCCAATTATTTTTTTCTGCGTGAAACAAGTCAAACAGCTAAAAAATATCGACACATTTAAAAAGCAATAGGACACAATTACCATCTACAGTAGTAACCCTCACCAGGTCATGGCACAAGTACGCATGTTTAATTGTTCATTGTCATATATGGTCATTAGTAGTGTAGCATTCTTATGCATTTAATTACTGCGGATAAGCACATCAGTTGAATTATAAATAAACAAACACTCGTCAACATTTAGATAATTTATTTTATTGCTTCGCATGAGTGTTTGTGTATCAATTTCTTTTTCAGATTTGAGGTACTCTAGTTGTTTATGCAAACTGATTTTGAAATAGTTTATTCAATTGTCTCAAATTAGTCTACGTTCGCTCGTTACCTACAAGTTAATTTGAAGATTCAGAGATATTTTTGGCTGCATTGAATAGTCATCAGTATTTTGGGGTGCTGAATCATCCGACTCACGGTTGTTGACAATTCTTTTTGTTCTTTTATGACGTTTTCGAATATTGATGTTGACATCCATATCAAATTGATCATCCGAGCTGCTAGAACTGACCACGTTGCCCATTTGATGGACAAGCTCGTACAGCAAACTTCTTAGTTTTGTTTTAGAGTCAGGCGCAGTTGATACGGTTTGTAGCGTTGTTGGAACAGTACGACTTGGACGCGGGGTAAAAAAGGACGGTACTTGTCTAGAATTCTTTGATTTGTGAGAGCTTCTGTGATTTAATGATTGGCTTAGCAAAAACTTTTCAGCTTCATCGTTAGTCAAAGTTTCCAAATTTTGAAAATGGTTTGCAGCGATCGTTTCTCCTTCTTCTCCCATAAGTTCTGATACTGGATTATCTACAGGAACGTGTTCAGGCATATATCGAATCACTTCTTCTAAAGCTTCTCTTTGCTCCGGATGTTCAAAAGCAAGGACTTTCTTAATCTCGAAAGGTCTAGTACGGTAAGACAGTAGTCGTGAAGACACAGTGGTTGGTGTTAAGGATGTTATTGGAGTTGAAGTAGTAGGAGGAACATTCATATCAATATGGTGCCTTCCATAACCATTTTGGTTTTGGATATCCAGCTCCTCCAATTCTTCATACGCTAAAGATGGAGCAGCAGTAAGTGGTCTAAAGTGGTTGCTCCAGTTCCATACATCTTCTGGAAAAACTGCAGAAGTTTTTGCTGTTTTTGAATAGTTTCTTTTGATCACTGTAAAAAATAAAAATTGAAATTTGAGGAATCATTGTCACTCATCCAAAAACAGTGTGTACGACACATTGTGGCAAAACAGTGTTGCAAAGTGCGTGCCAAGGTGTTAGTGCGAACTGCTTTTGTGAGAGCATTCAAAAACGAAATCTTAGGTGAACATTGTACCAACTGTCAACCAATGTGCAGCAGTGCGGCGATAATTTTAGCGACTCACAGAAACTTCAA
The DNA here is from genome assembly GCA_964006365.1 of Trididemnum miniatum. NCBI lineage: Eukaryota > Metazoa > Chordata > Ascidiacea > Aplousobranchia > Didemnidae > Trididemnum > Trididemnum miniatum. Next base: position 10,880,186 of record OZ023244.1, read on the forward strand.
ATCATTTTCTTCACTGACCAAGCATGCAAAGCTTTTAAAAGCATGTAAATCAACAAGATGGTAAGGTGATTTCAACCATAACGAACTAGTTATTATAGCGTGGCTAAATAGACTACCTTTGCCAATTTAAAACTACATTCTCACCTTATTAGACGTAGATTCTTGAAATAGACCAATAGCCGCCAAAGTTGCTGACTTCAAATTGAGAAAATGATTTATAGTAATTTCTCGGCAATCCAAAATATCCCATTTCTTTAAAAATTTGCTTCTCAGATCCCATTTTTGCGATCAGTCCTACTCTGCACCTATCGGATTTTATTGTAGACACAGTGACGGTTTTCTTTATACAAAAACCTAACTAAGCTGCAATTATCGCAGTTACATATTAACGCGGAGAAAGGTCACTTTTTTCGCGCCACTGTTTCGCCACAAATGCAAATGCATTATCATTACATACACTACTAAACTATTACACCTACGTAAGACAGCAGTTACGATATTTATTCCTATTTTTGAATACTGTACTTTCTACTTATGAAAACAACTGAACAAACATGCGTAGTTACCAAGAGGTAAACTTTATATAACTGGCATGTAATACCAACAAATACGGAAAACCAACGCTTTAATTGTGCCTTATGTACGTAATGTGGTGTTCAAACAAGATTTTTGATACACAGCAAAAACGTTCTATCAGATGAACGTCGATCTAGCGCACACAAAGCTTTGTAGCCTATTGTAGTTGAACAGACCATTGCATGTCTCAATAAATTAACTTTTTTAAAAGAGCATCTATGTGACAGTATGCAGTCCCGTAGATGCGATCACGAATCGCCATGCATAAACAGAGACTACAGTATGAAGATTGCTGTTCAATGTGTTACTAACTAAAATGTTATAAGCCTTCCAACAACGAAGTATGATCATTCTCACTGTTTCCGCAATATAAAAACGACTAACTTGAGTTACCGCATTCAAAAACTGCGGAGATTGTGTTTGTGGCAATAATATTGCTGATAAGTCTTCTCTAATTTTTGCGATTCTCGGCACGCATTACCGCAATTAACTCTTCATTATATTTTGAAACTGAAAAAAGGATATTAGCAGCTAATAAAGCTACTAAAAATGTAATGATTTAACAGTGACCTTATATTGGCCTTACCTCCACAATAAAGTTCATCTTCTGCATCCGGACAGTCTCCTATGCCGTCACAAATGGATCGAAGAGGAATGCAAAGGTCCAGAAGAGATGGACATTGAAACATATCTTCAGGACAATCTTCGTACTCGTCATAATAATATTCTTCTTCCACAGTAACGGCAGGTTTGACAACTGGAGGGCTAACTATGGCAGAAGCTGATGTTTCCAAATTTGTTGGAGGCTTGTAAGCTGAAATTACGATGTTTTTGAAGTGTTAACACGACGTAATCAAACTAATAAAAAAAATGACCATATTTTGTTTTTTTTTAATAAAACTGCGAAGTTAAACAAGCAGAAGCAATATTATCTTGCATAAGCTTCCAAATTTTCAATAAAAACATATGCTCAAATTTTTTGTTTTCATTCTGGGGACCAAAAGGCTGAGAAAGTACAGACAGTAAATCTGCTTTTACCCTTAAAGGAATACATATAAATTGATCAAACTCTTCGCTATCTTACTCGTAAAAATCTAACCTTACAGTAATTTAAATCTGTAAATCATAGCAAACGAAAAAGAAGAATTGCATCAACCAAGTCGTCTGCGGGGCTTCGAACTGGCACTGCAACAACTTACCAGCACATACTTCAGGGTCCTCGTCAGACCCATCGTTGCAATCTGGAAATTCATCACATAGATATGAAAATGCAATTTGTCGTTCCTCCCCAGGACAATTGTAAGCTTCATCCGACGTTTCCAATTCATAATCATCCAAATAAGGGTCCGATTCGGTTGGGTAGTCTTCAGTTTCATCATAATCTGGAAAGTTGAAATATCACAGTATTTGTCTTTTTGATGTAAGGCTTTGCAAAGGAAGTTACCGCTATTTATCTAAACTCACAAAAAAACAGGTGAGAATTTTTGCTTTTTAAAACAATATTGAACAGGTGACATCACCGAGCAATTTGCAGTTCGCTGGCGTATTACAAACTTTTCACTGAATCAACAAAATCTCCGATAACCTAAACTGCGGGAAAATGATACATTAGCAGACCACAAGCATTACTTCGCAAGTGACTTGTCTCTGAAGTGATTTACGAAACGTTATCAGCGTGATGAAGCAAAACTACTGGAAATCACATGCCATAGGTATGGCAAAGCGCTGCAACGCCAAACAAATTCTTATAGCGCAACTGAGAAAAATGGGTCTGTGATTGTGAAACAGTTAAATTTTATATGCAGCTCAACACTTTGGGACAAACTTTCACAAAACAGCTAATTTCAAAACCGGCAAGAAAAAACTTTTTGAAATTTTTCGATTGGCTGTGAAAAAACTAACGCAAAAGCTTACTACGCAAATTTTAACTGTTTTTTTTTATCATGCTTGACAATTATAAATCTTACCGTTTACTGGCTTTGCTTGGGTGAATGCAAACTGTGAGGAAAGAACAAGCAGACCAGCAAGGCAAATAAATAACTGAAAGTTCATTTTCGATTGATCGTAACTTTTAACAAGTTTTAAACATCTATAGCTTAAAAAACAAAACTGTAACCAAAGCTGAAACTAAAAGCATTGAGGTTGTAAAATTGCAAAGAATACAGAATACAAACAAATTATGCTATTCTAAAAACATTAATGCTAGCCAAATTTCTACAATGCGAAGAAATAACTTTTCCATACTTAATCTACTCAGCAAATGCACGTGCGCCATTGCTAAATGCATTTTTGAGTATTTAATAGCATTTTAATCAACGTTTTGCTTTATTATTCTACAGTAGACAGTAAATAAAAATGCAATCCTTACATGCAAGCGTTTAGTCAATTGCCTAGGATTCATTAATATCGAAACATATCCCACTTTTTTCCTCTCTGAAAACTATTGAAATTAGTAAGGTTTAAAAATAGAGCGTTATATTCTCACGTGTAAATTACAATTAAACGCGGATCATACGTTCATACCCACACATATTTTCTCTCTGAAACTGAGCTTGATGGTAAATTAAAAACTAATTTTAATGTTTCACTGACTCTGGTTGACCGGGAGCCTACTACTCTCTCAACTCACTTTAGTAACCGATTACCAACTCATTGCCTTGATAATAAGATAACACATTTCTCTCTTGCTGATTAAATACCAATTCTTTCTTTTTGCTCGAACTTTTTTCGACGTCTGTCGCGTTTTTGTACTGCAAAGTTGTTACAACGTCGATCCACCTACGCAATTACGTTCGCTTCACGCCATTTAAGGACAAAGTTTATAGATAGAATTTGGAGAACCGACGTTGTTCGAACGTTACCGATTCATAGTCGGTTACGGTTGCGTCTTAACTTTTTTCTTGGCTAGTAGGAGCAACGCTGCGACCTTTTTCGCTCACCATTACCTATTTCACCTTGGCAAGCAGATCAAAGAACAGATCAAGGGCCAGGCCCCCCCGGCCCTCTCTTGGCGCCGGCCCAGCATTGCCCTAAAAACTCTTGCATCCGGCCCAGATTCAGCAAATGAGACGGTAATTTCACATTTATATTTTTACGAATAACATTCCTAAGCTAAGAAATAACGATTAAATTTAATAGTTAAATTCACGCTTATTGAAAAACTTCCCTCCTGAGGCTTTCTTGCTAGTATGAGCGTAATGATTGTGTCACCAAGTTCGCTTGTTGCAACTTATTTATGTTGTAGTCTTGTGCTGTAACCAATTAACGAGTTTAATTATTAACAAGTTTGTTGACTTTAAGAGCATTTTTATGACACTTCGGACTTGACATTGTTTAAAAGCTAATCCAGGGTTAAATACAGCTGAAACCAGGGCCCATGCCAATGGGGGTTAGGGGGGGCCTGACCCCCAATCGACATGCTTGCCCCCTCCAATTAACAAGCTTACTCTTTTAAAAACAGCGGGTATTGTGCTTAATTTTAAACTTTGGCCCCCCTAAGTCGACTGCTCTGGCGCCGGCTCTGGCTGAAACTGACTCAAGACAGTCGTCAAAAGGTAGTATATTACGAACAATTTTAATTTAATACGATGGGAGCTGTATATACCTTTTTATTGTAGCATTAGAGGTTCGCTTAATACTTTACATACGTTCACGCGTAGCCGAGCGCAAAGATTCGACCAGAAGCGCGCAAGCTTACTTCACTGTCTCCCCCACAGCATTGCCTTGTTCAACGCTTTTTAGAAACAACCTTAGTTGTTTATTTCTTAATATTTATTCACACAAAATACGTCACCTAACGAGTGAAAATTGAACTTTTTGAGCCCTACACCAATCACTTATGCATCAGTAGGCTGCATACTCTTTTTCTATCCGATGAACAGAGCTGACAGAGTTCTCTCTGGTGTCTTGTCCTAGGTGTCGTAATGCTACAACCAACGCTCTCAGCTTACGAAGGTCAGCAAAGCTCAGCAGGTTGTAACCACTACCAAGTAAAAATTACCGTTTCTCACTATTGCGATGGTAGGCTACTCCAGAGTACAGGCCATGCAATGCTCCGTGAATAATTAATTTAACCTGCTTGGGCGCTGAAACAGTCTAGCAGTGGTAGGCGTAAAACAAACACACTAAAGCTAATAAAATGATTGTATTTTCTGTATAGACCAGGGGTGGGCAAACTTTTCACACGAAGGGCCGCATTGGAAAAAATTTGAAGCCACGGGCCGCACTGATTATCGGAAGCCCAAAAAAAGGTCATCACGTCCGCAGATGTCCAATTTTTTACTTAAAATCGAGTGAAGAGCAAAGAATGGTCATCACGTCCGCACATGTTCTATATTCCACGAGCAAAAATTAAGGTCTTTGGTTTGATTCACGGTAAGAGTTTCACCCGATTACTTATGGATCACCGCTTTTGGATGCGGAAAAAGTCTGCTAACCCCCCCGCTTTCAAAGCCAAAGAAGCAGGATCGTATTTAGGGGGGGCATTATATCATGCCTCCCCCTCTTGACTCTGCCTTTTCGTAAAAAATATCAAATTAATGGTGTCAAGTGACTGAAATGTGCCAGACTTATTTTATTGTTTCTGTTGCTTATGGCCAGGGGGTTGGGATGAGGGGTATACAACTATGCATCCTCCCACCAGGCATTATCAAACATGCTTATGATGTGTAGGCTACAATTTTTCCGTAATTTCGAACCTCTTCGATAGCATAAACGAAAATGTGCGAACGAAATGCATCGTGTTTGGCGAAGCACTCAGAATTAGAGTCAAGAAAATTAAACAAAATTCGCCTGAAAATTATTCAAAAAGCACTAAAATAGCCATTACAGTTCGTAAATTTTCAAAAATTTTCCGGGGGAGCATGCCCCTGGACCCCCTTAGAGCCTTTTTTGTATCTCAATCAGCTTCACGTTAGTTCTGCCGAAAAAAATGCGCTTGAAAAAAATGTGGAAAATATGACCCCCTTTGAAATTTCTCGCTACGCCACTGCAAAGAAGTACGTACTTTCTGACTTTACAGATGATCGTTCTGGCTGTGAAAGCCAAATTACCTAAGTAGTAGACTGGCGAAGGTTAGGGTATAAGGCCATTAGGCTTTAAAAGTCAAGTTATTGAAATGCCGAACATGATCAATTAAAGCTTGACAGTTTTAGGCCTACTAAAACTTCTTTTGTCCCACTTAGGGTTAGGGTGGCTACAACCTATTTTTAACCTGACCCTAACCTAACCCTCGCCAGTCTACAAAAGTAATTTGACTTTCAAAGCCAAAACGATCATCTGTAAAGTCAAAAAGTCATTTGCTGCTTTGAAAGCGGTGATAGTTTAAGTAATAATCGGGGGAGAGTTTATATTTCTGTAAAAGCCCGCGGGCCGCATAAAATGATCTCGCGGGCCGCATGTGGCCCGCGAGATCATTTTATGCTGCCCGCGGGCCATAGTTTGCCTAGCCCTGGTATAGACTAATTTTGCTATGACTTTTTGAGCTCCTAATCACGTTATAATTGTTTGTTCGTTGGGCAATGAACAGCAATATCTGTAGCTCCATGCGCAGTGTTGCCAATCGTAAAACAAAAACTTTAATTTACAGTTATTTACGTAACAGCTCGCGTTCACAGTTAACCGCTATACTCTGCCTAGTATTACATTCTTACAATTAGTAGCACTCGCTGTGTCAGTGTGTAATCTTGTGTAAACGAATACACAGTCAACACGTAACGTTTAATCTTGCTTTTATTATTTAAAAAAATAATTGATTCGATTTCTGTCATAACTAGCCAACAATTAACCACAAACAATGAAATTCACTAGCTACCGGTCACATGTAACCGACTTTGGAATCCATCACAGTGACGACACAGCGCATTGTTTTTACGGAAATGTTGTCACTCTCACTAGCCACTCTAATAAATCAGCGGTCAGTTCATTTTCGCACTTAACCTCAAGCTTCAACGAAAAGTAATTATCAATTTTCGGCATGACTCCCTAAACCACAGCATAAAACCGAACTTCTAAGTAATTTTACTTCTCTGTAAATGAACTTTCTTCTGGTTGTTTTTAACCAGCATTACTTAATTTTTCAATGCACCAATTTGTTATTGCGTAACTACAAACGAGATTTTGACATTTTTGAATGGAAACACTCACTAATCGCTTTGGCTTAGCTTTTTTGCTTTCTTAACCGCATTCTACTAGTTCCAAGTCATTAAGTTGAATGATGTAAAACAGATAGGGGCCTACTGTGGTTTAAATGCAATACTGCACGCTTCGTTTGGTGATCTTTCGGATTATATGTGTGTTTTGTCTTCTATGCTACATGCATTGGATGCAGTCATAATTTTATTAATCAAAAGTCAAGTCAAAAACAGTACCAGGAAAATGTATAAGAAAAAAAATCATTTTGATGTAGAGCTAGGCGCCAATTTTGACTGCTTCAACGCATTAAGTTTTTACTACGCTTTTATCTCAATATAATCGATACCGGTGCTAAAGCGAAGGAATTCTAACATGAAAAGCTTTGACGTTATAACTGCTTTAACTTGAACTGCCTTGACAATGAATCTTTGTTGATTTTAAGTCTTTTTATACCCTGCTAATAACGCCTCTAACTTTTATTTCGATTTCATTGTTTGGACAGACTTTAATCCCCACGTAATGGAGCTTTTAAAAACGTTTTTTTGCCAGTCACTCAACCACGAAACATGGTCAAGCGTAAAGACTGGGTTAAACCACGTAGTTTTTCATGACGGTTAAATTACAGTGACAAAACACTACATCCTGAATATTTAAGTTTATAACCATTAAAATTTGAATTTAACCATTTTTATATACACATCTGGCATACAAATTGCTTAATCACAGAACAGTAACACCATTTTCTCTTCGATTTTATCAACACCAATGTTCAGTTTCTAAACAATTTTTTACAACTGGTTTGTCTAAAGTTTTCCTCATATATTGACTAATCGGTGGTGGTTGCTATTTCTGTAAAACTCATAACTCAAATGCCAGCGAAGTTTATGACAATGAAAACGGAACTAAGGGGTAAAGGCTTTTAACTAAATGCCAATAGCTGCTGGGCGAAAGCTGTCGTATTATATATATGACCAGCTTTAGCAGAAATTCGAAAAAAGAAAAAAGCATCTCCTGCAGAGTTTGGTAATAAAACAACCTTAATTAGCCATTGCATTTACGGTTACAACAATGCTTGCCCGATAAAGTTCAATCAAGGCATTAATTTCGCTTAATGACCTACTTTTTGCATGGGTCTGTTTGCGAAAGACGTAAAGACACAAAAGGATCTAAAATAATTACCAAGCATAAAAATTTTTCTCCTCTTATCCAATATTTGCTGGGTTTAAGATTTAACTAAGTGAGAGAACATGAACATCTAAACACCGTGAAGCGGGACATAAACATTTAAAAGTTAACAACACGCTTTACATATTTCTACACATTCAAAAATAGGCGTGGGCAAGGGCTTGCTTATGCGTGCGCTCCCCTCGAAGACCCGCTAAATCTCGTCAGTTCTCCAACTTTCCTACAAAAAAGTGCCGGATTATGGAAAGGCTTTTTCTACGTGTCCCCCCATAGAAAAGTTTTGTGCACATTCCTATGTTCACACCGTGAGCAAATAAGGGTCTTGCTGGAGAAAAATTGGAGGTGTTGAAAAAATGTGATGTACGATATAAGCATTTATTTTTCGTTAACCTTACACAAAACCACGAGAAATCCTACCGAATCTACTAATTTGCTATAGGCAGGGTTACCACCGGACCACCCGAAAACTTAAGCACCTTGCAGTTGGGTTACCAAAAATTCAAAAGCTCTTTATTTTGAAACCACTAAACTTTAGTGAAGACCAAAAAAAAAAAAGAAGATTTTCACGCCCACAGAGTCCTGTTTTTCCACTAAAATTCGGTGAAGACCAAAAAAAAGGTCTTCACGTCCGCAGAATCCTATTTTTTCCGCTAAAAATTCAAAAATAAGCACGTTGCTTAGAAATAAGCACATCCACGTTTTCTAAGACATTGCTCTTGAAAACAAGCACAAATCTTACAAATAAGCACGAAATGGTAACCAAGGCTCTAGGTTATCAAGCCAATGGACTCAAGACTGTACGTTTTTTAATTATGTTTTTTGTATTTATATACATAATTTGTCGCATATTTATCCTATCTCGAGAAAGAGATCAATGCGCTGTAACGAGCTCGCTTAGGAGCTGCCAGCCATCTGTCTATCACACCAAGATGGGGGAAACTCGCTAAGTGCTTTTCCGAACGGCACAACAAGTAAACTTGCCGGCTTGTTCTTCACACTGTCCCTTTAATACTGAGCGTCAAGCAGGGAAGATGTGAACACCAATTTTAAAGTCATCGGTTTGACCCGACTCAGTATCAAACCCAAGTCTGCAGCTCCCGAGGCGGAAGCTCTCACCACTCGGCCATCTGAGCTGTTAAAAGTTCTTCATAGTTTGATACTGCCTTGCACACACTGTTGATGCTGATGATGACATCTGAATCTACTGTATGTCGTCGAAATGTTCAGTTACGAAAACTAATGGGGTCAATTTCACCAAAAAAATTGTGAATTTGAGAAGTTTTTCCTATTTCTTAGAAAAACGACCCAGAAAAACATTCGAATATTGTTTTTGAAAATAATTTTCAAAACCATAATATCATCAAAAAATGCTGAACGGCGTTTCCAGATAAAAAATTGAAAATTAAACATTTGTATCTTTAACATTTCTCCTTCACTTTCCCGAAAATGTTTTTCAACTTTCATTCAATCATGTTTATTTGCAAAAGGTGTAGTAATCCCTGGGACTAAAAATTCAAAATTAGGCCAAATTGGTATCCGGTATGTCAATAAAGACACAGATGATTGCCATTACCATAAAATTGAGCTACCACCATTCGTCTGACCTAATTACAACAAAAACATTAAAACTTATTTGAAATGTGTAACGTCAGCAGTAATTTTGAAAATAAGGGTGTAGCTTTATCCAAATATTTTCCAGTTTCACGCTGACTTTGACGCAAAAAAGCTTAAAATATTACAAATTAGATGTAATATAATATTGTAAGGAATTAAAGTCTAGCACTTTCATTATGTTTCACGGGCTAATCATTTTGAAATAATGTTGAGAATTGGGAAGTGATTTAAAAATGAACCGCAGTTACTTTCTCCTTACCCTAAGAACTTCTATTTTCGCCCGCGCTACCTCTTTTTATAGCAATTATAACTTATTTCTTCATCGGTGAACATCTTAGTCAGACCTTGCATAAATGAAACCAATTTTAAAATATTCCCAAAACAATGCAAGTATGTAAACAAAATAATTAATTGTTTACTTCATAGAAATGGTTTATCATAAACATCAACAAAACTTACAACATCCATCTAAAACCCACTACATGAAAGCACAGGGCTCAGTCGAATAACTTTCACTCAGGCAGATCAATAGTTCTTGGGGAAGCATTCCCACAAAAACGTAACTCCGCAAAAAGCGTTTTCACACTAAACACACGCGATTGCGCTACTAAACTTTCTGAGCAATTCCCTCACGATCCCCAAGAATATGCGAATCCAGAAAAATTAGTCAGCGATATCTGATAGAAGACTGTAGGCATAGGTCAGATCTTCGTAAAATCAAAAGCGGCGTTGATGTGAGCAACACCCAGTGGCGTACGCAGGATTTTTGAATGGGAGGGGGTTCAGTGACGTCACATTGTGATGACGTAAAGATACTACATTACAATTACAGTAGTTTAGAGGTATTAAAGTGCATCGTATTGTAATGTTTCCCGCCCAAATTGCAGTAAACCATGATTAAGCAATATAATGCCATAACTAAGGAAACGACAAAGATATTTCATTCACACTTTTGCTTAATGCTTTGCGTTTCATTTAAGCAAAGAAAAGGTTTCACAGAAATTCAAGCTGTCAGGCCGTGGTTAAAAATTTTCTGAAAAAAGTTGAGTTGAAATCATTTTTGGGCCATAGGAAGGTTAATTGACTAAAGTATAGACTGGCTAGCTGTCGCAACGTCACAAACAGGGTGCACCCAGGGGGTAAAACAAGCAATTCCTTCTCTCCAAAAAAACTTTTTTCAAGAACCAACATTAATGTAAACAACGCATATAGGCTAAACCTTGTTATAAACAGTCAATATACGGTACACTCATTATGAAGGGGGCATTTTCTCGCTTGAAGTTTGAAAAGTGAAAATATTGGAGCATAAGAAAAAACTGCCCTCCCTACCAAAACGTTTTTAAACTAACATAAATTATGCGCGAGAGGAATCCCTAATCATCCGATTAAAGTCAAAAACAGCGTCGATATTATCTAAGCATTTTTCTGCCAAATCACAGCGTCGATATCAGATGCTTTCAAACACATAATCGGGGTGTCTATGGGAAATGAAGAACTCTAGCTCCTGAGATAGTCAGCTTACGGTACGAAAAAACAATGTTGTCTCTCCCCTCGTTCGGTCCCTAGGCCTCTTCAAGTCTTTCGTTGGTCTATGGTCGTCTTTGGCAGTATTTTTATCTTACTTTTGGCACTTAGAGCAGTGTCAATTTAGTTTTTTATATTTTAATAAAATTTCTCAAAAAACCGGGCGATTATGGCGTAGTGTTAAAAGATTTCGCTATCGATGCGGAAGGTTTGAGACTCAATTCCCAGGCCGGCCAAGTCGGACACAGTGTAGCCAACGGCTCGTAACCGCTGCGACGTTTCTTTGGAGCTGCGTTGCCCAGGCGCTAAGCCGCGGGGTCGGGCCCTGCCACTCGCTACCACGTTTCGGTACAACAACGAGTTTAATGAAACGAGTATAATCAAGATTTGATTTGATTTTTGTAAAAAAAATTTGTGTGCCTCCATAGTTTCTGCTGATACACCGCATTTAAGGAAACTCCTACTTCTTAATTGTTTCACAGCAACATCAATGACAAAAATACACTTCAAGCAAAACACAACAGAAAAGTTGGACTACCGGGTACCGGTATTGTAGCATTGCATCGTAATCAGTGCTAGAGTTGTAACACGCTTATGGGGGATGGTACAACTTTTCACGCAGACGTACGGAGGGATGATCATTGTACTTGTTAGAGAATGGTTTACGCTAAAATGTTTTGTGGGGGATGGTGTTGTTTGGGATGAAAACATGATAGCAATTTCGGCAAGCTCCGCATGAAGAAAAAGTTGGTTCGTTTTAAAAAAGAAAGGTTTCATTTTTTCTGCAATTGTCAATGGGAAGGGTAGTGCTGACTCCCGACCCCTGCGAACGTCACTGGGGCCCATCTCTTAGCGCTTGGATAACACAGAAACGTCGCAGCGGTGGCGAGTCGTTGGCGATACTTTGCCGATTTGACCATCCCGGGAATTGAACCCCAGACCTTCCGCACCGATAACCTGTGCGCTTAATAACTGAGCTAACGGCCGGTACCGGCCCAAAAATCGAACCCAAAACCACCCGCGCCGATAGCGATGTGTTTAACCACTACGCCAACTGGCCGGTTTGGCTCAAAATTGTGACATCGCAAGCAGAATATCTGCATGCGTTGCAACCGTCCTCTTCCAAGAATGCCTTCTACGCTGAAACGTTGTCTTGTCCAGCCATAGCCGTTGAGAACAATGTCTTTATGACATCACAACACGACTCCAGCTTTAGTGCCCATTGACCTTGTTCAGGCTTGCATTTTGAGCCAGGCATTGGTTCAAGCGCTACTAAGTAGAAAAGTTCGACTACCGGTATTATTGCATCACAATGAAAGTTTCTCAAGATTATATAGGCAATTCGATAGAGCACAGAAAAATACAATCTCTGTATGAAAAAACGCTAATCGGTCCAAAAAGAGCGGTTTATAATTTTTCTAATCGTCAATGGGGGGGAGGGGGGTTTGACCCCCGAAACCCCCCCCCCCCGCGCGTACGCCACTGGGAACACCACGGCACGCGCCTTGCGTGCCATGAAAGCAAACGTATAGTTATTGCGTATACATAGTCCGTATCGTGTCGGCACTCGGCAGCGTGGCTTGGTTCGGAGCGTCGTTTTTACGACGGCCATGATCGCAAGGTTGGCGGTTCAACTTCCACCCAAACCTCGTTGTTGCGTCCTTGGATAAGATGATTCACGACAAATTATCTCTGCTTGATGAAACCTAACAAAGCAGCAAATTAAAGAAGTCAGAAGAAAATTCAACCAGAAAACTCGGAAACAAGGGTAACTCCTAAGCGAGTCTGGACTCTTCTTATGCATAGCGCCTCCGTCGCTTTCTCGTGACAGGAGGATAAAAATGACGAAATCAATCAATCACCTTGTGAGTTCTCACCAACAGAAAATAAGGCGATCAATACCATAAAATACATCAACGATTGCACGCGAGTACAAAACATGTTTCACTTAATAAACTTGGAAGCATAAAGCTTAGCACTTTTTACTAGCTTCAGTAGAAAACAGGCAGCCTGATAAACAAACATTCTACTTTTGACAATGGGATGAGTAATAGACTTATCGCGAGGACAAGTCGTTTGAGTCAATTTGTTCGAAGTCGAGGAGTTCTGTACCTGAAAGACTACCACCGTACTAACCACAAAAAAAACGTGTCATAATGGTTACATTGGCAATACATCAACTGTAGGTGTATTTAATCCTTCATTTGTCTCGCTAAACAGCAGCTCGCTAAGTCTCGCTAAACAGTAAATAGTCTCGCTAAACAGTATGCAACTAATGAGTTTTTGTAAAAACTGCTGCATTTAAAAATATAACCAAATTAGAGCCAGCCGATAATCTACAGGGAACTGCTTTCCACTTTTTCAACTACGACTGCGCTATCGAGGCGATTTTCACAGCTGTCAAAGGAGTTCATCAAAGCACCGTAAATTATTTGCATAATTTGAAGGCGAACACCAAATCGCAAAGGTTCGGGAATTTTTTGCAAAGGTTCTACAAGAGACATCAAAAACAGTTTGTCGGTGTTGTCATGCTGATCACGTTGGACAAAGCTGTTGCTATTATTTTCCTTTACAACATTTTCAATAAAATCAAAATCCATGTGACTTCGAGCAAGCTTTCTTCGTTTACGTCGACCATCTTTAATGACAATCGCTGGAGTCTGAGATTCAGAGCAGCTGGGGCCAGGAGAGGACTGTTCTGCTCCTTCAATTTGATCAGATCCTCTTCCAGTTTGGTCAATTGGTTCATCATCTGAAAATCTCTCTTCAGACAAAGTTTCTCGAGGAAAACCTGGAATGACTTTGGTCTTCATTACACCATCAAGGAAAGAAAGTTGGTCCGAAAATATATACTGCGCTCTTCGCGAAGATTGTCCTCCACGTTTAACCTGGAGAACACGTTGTCGCTCTCTGCTATAACAATCTCGCAGGCTTTTCCATTTACGTTGGAGCATTTTACCTAAAAAAAAAATACCCCAAACTTGTCAAAAAAATGATAAGTATATTTTAAAATCCGCCAGAAGGTTAATAACTATAAATAATGCAGCGACATACGGCTCGATACAGCACAGGTCGGGTCGGAAGGTGGCGTTTGACAGTCAAAAGTTTGTTCGCTTAAAGTTCGTTTCGATACCGTTTGCTTCTTGGAAAAACACTGATCGCTAAGGCGGCGCACGCTTTTTAGTGTCCGTTTGTATTAAAATCCTACATTGCCGCGTTCTCTTTATTTTGACGGTGCAGAAATAAAAGATAGTACTACTACACGCTAATTTGAAAAAAGTGGAGCAGGCCTGCGGCAGTGCGATTTTTGAGATGGTACAACACAATTAAGAGTAATTTATCATCTGCTTGAACTTCACTTGAAGCCATGCACATCTGATGGTACTAACTTTGCAAGAATACACCAAAATTACGAAGCATAGAAAGTTAATACAGTATTTTGATCGGGAACGGATTTGCAAATACAGCTCTAGCCCTTTTCCGCAAACACACTTTACCGCGCTTCTGGGAAGTTCGGCAAGTGATTGCGAATTTGCGATTGCTTGGATATACATCACTACGTCGTCGGTTAGGATTAAGTGAATCGTCTTTGCAGGTAAAGCAAGAAGCGTACTAACAGGGACGTATTCACGAGAGGGGGGGGCTGGGGTCGCACACCCCCCCCCCCCCGCTGAAATATAAGCTGAGGACGTGAAGACCTTTTTTTCGGTCTACACTTGATTTCGGGCGGTAAATTGGACGTCGAAAGAACTTTTTTTTGGTCTTCATTCGATTTCGGGCGGTAAAGTGGACGTCGAAAATTACAGCCCCCCCTTTTCAAACTTCGGGACACGCCCCTGAAAAAGTGCATAATTATGAATTCCCATCTAGAATTTTAAAACTGAATGAGTTGACACGAAATTGCCATTATATTCAATCGAATTTTTGGGGAAAACCAAACAAACTAGACTACTATAGTAACAGCATGTGACCGACATGGTTAATATTTACTTGGATAAAGCAAATTAGGTAAAGATCACTGCAAAAACTTACCAAAACTGTTTCTTAACTCCGGCGACGCATCTTCAACCGCAAGAAAAGTTGTGATAATTTCTTCCCATTTCTGCTTTCTAATATCTCTATTAGCATAGTCTTCGCAATTTATATCCCAAATAGCGGGTCTTTTACGTATTTCCGTAATTAAATCTTCAGCATCAACGATAAGTTCAACAGCAGATTCAACAGCAGATTCAATCTCTTTCTTTGAGTAATTGCGACCAGCTTCTTTTGACTGGTAGCAAGCCATTTTACAGAAAAATCAAGCAGCGATAATGGCAGCAGAAACTGTACTAACATCTCTACTGAGGAAAGTGTCGTGTGCAAAATTGCGCTTTGTTTCCAATGCGCGCTGCCATGGTTGGACCTATGGTTGGACGCTTGCGAGAAATCGCGCAGCGCATTTTAATCATTATCTCATTACGCATGCACACACACGCAACACGCAGTTGAAGTTCTGTGCTGCAATGACTAAACGCAACGAAGCATTTAAGCCAGTGGTTTTCAACCAGGGGGTCGCGGCCTCTTTAGGGGTCGGCAGCCTTTTTTCTAGGGGTCGCAAGAGATTTTGATGGTCAGTAGAAAAATTTAAGTTTATTTACAGATTGTACTATAATGTGTTCAGGTTGGAATCACTATTAGTCGTGGCCAAAATACGAGGACCTACGGCAAAAATCATAGCCAACTTTTCCGCTAAGAACTTAAAAGATCGTTTCAAAAAGGATTGACTGTTAAAACCCTTTAATTTTTTGCCACCGAACCCTGCTTTTAAGAGCGGTTATTTTTATGACAATATTTTACAACCGGCCGTTAGCTCAGTTGCAAAGCGCACGCTATCGGTGCGGGAGGTCCGGGGTTCGATTCCCGGGCCGGTCAAATCGACACAGTGTCGCCAACGACTCGCCACCGTTGCGACGTTTCTTCGGAGCTGTGGTGCCCAGGCGCTAAGCAGCGGAAATGGGCCCCGCAACTCGTTACACGCTTCGGCGTAATACGGCGAGTATAATGAAGATTTGATTTTTTTGATTTTATTTTTAAACGCACAAATAACATTATGACATAACTAATGAATGTGCTGCGCGTTAAATCACGTTGTCTGATTACGGAACAAAAAAGTAGGCTACTCGAACTTTGTAGAATATTTGGAGGGATATTACAGTGCGATTTTCTAGTTTTCAAAATAATTGAATTTGTGCAAAGTTTAAATTCAAGTCAAGTTCTTTCGTTAACAGCGGGAGATATAGAGTATTCGTAGCTGAGAAACAAATTGTTCTGTGGGTGGGCTAGATTTTACTTAGATTTCTACTCGAGAGGAATTTAAAACCCTAAAAAACGACTCAACTGCTGAGGATGCCATCAAAGAGAAGACTTTACCCGCATATTGGTCAGATGCCTTACTTTCGTATCCCAGAGTAACAATTAAGCACTTCGATTTGACTTTTGATGTCTTTTCCATCGACTTGGCTCTGTGAGGCAGGCGTCTCCGCGTTAGTGGGAACAGGTGGGAATAAAGAACAAGACCAGGAAAGCACTGGGCTAAAAGTAAAGCCAGATCTAGGATGTGCTCTGGCACCGACAAGCTTGTTGCCAAAATGCAACACCAGCCATCTCATTGATGAAGCTCAGGGCCGTCGAGAGAAAATCCGGGCCCCGGGGCAGAGATACGATGCGGGCCCCCTCGGTACCAAAATTTAACTCTCTCAAAAGGAAAAGGTCTAGACATCGCGCAGACGTAGGCAGTGTGCGAAGTAGAAAATTTTTACCGAAGGGGATGTTTTTGTCTACAATTTTGCTTGAATTCTGAACCCAAATAACAAGACAATGTTGCGAAAATGGTATTTATTGTTCACGGGGCGATGCAGTGGCGTAGCAAGAAATCTTAAAAGAGGGGGGAGCATTATTTCATCATTTTTTTCTAGCGTAGTTTTTTTTCAGCAGAGCTAATTGAAGCAGATTAAAAAACAGAAAAACTTTAGGGGGGTCCGGGGGCATGCTCCCCCGGGAAATCTTTGAAATATTACATGCTGTAATGGCTATTTTAGTACTTTTTGAACGTTTTTCAGGCAAACATTGTTTAAATTTTTTGACCCTAATTTTGAGTACTTCACCAAATATGGTGCATTTTGTTCGCACAGTTTCAATAATGCGTGCTTATGGCGTAAGGCTTATTGTTATCAATAAGGTTCGAAATTATGGAAAATTTGTATTTATCAAAAACATAATTGAAAAAGGCTGGTGAGGTGAATACATTCCCTCATCCCATTCCTACCCCCTTGGATTTGCCCCTAGCCATAAGCTACAAAAGCTATCAAAAGAGTCTGGCGTATTTCAGTCACTTGGCACCATTTGTTCATTTTTACCAAAAGGCAAAGTCAAAAGAGGAGGGACCATTGGCACAATGCCCCCTAAATACGCTCTTGGGGCGATATCATTGGTCAATGACCAAATTAAAGCAGCGGTGGAGGGCGTACTGCGTGTTTGCATACCACCAGCATGATGAACAAAAATTATCAACGGTAGAATTTAGAAAACTTCATTAGCTTTGTTTTGGGCAGGTTTTTGTTTTATAAATGAAGCAAGGGGTTTTGGGGAAGAGTAGTAAGCTACTCCAGCGGGGTCCCAGGCGGAGCCCCAGAAGGTATAGGCTAGCATTTTCTTAATTCATTCTCTCAAGTCTCAATCTCAAATATGATCTGAAAAAAGTTGGGCAACCGCTTCTTTAACATATATTCTTAGTGCTTTCACTAACGCTTGTAAAATACTGCTGACGTGTTGTAATGTTGATACAAAAAACATTAAACTTCTTATGATTCTTATGACGGGGGGGGGGGAACGTTTTGGCATCTCCCTCAGGACAATTTTTTCTTTCCTGGGGGGACGACTATTTTTACTGGGGGAGACATGTCTCCCCTACTTCGCACACAGGACGTAGGTCTTAACATAGCCAAGACGTAATTTCTCCAGCATTTCTTCGCGTGTGTCCCTAAAGAAAAAAATTTTAGGAGCGGGGCCCCTCGGCGGGTTCCTCAAAACATGACGGACCCCGGTACTTTGTACCCCCTTGCCCCCCCCCAAGGGCGCAACCAGGGGGGGGCTAAGGGGGCTGAAGCCCCCCCCTTAGCATGTCAGATTCAATAAAAGAAAAAGAAGAAAATAATCGATTCTACAGTAATAAACATGTGCGAGCAACCTCAACAATGTACTGCTACGCTATTCTAGTCTCGCTTCAGAATTGTGGCAGATCAGCATTACGACTTTCACAGTTACAGTAAATTATTAAAAACATAAAAGGATCGGCTTGTGATAATCGCGTTTGAACGGTGCATCGCTTGACCAATATCTACTTTTATAATTCCTTATGACGCAACAAAGTTTTATTTCAGTTACTTGCAGATTTGTAGATCATAATAAAACCAGACATTTTAGCTAGATTTCATTATTAGCAAGATAAAATTGCTGTTTCAATTACCGAATTACGTAGTGGTGAGATTCTAGATGTCCCTGGGTGAGATAAGCATATGGATAAATTTTTAGTCAAAACTGGTACCGGTAATAAAAAGCGAAAAGGTACGGAAGATGAGTCTGCGCCAGCAGGGAGTGTGCAGCGACTAAACACAGATGCAAGTTCATCTTCGCAGTCTTCAACTGCGATTAGGCCTACTGGAAATTGGTTTCCAAATGACATCGGTCAATATGTTAATAAAACTCTCTCAAATTCAGATAAAAGAACGATTCTTTTAAACTGTTGGACTCCACCTTTGTCATATACGTTTCCTTCACTGAAATTTGGAAAGCAACAACGCAGTTTTCAAAGACACTGGCTTGATGAATTCAAGTGGTTAGCTTACAGCGATGCATTGCAAGGTTCCTTATGTAAATGGTGTGTTGCATTTGCTTCTGAAACAGTCACAAGAAGTGCCCAGACACCAGGAGCGCTTGTTTCTATTCCTTATGCCAACTATAAAAAGGCAAAAGATTATTACCTCAAACATCAAAATTGCAAATATCATGAAATGGCTGCTACTTTGTTTGAAAATTTTGTTTTCACAACTCAGGATCCGGAAAATGATATTCAAAATATCCTTGTAAATTCTAGGCTCAAGACGATAGGCAATAATCGAAAACGACTACTTCACATAATAAGGTGCATCGAATTTTGTGGCCGACAAGAACTGCCTCTACGAGGTCATAGGGATTCCGGGCCCCTTACTTTAGATGCGCCTAATCATAATGAAGGTAATTTTAGAGCTGCTCTAAGGCTACGATTGGAATGTTTGGATAAGGAAACGGCTGATTTGTTTTTTAATTCTCCTCGCAATGCAAGTTATTTGAGTTGGAAAGTCCAAAATGATATAATTTCGATAATGGGAAGCCAAATTCAGAACCAAATACTTTGTGATATAGCTGAGAACAAATATTTTGCGATTTTGGCCGATGAAACTTCTGATGAGAACCAAGAAGAGCAACTCAGTATATCTATTCGCTTTGTTAAAGACAATGCGATGTATGAAGAATTCATATGCTTCGTTGCCGTTTCGTCGACCACTGGCGAAAATCTGGCTTCTACTATTCTTTCGGAGCTAAGCAAACTAGGTCTTAATCTGGATCACTTAAGGGGTCAGGGCTACGACGGTGCAAGCAACATGAGTGGCAAGGTTTCTGGTGTTCAAGCTCGAGTTAAAGAGCTATATCCTCTCGCCATGTACACTCATTGTTCAAGTCATGTATTCAACTTGTCAATAAACAGTGGTTCAAAGTTGAGAATTATTGACAACACCTTATCTACAATTGGTGATGTTTGCACTTTTCTATCTTGTTCGCCGCATCGAGTTCATGCCTTGCAGGATAACATTACCACAGAAGTTCCAACCGCGAGCCACCAACGATTAAAACCCTTGTGTCCGACACGGTGGGTAGAGAGGCATGACTCCATCATTATTTTTTTAGAGCTCTTTCCGGCAATAGTGAAGACACTCAGAAAATTTCAAGAAATTTTCCGAGTTTCTGACAAAGCAACTTCTTTACTGAATAGTATTGAAAAGTGTAGCTTTGTGGTTGCTTGTTTCGTGCTTGAAAAATTTTCCGGATTATTCTTGCCATTATCAAAAATGTTGCAAAAAAAGGATTTGGACATATTCTCAGCCAATGAGCTAATTGAAAGCTTGATCAAGTCTCTCGAAGACGACCGCGCAGATGGTGATGTTTCATTCGGAAAAGTTTTCGAGAAAGTTCAGAACGTGTGCCAACTTCACGAAATTGCATTGATATGTCCTCGAAGAGCTACTGAACAAATATATCGGGAAAATTATTCAACGGATGACGTGGAGGTATATTACCGCCAATCAATATATGTGCCATATATCGACCATTTAATTATGCAAATGACTGAACGATTTGCAGATCAAAGAATCAGATGCCAAAATCTTTGGTGTTTGATTCCAAAATATATTGTGACACAAGCATCTGTAGAAACAGACTACTTGTTAGAGTTATACCAACAAGATATTGATAGTTCAGTTGTTACAGTTCCTGAAATCTCGCGATGGAGGGAAAAATGGAAGTATAAAGATGTCTCCACTCTTCCAGCTAATGCAGTTGAAGCTCTACGTGCATGCAATGTTGACGTTTTTCCCAACGTTCGAAAGTTGCTTATAATTTTAGCCACTCTACCTGTGACAAGCGCAACAAGTGAGCGCAGCTTTAGCACTTTGAGACGTTTGAAAACGTACTTGCGAAAGACAATGGGAGAAGAACGTTTAACTGGTCTAGCTTTGCTTGCAATTCACCATGCTCGATCCATCGACAAACAGGATGTTTTGAACGAATATGCAACAAGCGCCAATAGGCGTTCTGAGTTTGTTCTTTGAACTTGTTTTTAGGTCCATATTTATCCTCCTGTCACGGGAAAGCAACAGAGGCTCTACTTATTTAACGAAACCGTACCCGAAAGGTGTTTCCAGTGATATGACTTTTGAGTGTCCGATTGTGTCCTTAAATTCCTGTTACCGGTACGTTGTTTCGCTGCTTGTTAGAATTCACCGAGCAGAGATTGTCGCATATAGCGTCTTATCCAAGGACGAACAACGCGACAGAGGGTAGGAGTTAAATTAAATGGAGATCATTCAAACGCAATATCGACTTGACCGTGCTGCCGATTTTTTGAGCATAGATAAGAGATGAAGTCATTGGAGAGTTTTGTCGTTTTTGCAATGTTATTAAATTTTGTCGTTCGTTTATGCAGATACGTTGCTATAGTGAGAGTGCTAAAGGAAGAAAGCAAAATGGAGGGTTACATTGATTCATAATTTTTTAAGGGCACACTTTTGTTACATCTATGTTGTGCATCACAACCGTGGTATTGAGCATGCTTATATATATAGTAACATTCTTTTAATCAGATGCCAAAATCGTTGGTGTTTGATTCCAAAATATATTGTGACACAAGCATCTGTAGAAACAGACTACTTGTTAGAGTCACGGAAAAAGCAACATTCTTTTATTTACATTGATCGATTTTCAGTTCATATTTCTGCGGTTTGTTACTGTTTGGGAGGAAAAGACTATAGGACAGATATGCGGTGAGAAATTTAATCATCCTTGCGTATTAAAGTTACGGTAGTTCAAGATTTGCACAACCATTAAAAAGGCAGAATTTCTCCTACCTTCACCAACATATCTTGCACTTTCATACAAAGCAGTTGTTTTATTTAAAAATCTGGTCTCTTTCAACAATAAACTGAACTGTTTTGAGTCAAACATTCGGTTTCAAGGTTAAAGCTCCGTGACTACGCTCCGAACGTCACTGGGTAAGCTTTTAGAGCATTACCTAGAATCGCTATACAGTAGTTAAAGCTACACCGTGCCTCGTTTAATTATACAAATGCACCAATAGGCTATTGAATTTTTGCTTTGAAAAGTATATAGTTCAGCCCCCCCCTTAGCAAAATCCTGGTTGCGCCCTTGCCCCCCCCTCTCACCAGCCTTGATAAAGCTGCCATGTATTAAATTTATTTTTTAATGAATCTTTTTAAAAATAGGGTGATATCAATCATACAATAGTCAATACAGTACTTATGCGCAGTCATTTTTATTGCTATTGTGCACGCGCATCAGCGTTACACGTTGTGTTTAATGATTAGTAATTTTAGCAGGGGATCGTTTGGTTACGTGGCTTAGCAAAATATGTCGCTGAATAAATTGCATCGTTTGGGCGTGCTCATTCACAAATTTGCACTCATGCTCATTTTTGCTGCACTCTTTAGTCGTTGTAGTATTTTGGACTAATTTATCTTTATCTGTCAATGGCGTACGTGCGGGAGGGGTATCACAGCGTGCGCCCCCATCAGGCCTCCCCCGAAGCACAAAAAAAGTCGTTATTGCTCAGGTTCTTTAAAAAAACTGCGGCTGAATGAGGAAGAACTTTTACCCTTCCCGGCTCAAAAAACTTTCCGCGCACGCCCCTACGAAAAAACTAATCATTATTACCCTGGCTTAGGTAATGGTGGTGAGTTACCTACAATGGCCTCGATCGTAACTGGCAAGACCGACGGGTATGGCAAAAACGGAAATCCTTTGATTCAACTCTCATTTAACTAATCACTCCTACAAAACAGGCTAAATGGTTCCAGGAAAGCTCAGTTCATTATTCTCTTTTCCAAGCTGCGGACCCTTAAAACTTTCTAGAGCAACTAATTGAGCCCCTTTTTCAAACACATCGTGAAGGGCCTACGGCCAATGTTTTATAGTCGTAGACTACAAGCAGATTTTCTTGCCATAGTAGTAGTAGGGCCTATTTATGACTCCCTGAACCACCTTTGCGAACCCTTTCGAGAATGATAGAACCCATATACATTACGAACCCCTGGCCTAGGCATTTTAATGAAATGGATTTTTAGCATACAATAAATTAAATACCGGTAGTGAATTTAATAATTAAATGAAAAATATGGATTTTGTCAAAACGAGTTTGATTATGCAAAGCAATAAAAAAAAATTATTGGGTTTCCAATACTGTTAGGTTAAAGTGGGTTTAAACTACAATGCGGTCAAGCGAAGTTGGCTCATTACTACGCAAAATTTTCTACATGTTATGAAAAAGATTTGCGTACTCTCAAACGTCTTCTGGTATGCAAGAGTTACGAAAGCAGCCATTACGATTGCAGAGGCTAGCTCATTAAAAACTACAGCAGCTACAAAATAAGTTTAGACAAATACTTTCTCATTTGATAACATAAAAGATGACATTGTAAAATAGCTTGGCTAAGTTATTTCGAATTTAAAGACCTCTTTGTTTTATGATCAAACATAACCTAATGATAGTACTACTAAACATTAATCAACAAAACTAACCAGGGCATATCCAAGGGGGTAGGCGCGGGGGCCGCCCCCCCCCGCAGACATATGCAAAAACTTTCGAGGTGTAAAGGTGATAAAGGCTACGTATAAAAGACAATCTGAGAGCGTGATGACTTTTTTTTGCTTTTCACTTGACTTTGGGTTGGAAAATTGCACATATGCGGACGTGTTGACCTTTTTTTTGCTCTTCTTTTGACTTTGGGCCGAAAAATTGGACATCTACGGACGTGTTGACCTTTTTTTGCTCGTCACTTGACTTTGGGCGGAAAACGGACGGCTTCAAATTGCGCTCTCCCCCCCTTTCGAATTCCTGGGCACGCCCCTGCTAACATCAGCAATCAGCGTACCTTGTTGATAACCATGTTTTACGACGTATTAGGCTTGCAGTCTTTGACGCAAAGAGCTCAAGAAGTTACGCTAAGCATTTTGTAAAACTTTGCATTCTGACGCAAGCCAAGCCTACATGATGATTAAGTCTGTGAATATTTTTAGGATTGGGGCAGGCTATTATGATCCGTTGATAGGAGAAAGTGTAACTTAGTAACACCATACACCGATATCGTTGACTGAGCACGAGATTTTTTACCAATATAGCGACAATTTTGAGATAAATTTGAAAAGTTTTTACAAAATTAGGTGCAAAATCATCGCTTTGTCAGGATAAAAATACACTACCTTGCCATGAAAATGTTGACTTTTTGTTAAAGATGGACTTATTTGTGACAAGTTTAAGTAAGAGCCGCGTAAATTACCAGCTACTACAACGCTCAAGGTGTTTTACTTGTCTTTACTCTTTTTAAGTCAGAAAGTGTACCAATATTGAAGCAGCAGTGGATGCAGATTTCTGGGGGAAAGGGCAGGTGCTGGGAATCGAAAAAAAAAGCTTATCCTCCAGTGTTGAAGCAGCAATGCAAACCCGAGTTGATTAAGTGATGCCATTCGTTAACTGAAACATTAAGAAATATTTTTTGCTGTTACTTATTTTTCGACCATTGCTTTTGTTTCGTGTGCGTGTTAGTTTGGTCTAAATGAAACGAACCACTACAGCAAGTGTGAGAAGTATCACCTTGCAAGCACCACATATGCTTAATACCACAACACATTTTATTATCGCTCAAAAACATAATAACGACAGACCAGCAGTTCGAATTCAAACTTTGCACATAGCAAGCTATAATCAAAACGACGAAAAGTTGAATTCAGGAAAAACGAACTTGCATTAAATATACCACAGGGTTTATAAGAAACAATAGATCACACATAGAGCCTTGGAAGAATACTTGGGAAAAAACTGAGCTTTCAGGCGATTAAATTACAACACATAGATTTTCATTGATCTGTCCTACAGCAACGTTTCTGGTAAAGCTGCGTACTCCCAACTAACACATTCTAACAAATAAAAACTGGTCGTTCAAGTAAATACTCAACTACTCAAACTATATTTCCTTTGGGTTAACGCACGCGTGAAGTCACTTTGCGGATCCCACGCAGAGGTGTCCGGAGTCGGTTTTTTAAGACTCCGACTCCAATCATGCTCCAAAGGAACAAACTCCGACTCCAGTGAAGGCCAGAAATCAAAACTCCTGCTCCGGTTTTCACTCCTGTTTCTCACGTTCACAAGCATGACTTCATTTTTTTTTCACGAGAATGATTTGAGTGACCTATGAAATCAGTCAATTCAGCTCCGGATTTGACTTTAAAGCAAACTCCGACTTCGGTGAAATTCGTTCAACTTCGGCTCCTGGACACTTCTGAATTCTGATCCCAGATTAAGACTCCCTACCTACATGAAATCTTTCACATAAACTTTTCGCCGGACGGCGTTTGAAAATCCTTCATTATATTTGTACCACAGATCACTGTTTCCAATTCCAGGATCGCGAATTTCCACGGATTTTTTCGGAACTAACAAAAAAGAGTTTTTGTAAGCTGCAGTATTTAACAATGCAGGAATACGATTGAGGCATGAGCTAATAGAAAGCCAAACTTCCAACGAAGAACTGTAAGTCGTGTGAATAGACGCTTTGGGAAATACTGCAGAATCTATGACGTCACATGAACTGACGTCATAATTCACCGGAACATATTTCAATAGCAATGACGTAAAACATGCTCGATTGAATGAGGTGATTCTGGATCAACTACAAACATAGCGGCTCAAATAACTGTCATTAAATATAAAAAATACTAAATTTCTTAATGCTGCGTACAGTGCGTAGCTGCAATGATTACTGCAATATCGTTCAAGTTGCAATTATTTTAGCGACATTACAGCAGCCAGGTGTACTTGGCACAAAAATCAGAAAACTCCAACTTCATTTCACCAATAAACTGATTACGTTGGCGAAATAGTAATGATACACATAAGGAGCAGAGAATCCTCGAAAATATCAAAACTGTAAAGTGTAAACCATCAAATCTTGGCAATAAAGACCACCGAGATTTCTATATGAGCGTTAACAGTAAAATAAATAAAGCTGTAGCAATCAGATTTAGTGTTAAAAAGGACGGCCAGCTACCTCAATTGTTAAGGACAACCCTATCGGTGCGGGAGGTCTGGGGTTCGATTCCCAGACCAATCAAATCGGACAGTGTCACCCACGGCTCGCTACCACTGCGACGTTTCTTCGGAGCTGTGTTGCCCAGGCGCTAAGTCGCGATGGACCCCGCCACTCATTACACGATTTGGGGATATACCGCGAGCACAAGGAAGATTTGATTTTTCATATAAAAACCACGCAGCAGCAATTAGTTCCATTGCTGCGAACATTTAGTTGAATGTTATTACCTCCATCAAATCCAACTTACTTTTTTCATTGCCTTCTTCATCAACGCGTTTGACTTTAGTGAAGCGACTGAAGAAATTTTTGACAGGCTGAAAAATTAAAAAACGTTTCTAAAAATCACACGATTAATTAACCGTTTTTATCGCTTTCATCAGCATAAAATGCGAGAGTTAACGATCTCCCGTCACACAATTAATTCTTTGCCGGAGTCGATCGCATTTGACCATATTTCAATGGCAGCACTAATATGATAGATGGATATAAAAATGAAATTTATCTGGAAAAATTCTTGTGGAAAGGAAGTTGGCATAGAGTAATCAAGACATCAATGAAGTGCAATTTTCTTTTCTTGGTAAAGAGATCAACGATATTACTCCTGCTCTTCAATTGACAATCTAAGAATCACGAAAACATTTTGGATTTATTATACATGTACTCAGCATATAGAATTTTCTGTCTTGTTCCTAAAAGTTTTAAATCAAATCATATCTTTATTACACTCGCTGTATTACGCCGAAGCGAGTGGCAGGGCCCATCTACGCGGCTAAGCGCATGGGCAACACAGCTCCGAAGAAACGTCGCAACAGTGGTGAGCCGTTAGCAACATTATGCCGATTTGACCGGCCCGGGAATCGAACCCCAGACCTCCCGCACCGATAGCGTGTGCTTTGCAACTGAGCTAACCGGTCGGTTTTAATGTGGCATAAAAATTAGTCTAAAGCTCTGCTAATCTGGAAAAAGACTCAAATTCCAACGATTACCTTATCCATTGGTACTTTGATGGTACTCATACTAGTTTCAAGTCGTTGTAAATGGTTCGGTATGCTCTCTGTTTTCTCTGATTTTTTGTTGCCTTTTTCTTCTTTCTGATAAAATAAAAGTTCTGTGACACATTCCAAAATACAATACTATTAAAAAAAAATAATGCAACGTCATCAAAGCGTATTTTATGTATCAATTTTATACCTTTTTGACTTCTTCCTGTATTTTTCCAATTTTTAACAGTTCCGTTCTTCTCATTCGCTCAATTTCTACCTCCTTTGCTATTATCTGCTTGATGGCGTAAGAGAGCACACGACGAGCAGCCGCATTTTTTTCGGTAAAATGACAAACTTCAGACATATCTCTAAAAAAACAAAATTATGGTAGAATATGATTTTACTATTTTTATCCTTCTCCACGAGAAGTGCTCACAAATCAATATTGTTGAAGAGTTGAGGTTAGTTTCCAAAAATTCGACTGAATTTTGTTTTTTACTGATTCAGTTCGTCGTTTGCTAAAACTTTGCCGAGCATTAATAAATGTTGAAAAATTCGTATTTGTCTAAACAAGTTATAACAAAAACTAAATTTCAAGTAAATGCCTTCAGTCTCTCATGCAGAAGAAACTCGTAATGTCTAGCAGAGTTTGAAGTCTATCATAAATAAGACTACCAAGGTCAGTCCAATCATGTTAGCATAGAGAATGTGGCTTAAGTAATACGTTTTGCTGTGATTAATGCTTGGCTTATTCAGCAGATGTTTTTAAAAAAATCCGGAAAAATAGTGGTAACTTACGGTTCTAAAACATAATTATATTGGCCTTCTTGATTCCTTTCTTGTCTGAACGTTAGATTGTATGATAGCATCGATGATACCAAATCTTGAAGCTGATTCTTTTCTGCAGGGCTATAAAGCTGCATGTTAACCTAGGACAAAAAAACGTTGTCAGCTGGAAAACTTCTTTATTGCAAGCAATGTGCAATATCATGTAGTGAAACACTTAGAATATAAGACCAATAAAAAAATTCACCACAAAACTTTTATATCAAATTACGTTTTACCATACATGTTACTGCCTAGCATCTTCTCGATGTCGATACTCATAATAGCGCCACCTACCGCTCGAATATTCGGCGTCATGATGGTCAAAAGATGGGGAACGATTTCAAGCAGAGCCACTGTCGGTGATGCAAAAGCGCGAATACAAGGAGACATATCACTGTAGAGTGAAGACAGAAGGTGTTCGGACTTTTGTAGTTTTTGACGATTCTGGATAAAATTTATCATAATTTACAGTTGTCAAAAAAGTGCATTTCACCCAGAGTAAAATCCGTTAATTACGCCAGGGGTTCTTAATTTAGGGTGCACAAACCCCAAAGGGATCCGTACACCGAGATACAAACCTACTCGTCGGACTATTTCACATGGGCCGTTACAATGTGTTTATAAAGGGTTTTGTAGGTTCCATAGAAAATTGTAGGGGTCCGCAGCCTCAAAAAGTTGAAAAAACAGTGATCGTCCCAACATTTAACCCTGGCAAGAGTTTCATTTAAAACTTAATCCAG
Source organism: Trididemnum miniatum (assembly GCA_964006365.1). Lineage (NCBI taxonomy): Eukaryota > Metazoa > Chordata > Ascidiacea > Aplousobranchia > Didemnidae > Trididemnum > Trididemnum miniatum. The sequence goes on from OZ023244.1 coordinate 10,908,719, forward strand.
CTGCTCAACGTTAACGAGCAGTTTAATCAAATAAGGTGCACAGGAATCTAAGTAACATTACTCCCACTGAAAATACACAACAAGTTTGTACAAACAAACGCTTAAACTCACCTCTTGGATAATCTGAGGAAATTGTACTCGAGGTGGAGCAAGACATGAAAAAAGCAGATGGAAAATAACAAAAAGATAAGGCAGGTATCGCATGAGAGACCACTCTTGATGTGAAACAATATCTTCATTCAAAAGATCGTAGAGAACAAGCCATTCGTATGCCTTATTCACGGCTTGCATACCACAATCTTTGAACTTCATTGAGAGAAAATTTTCAAAAACACCCTAAAAGGTGGACAAATTGAACATAATGAATTCATTCTTTAAAAGATATAAACAAAATTTTTCTAGTAAGAATTCTAACTTTCGAAAAGTTCACTATAGTGTCCAAATCTTCATGGCAACACTGTTACGCCAGCAATAAAAAATCGGTGTAAGCGATAAGCCTTTGAAAAAAATAAGCGTAAATAATTTAAGGAGGAAAAATTAAGCCATAGTAATTCTCAAAACTGGACGTTTCGATAACAAAGATTTCGACAACAACAAAGGTGCCATCATCAGCTGTGTAAGCAAGGCAGTACAAGACTGAAGAAGACATATTTTAACTTCCATATTTCAATATACCGACCGGCTAGCTCAGTTGCTGAGACATCGCTATCGGTGCGGGAGGTCTGGGGTTCGATTCCGGGGCCGGTTAAATCGGACAGAGTATTGCTAACGACTAGTCACCGCCTTGACGTTTCTTCGGAGCTGTGTTGCCCAGGCGCTAAGCCGCGGAGATGGACCCGCCACTCGTTACACGCTTCGGTGTAATAACGCGAGTATAATGGAGATTTGATATTTTAACTTTTCACAAAACACACGAGGTAATATTTGCAGTCAGTAACCACATTTACCTGCAAAACCTTTTCATATTCCCCATTCGCAGTGACAACATTTAATATATGGTAGAATCTTGCTGAGAAATTGGTGATTTTTTGACCCTCCCTGAGATGCTGCAACGCTAACGAGGTCCTACCAATTTTCCTGTCAAGCAAATTTGAACAATTAACAAATAGCAACATTTCTTACAACATCAATTACTTCAACATATAGCTAATTATCCTTTAAATTATATTATTTGGGAAGGAAAATTGCAAAAATACGGGTCCGAAGATGTTTGAGTACTGAAAAATAAGCTCTACTCAAGATGATCACCTATTCGCAAACTTAAGGCAATAAAGCATTATGAACGTGGTAAATATTACACCAAAATAAGTTATATTTTAGAGAACTTTTTTTACTTTTTGGGTAACAAATCCCTAAAATATTCCGACGAAACTTATGGACACCCTTTTATAGAAACAAACGGTCTCTATTGAATGTCCGCACAAGAAGAGTTCATACCGTATGTGTGGAGCAATTAATCATGTTTATGGATGTCTTGGAAGTCATGGATCCCGTGCTAAGATCCCTTGTTTTAGACACTAGGCTGATAATACAAAATGTTATTGCCATTTTGAACAAGATTAAAGAATTCATTTCGTTGCCCACGTTTGCGGAAAAGCGTTAAACGTAAATTTTTTTAACCAAACGTTTTTTGAGCGCATAGTTCATACTTTCGTACACAAACACTCGTAACTATAACAAACCTCTGTCCCTTCGGTTGCTGAAAGAGTTCGTTCCATACATAAAAAACAGACTGGTGCTGGTCCTTCTGGCCTATGGGCAAATCATTTATAGCATCCAAGTTTAACCTACAACAATACTAAAGGTTTAGTAATGGCCAAATAACAGCAGCTTACCGAACTTTAGTTTAAATCAAAATCAAATCATCATCATACTCGCGTTACAGCACCGAAGTGTGTAACGAGTGGTAGGCCCATCTGCGCAGCTTAGGGCCTGGGCAACACACTTCCGAAGAAACGTTGCAGCGGTGGCGAGCCGTCGGCGACACTGTGTCCGATTTGACCGGCCTGAGAATCGAACTCCAGACGTCACACACGGATAGCAACGCCTTGGCAACTGAGCTAAGTGAAAAAACTTGTTGTTACTTTTTTTCTTTGGCTTGTAAAAACTGCAGAGTATTGACACAAGTTCGTATATCATTGGATGATTTTTCGCAGAGAGCTAATAAGACTGTCATGTCGCATTCCAATTCTTGAATTAGGCACATCTGAAAATCGTTAAAAAATTGTAAAATTTTGACGGAAGTGGAAAATTACAAACTAAATTTAACAAGGTGTAACAAAAATTCTCCAAAAAACAAGTCTTCTCTGTAAATTATGTATGCTCGGTTTGCCAGTCAAACTGGCAGCCACGACGAGTATTGTTGGCTGTGGGATTGCACGACCCCAAAGCACAGTTTTGGATCCCAATTGACTATTAACATTTGGTAGTTCAAACACAGACTTTGTATTGTGAAAGTCAAATTCTCGAGTTTTGTTAAAGTTTTTTCACCTGTCTTAGCCTGGAGGCCAGTTTGGCTGTGGTTGTTGGTGGAAATTGTAAAATAAAACTGTTCTGGCGGAGTTGTCGCAAGGCTGGAACATACCTAGAATGCATAAACAAACTTATTCAAGCGTCTTCCAAATCAAATTAAACAATCCATAGCATTTTTGCTCTAAGCAAAATTAGGTCTAAACGAAACTGTAGGCAAACCTAACATTTTGAACTGTTAAAAAATGTTTTATTGACGAGATAAGCTTGGCTAAGCTCCAAAACAAACTGTTTCGCGTTAGTTGACTCCCAGCGGGGTAAAAGTTTTCGCGGAACTGCTGTTACAAAAGAGTTCAACCAACATCAAAAATCAGTTGCAGTAATGGCGTATTTTCTCAACCAACGCCTAAATATTCCAATCATTTTACAGCGTGGAAACACTTTCATTTGCGATTGGCTGAATTTTAACTAACCAGTCAACCACATACTACTCACAAATCATTGCAAATGCATATGATTGGTCGCAAGAGGACTCCAGTAGTGGCTGCTTTCGACTTCTTTTGTTTCGATTTTGCCGCCTTGTTGCGGTTCATTGCGGATAACAAAATATTAATGGCAGCCTAAAAACAAAGACTATTAACATATAAACTTCCCTTAAAACTCAAATGCTGTTAACGCATATCACTTATCACGCACTAGCATCAAAATTTTTGGCAATCTCGATCTACAGACTTGGGCATCTTTTGATGTGACAGAATTCGAGTTTATTCAAATATAATTACCACTATTTGAGAAGATTGCTTAAGTTAAAAAAGGCTAAAAAAATAAGAGGTCTTATGAAAACAGCGAGAGCTCTGCTTTCGTTTAAGTCCTCAGTCCATCGGACTTCTTCCATGTATCAATTACGAATTAATCCCTATGAACTTCTTTTAACCATAACCACTTATCAAATGCACTTTTGTATATCGAAACACGCTGCCTATGGATCAGTTCTTGCAAAAATTGCAAAGTAAATTTAACGCAATATTTAAATTTACAATAGGTTTTCAAAGAAAAGGCATTCTTTCAGAAAGTTATCGAGAGTGCAAGCAGGAAACTCCAGTACATGAATTACTACAATATGCTTACAACAGACCTGAGGTGCCCCGTCTATTTCATCAATCACTAAACAATTTGGTCGCTGGTTTGTTCCAAGGACGGATTTCATTTGTGTCGTTTCATCTAATTTCTTCTGGAAGATTTCAGCACTCCGATCGTCACTGCATAAAATAAAAAACCTACGAGCTGGTATCCACCCGACCTTGATTGGGACCAAGAAAGGAAAAGCGAAGACAGATATTTAACTAAGTTCCGAAGCAAGTGCATTTTAGGAAGACTGAGAAAAGGTTCTAGTCCAAAAAGGTTCTATGCTTCTATGCCACGAAGAAGTCCTAGACCTGAGTTTGCTTTTAAGATGAAGGATAAGACAACAACCACTACAAACCAACACCAAAAATGTATGGCTTGTGCCCTTTTCTAGGTATATTTACCAGTTCTCAGAATAAAACCCACGTCAAACAGAAAGTCTAACATCAGCTAATATTGACAATACCTTTTTTGATGCAGTAACCAGCTTACCTTGCATTCATTTCAACTACATGATACCCAGCATGCTTGGCTATGATATGGGCCAAAGTTGTTTTACCTAGTCCAGGAGGCCCACAAAGCAGGGCAGCTTTGTACCGGGGCCTTTTATTGTCGTCCAACTCCTGCGAAAGTCAACGGTTTTGTAAAATTCGGACCCTTGACCGCTTAACGCCATAGCTATTTCAAAAACTTTAATAGAGAACACACTTCAAATTCACTTGCACATAATAGAAAAAAATAGTCATTATCGAAAAGTCTGTAGAATTTTGAGCGTGTACATTGAGTGTTTATTGGAATAAAATGCAACCCTTTTCTAGGTGTTTTACTTTTGTTATTGTACAAAAACAAGTTAAATATCAACAATGCAAAAATTTATATACCGGATGGTTACGTCATTAAACAAATATTGCTTACCTCATCAAACGAGGAATGATCTTCCTTCTTCCATTTATTTTGAAATCGATTTTGCAATTTTTCTTTTTCTTTCCTGTTTTCGCTTTTTTTTCTTGCAGTTGGTTCGCGACCAAACACAACGCCATCCCACAGCTTCAACCATCTCAATAAGGCTCGATTTACACTCTTCAAAAAATTTAATAATTGGCAAACACATAAACCTTCACAAGGAGAGTAGCTCTACTATAGTATATTCCAAGAAATAAACAATTAAGAGCAGAAATTGTGCAACAAGGCCAGTGGCAAGCCAAAAAGCCTATGAACAAAGACATTGGTCATTAGAGTCATAAAAAATTAAAATGGTTTCTAGAGTAAATTAAGTTGCACATTATGTGTATTTGACACAGTGTCGCCAATGCTGCGACGTTTCTACGCTAAGCCGCGGAGATAAGCACTGCCGCTTGTTACACGCTTCGGCGCAATACCGCGAGTATAATGAAGATTTGATTTTTGATTATGCATACTTTGTAAACAATGTTTTTGAAATTACCAGCGCACCTCATCACTCAGCAAGTGGGTGTATCTTGTTGGAGCGTATTTATTGACCCACAGTCCGTCGGGTACGTTTTCCTTTCCGCTCTTTGTCTTTTTTTCCTTCCTCTGATCTTCTTCAGGCGACAGGACTAGTTCTTCGTTCAGTGAAGACGAAAATCTCAACGTTTCGCGTCGAATTTCGTCAGTTATTCGACGGGACTCCTCGACAACATCCAATTGTCTCTGAGCATAAAAATGATTTAAATGCGTCCATAAAAGCAATACAAACATTTTTGCGAAATTCGCGTTGTTATCTCAAAACTACTGCAATGTCATTCGAATACCAGAAACGTTCATCAGTCAGCAACAACCCTCATAAATTTTTAATTTTAAACACACAGGATATTTCAACTTTCAGCCTTGAAAGTTAAGAAACAAAAAATTTTGTCTATACAAAAGAATTTTTGTGGAGATATTGCAATATCAA